>OX421948.2:20654479-21254479 GCA_949128155.2 Xanthia icteritia
ACAAAATTATTATTATGTTCTGTAACACACAGACTTTTTTAGGCATATGGTGTGATAATTTAGTAAGTGAGATAATGTTGTGTGTGTTTAGTGTGTGTGTGTGTGTGTGTGTGTGTGTAATCTCTTTAGTCGAATGTTCCCGATTATATTACTCTATTTTAACCATGGTGATAATGTTATATATTCAGTTTTTATTCAATCGATTAAATCAACAATTACTGATCAACAGAGTATTTATAGTAACTATGAATGGCTAAGTTTTAATTAATACTGAGTTCAGTTCAAAGCTCAGTTTATCTTGCAGGAAAATCCTGAATGGACGGAACTAATTAGGTTAAATCAGGATAAAACACTAGATTAAAATACAAGTTGTCAAATAAAATTAGAAATTTCTATCTACTTAATAATAATATAAATGCATACTCAAAATGGACTCAAACCGAATTCGACGCCCTGGACAGGAGGGTCCGTAGGCTGCATATCGAATGCATCACCCACGGTCATCAGCAATGAGATTGTATATCCCGCGAAAGTGGATCAATGTAGGGCCCGGAAAAAGAGTGCGTGAAGCTTTTTAAACGCTAAGACCCTCCAGACCCTCCACAATCGCGAGATATGCAGTCTCAGGGAATATTTCCTAGAAGCCGACGGGGACGTGGGGATGTACCGAGATGTGGTCGCGGTGGACAAGGGCCTCACCCCGCTCTCCTTGGCTAAAGAGAACTGCCGGTCTATTCTGTAATAATCTCACGGTGAAAACTCAGGTGAAGTGAACGTGAAGTGAGCTGTCATTCCACCTACTGCTAGGGACTGACAGCTCACTCCGAGCTCACTTCACCTAAGTTCTCACGGTGAGATGGTTACAGAATAGCACTGCTGGTGCTAAGCCTGTAGTGTTTGACATTATAAACAATCGCAGGGAGGTATAGCAGAGTAAAAAGCTTCACTTCTTCCGGGCCCTACATTGATCCGATGTAGATTTGATAGCGTCCGTAGGGTCCGTCAGGATTATCCATCAGCAACTTGCTCTGAAATACAGACTTGTGGAATTGGAAGTGCCGTACTACAGGTATGTGTCCGACCCAGTTCTCGAAAATAGAAATATCACATTGAACTGGGATCGATCCATCATCACTGACAGGACTATATTGCCAATAAGCCTACCACCACTGTGGTGGTGGATCGAGGAGAACGGCGCGCAATCATTATTGACATAACGGTCCCGCATGACGGGAACCTCGTGAAAAATAAACAAATTAAGTATCTTGACTTGGCTCGCGAGGTTGTCGACATGTGGGATGTGGACTCAGCGATCATTGTGCCGATAGTCGTATCAGCCAATGGCTTAATTGTCAAGAGCCTCGACCAACACCTAAGGAGGCTCTCGTTGGGCAGCTGGAAGGGCTTGATTCAGAAAGCGATACTTCTGGACATGGCTCTCATTGTTAGGAGGTTTCTCTCTCTGGAGCGCTGACCGCCGGTAGCTTGAACTTTTTATTTTGTATTACTTACTTATTTAATTATTTACATATAATAGAATATAAATAGATAGAATTTAAATATTTTGCATAAAACACATTGT
The DNA here is from genome assembly GCA_949128155.2 of Xanthia icteritia. Taxonomy (NCBI): domain Eukaryota; kingdom Metazoa; phylum Arthropoda; class Insecta; order Lepidoptera; family Noctuidae; genus Xanthia; species Xanthia icteritia. The sequence goes on from OX421948.2 coordinate 20,656,062, forward strand.
AATTTTGTTTTTTTTTGCACTAGTACGACATGTGGTGTATCCTAGTTGACATGTGGCAAACAATATAAAACATCTGTTTCTTTGTTTTGTAATAATAATTATTTTGCATACTTTTGTATAGAATCAAGCTCTTCTAACTGAACAGACAGTTGTGCTGCTGGGGAGTTCATTGCGCCACTTCTGCCCAGCAAAAGCACTAGGAAGTGGTGTGGAGGGTGTGGAGGGGGACTGTCTTATGTAATACTTACTTAATTGTATACACATAGTTTAGGTAGTCCCTAATTGTTTTTGTTAATTATTAATAAGACAAAATAAAGACATGACATTCATGTCTTTATTTTGTCTACGTTATAATACCCTTATAGTACCCTACGTTATAATAAGTAAAATTTTGACGTACAAAAATTGTTAATTCTCAGCCTGATTTAAATACATGATGTTTAGGGTTCCGTACCTCAAAAGGAAAAAATGGAACCCATAGAGGATCACTTAGTTGTCCGTCTGTCTGTCTGTCAGTCTGTTAAGACCCTTTTTCAAACGTGAACGTGTAGAGGTATCAAGTTGAAATTAATATCAAATACGTAGGTCTATGGTCCCTGGGAGCTCTAAAAAAATCAAGTTTCTAAGTCAAAGCAATAAAAAAATACGGCCATTTATGCGACATACTTTGATACAACTAAATCAAAACCTACAGGGTACACTCCGTTGACCCAGACTAGATTTATGCCATTTAGCCGGAAGCGAGATCTCGATTTACAGCACAAGTTCAAGGAAAAAGTCCGACAATTGTTGATTTGAAGTTTTATCACCCAAAAAGTATTTTTTGCGATTAAAAACTTATATTTGCAGTTGGCGAATTGACCGTGACGTATATCGGTGTATGGGAGAACATGTTTTTCAACTACAATGTTAAGTTTGTTTTTGGGATAAATTCATCCCAACTACTGATGTTTTTATGAAATTAACGAATTCAGAAATATTTTTCCAATTTTGCTGTTGTACAACTACAGCCCTAACTAATTGCTTAACGTCGATCAATAAAAGCTATGTTACAGAAGAACATGTTAGTTAATATGCAATCAAAATACTTGTACATACGAGTACAATACTAGAGGATCAACCTAGATCCAAAAATTAAAAAATCATTTCCCCTCAAAAAACTCAAACTCAAACTCAAACCATTTATTTCAAATAAACCAATTACAGGCACTTTTGAATAGTCAAGGGGTCGGTCAGTCAGAAATATGAAGCTAGTCGCCCATTCCAAAGCGTAGTAGGTACCTATGGAGAAGAACGGGCAAGAAACTCCACGGACACTCTTTTAAATAAAATAAGATGGTTACATAATATTGGTTACATCATTCAAGTTGAAGTTATACATGTGAGAACGATGCAAAACATTAAAAGCGTCCGTTAGAAATAAAAATATAAATTAAATTAAAATCGCCGTGGCAGCTAAGAGATGACCAGTCCCTACTGACGGCGCCCGTTCACGAACATGACGCATGGATTAGCACCATTCAGCTCAACCATTTTGAAGGGAGCTAAATGATCCAACACATGCGCCACCGCCAGCGAGACATTAGAGTGAGCATGACATAATCTCAGCCGCCAGGGCACATTCAAGTCAATGAAAGACATACTCAGTACCTAAATGGTAGCTTTATAGTCGGTACATGGTGCCCACACGTGTGCCATGCAATTATACAATGCTAAGACATTGAATTTATACAATGCAAAAATAGTTTTTAAAATCTTCAGCAGCTCCAACGGTATTTTCAAATGCTAATCAATTAGTTTATGCTTGTGGAGCAGGACCAGCGTTGAGCCAAGCATTTTTATCAGCGATGTAATCCCCCAACTTATAATATGCTTGGCTGCATAGTGTGCGTTTAATACAAGATTTAAATTTCGTTTCATTCAGTTGAAGTATGTGGGGAGGTATATTATTGTAACATTTTAAACAGTACCCCATGAAAGATGAGTCCACTTTAGCCAACCTGAAACCCGGTTGAACTAATTGGTCCCTATTCCTAGTGATATAATTGTGTTTTGCACCTCTTTTACTAAAAAGATGTAGATTTTTCCTTACGTACATGATGTTTTCATAAATATATTGACAAGGTACCGTCATGATGTTAATATCTTTAAACTGTTCCCTTAGAGAGTCGCGCCTGCGGAGGCCATAGATGGCTCTAATGGCTCTTTTCTGCAGAATAAAAATAGACTCGATGTCTGCAGCCCGTCCCCATAGTAGAATACCGTACGACATAATACTATGAAAGTAACTAAAATAGACTAGTCTCGCGGTATCTGCATCAGTAAATTGACGGATTTTTCTTACAGCAAATGCTGCTGAACTTAGCCGTCCTGAAAGGGATGTTAAATGAGGACCCCATTGAAGCCTTGAGTCGAGCGTGATCCCCAGGAAAACAGTTTTATCGACGAATTCTAGTTTCTCTTGATTCAATACTATATCACAATGACTACTTTTGACATTTGGTAAAGAAAATCTTATGCACTTAGTTTTTTTCCCATTTAATACTAAATTATTAGCAGTGAACCAATTGTGGACCTGCTGTAGGGCGTTATTTACGTCGTCAAGATTTGATGCACGTCTATTAATTTTAAAAATTAAGGAAGTATCATCAGCAAATAACACAATTTGTGGTTGAGTTTTTAACAAATGGGGGAGATCATTAATATATACTAAAAAGAGGAAAGGACCCAATATTGATCCTTGTGGTACACCCATTTCTACGTTTAAACCGAGTGAATTGACACCATTTATTTGAACTTGCTGTTGTCTATCATTTAAATACGATTTTACTAAACTGAGCGCAAGTTTCCCAAGTCCGTAATGCTCAAGTTTTAAGATTAAGGTTTCGTGGTCGACGCAGTCAAATGCCTTGGAGAGGTCACAAAAAATTCCTATGGCGTCTTGGGCCTCTTCCCACGCCGTAAATATGTGTTTTAATAACGTGACACCGGCGTCAGTCGTACAACGTCCCTTGGTGAAACCATACTGTTGATCATGTAAGATTTTATTGGTGTTAAAATGATTGAGCAGTTGGTTAAGCATTACCATTTCAAACACCTTGCTTAAAACTGGCAACACGGATACAGGTCTATAATTATTGGTGTCTTTACTGTCCCCGGATTTGAAAAGTGGTATTACCTTACTATATTTCATCAGATCAGGGAAGATTCCTTGATCTACACACAAATTAAATATTAAGGCTAAGTACGGCGCTATAGTCTCAATAACGGAGGTACAAACTTTAATTGACATTCCCCATAGATCTTCGGTTAATTTTATCTTGATTTGTTTGAAAGCTTTTAGTACTATTAAGGGGTTTATATGCTTGAATTTAAATTCAATCGGGCAGGATGAAACATTTGCTCTTAATAAATCAATATAAATCAATAGAACGCGCCTCCACTGTGATACTAAATAGCTTGTTAATTAACATGGTTGATTACCTATTAAAATCGATTTGAAAACAGAAAGTTCCAAGTTTAGTTAGCTAACAAATCTTTCAAATAATAAAGCTCTAGTTTGGTATTCTATCTTAGTAAAAATATTATAAAACAAAGTCCCCCGCCGCGTCTGTCTGTCTGTTTGTCTGTCTGAACGCGATAAACTCAAAAACTCCCGAACGCATTTTCAAATGGTTTTCACCAATGTACGGAGTGATTCATGAGGAAGGTTTTCGTGCATAAACCCCTAAAACTCAACATGTAGGTAATAGTTTTTTTTTTAATTTTCCATACAACTGAAAAATTCCATATAAAACACAACGAGGAAGCCCCCCGGCACGCCTCCAGCTCTAAAAAAATCACGTAGTAGGGCAAACAAGTACCACGTTAGGTCGCGATTGTCAAATTCGATTTCAGTTGTGTCAAAATTAGTTTTACATTTGAGTTTTTTTTTGCAGAATAGGTTTAAGATTCTCATAGCCAAAAGTAAGGAATTTTAGTGATAGTTTAGTTCGGTGTGCAAAAGAATCGGCGCCATTGACCGGTATTATATTAATCCTTATCGAATAAAATATGTTATTTAAATTGAACATTTAATTTAAATAAAAATATGCCTTGACATTTTATCATTTAAATGAATAGTTTAAAAGATATCACAGATTCAAAATTACGCGCAACAAAGTAATTATGGTTGACGGCAACACGGGCGCAGCGGTAGGAGTCAATGGCCTTTTCCTCGGCTATTAGGTATGTTATCCCGCTGGTAAGTTCCCGTGGGATATTGCGACATACAAGCGGGCGAAGCCGCGGGAAAAAAATAGTTTAAAATTAAGTTACTGTTGGTACTAAACGAATTTATAGGTATTTCTTTCTCAAGCAGACCGTGTATTCTGTATCACTTACTCTGTAACGAACACACAACTCACCGTTATCCTCAACGCTTTTAAAATGTTCTATAACACCATCGAACTTCCAGTCCAGAGAGCCGAGAGCTCCCGTGCTGTGCCACCCATCGTAGTCCACCTTGGTTCCCCTGGTGTACTTCATGTCATTGGTCACGCTGGACCCGCCCAGCACCTTGCCAGTCTTCACCTCGCAGCTGCCACCAGGTCTGGAGAGGCAGGAGTAGCCGTTCCGCTCAGTTCTGTAGTTCCAGAGGATGGGGCGGTACTCTTTCGTGGGAACTCCTGGGATGTCATAGTCTATGTTCTCGTCGACGCCTGCTTCTAGTAATAAAACCTGGAATGGGGATTCTTAATGTCAACTTCTACATAATAATATATCTATTATGTATAAAATTAAAGTGCCTGCCTGGGTGACCGCGCTGTTGTGACCGCGCTGTTCTTCTGAACTATAACGGACATTTAGAGAATTTATTTCGGAAGGCTTATGTGTATAATAAGTTAATATTAAACTTACATACGAGTATAATAAATAAATCTCGATGTTTTGTTAAGTCGTAAAAATCGTGCGAAGCAGGGGCGGCTCAGTAGTTTAGCATAAAATTGTAATGTCGTCTTCTTAGTTAGTTTTATAGCTAAACTACAGAACCGATTTAAATATGATGTAACTAGAAAAGCCGAAAGAGGTCATAGAGTCTCTGCTTTTGATTCGTGAAAATTAAAGTATTTCACAGTATTTGTGATAGATCGATTCATTCATCTGTTGTGCCAACCATTTTGTGTTGTCATCCTGATCTAGCCCATCCCGGGGAAGAATCATACAAATAATCACAGGGTGGCAGGGACACTGACGCGCAAACTGCAACCATGCATTCAGCAAATGATTCTAGATTCTAACGTAGAAATATTTCGTCGGTTATGAGAAAAAAATCTGCTGTTTCATAGAAAAGTGCAGTACCTACCCGGTCAAAATGTATGGAAGAGCAATTTTTATTTTAATAACTGACGAAAAATTTCAACGCAGGCCGGTTCGCAATCATGTACTGAAACCATGGTAACAAGTTGCGCGTCGATGTCAAACCACCCTGTATACCCATCAACGTACGAGGTATTCTTTATTATAATTAGTAGCTAGGTACAGTAAGGCTATCATCAAGCATCAAGGTCTGACTGGAAATTACTTAACAAATAATTTAGTACTGATTTTGATAGAAGATAGAAAATCTATAACGGTTGGTTATTTTTTTTAATGAAGTGGTTAATTATAACTTTGAACACAATCATTAATTAGTCGGTTTAATACATAGCTACAGATTACAGAAAAACAAACAGTATTAAATGGTATCCTCGTTTGTTATTTAAAATTATATTATTATCCTGCATCATTTCATATGCACGTGGAATTAAAATGAGGGGGGAAGACTTGTAGCATATTGAAGCAAAATGTTAAAATTCGCATACCAAATATTATAATTAATGGATTGTTTCCTACCTACGCAGGTACCTACGCAGGTAGGTAAATTAAATCATGTTTTTTTTTCCAAAATGTCCAAATTAATGCTCAGTTGAAACAAAAGGTCATCCTAAAACGGAATTTCCGCTCTGATAGTACCGTGTTTGTTTCGAATTGATAGATATATGGGAACGGTATCAGTCGGGCAATCCCAAAAAAAACGTCAAAATACCCAGCATATTCTGCCAGGAAATACCAAAAGCCATCAGTTAGCAGGTAGGTAGTGAACAGGTACCTGCTAGGCAAGCGAGGTTCGTCGTCGCCGGCGGCATTACTTACCTTCAGTATGATAGAGCTCAAGGGCGAGTCTAGTCGACTCCAACGCATAGTTATGATCTGAGTCTTCATACATACAAACATAAACTCACGCCTTCTTTCTATCGGGGTAGGCAGAAACTTAAGAACGATCCTTACATATAATTCCTTATGAAAGTCTTTATGCCTCGAGTAAATAAATAATTTACTTACAGATATCCCTAGAAAAGTATGCGCTTCGGGAATCATCGTCTATTTACCGGAAATACGAACGCGCGATGATGAGATTTAATAAAGAGCTGTTGCAAAAATAAAGGACTTGAAAATTTTGTATTACTATAATTAAAAAATTATCAATGTAATTACACAAAACATTTCTAAACGTTGACGGATGACGATCGGAGTATTGGAGCAGGTTTCTAGTTTAAATGTACTTCAATTCTAGCGGTGACTATCACCTACGTCGTCATTGCTTACCATCAGGCCCAGAAGAAAACATGGCGAGTCTATCAAAATATATAAGAACCGGGGCATTACCTTCCAGTCAGAGACAGCAGACAGTCTGTTTGCCAGCACACACCCGGCTGTGCCTCCTCCGATGATGATGAAGTCAAAGACACTGTTTCTCAGATCCCTCTCATCCGCCTTAGTCCTCGTCGCCTTGGAGAACAGGTCAGCATCGGTAGACGCTACCAGCAGAAGCACGTAAGATGGTAATACCTTGCTGTCGATAGGAAGGGTCAGTGAATGATTTGTAGCTATTTAAACTGCATTTAATCGAACCCCAAATATGTAATTGCCGTTTTCATTTACTAAAAAATGTGATGGACACTCTAATATATTAAATATGCCTCTTTTTGTAACCATCCAATAATTATAATTTGTTTGGGGTGCTCTAGCTTAATTACTGCGAACGAGTTTGAGAAAAGCTTAGAAGGTAAATTCGGCCCTTATCTCCTGTCACGACCTTATCTCGTGTCACGACCTTATCTCGTGTCACGAGCTTATCTCGTGTCACGACCTTATCTCGTGTCACGAGCTTATCTCGTGTCACGAACTTATCTCGTGTCACGACCTTGCTCGGCAGCCCTTGACATAGCTTCTGAACGTAATCTTGTTTCACTCAAACAGATTTAAAACAAGATTAACAAAACTAAGTTAAAAATAGATTTTTGTCGTAGGTAGTTGAAAAATATATATATAGATACAAACTATAACATACTTTGTTCTAAACTTATATTATTACGTATTTTCAACTATCATCCTATGGTTGTCTCTTAGTCATGAACAAATAAACATTATTATTATCCGGTAATGATGAATTATTCATTGTTAAAGTATTTTTCGTAAGATCGGATGTATCGAGCGTGTTAGTGAGAACTGACCTCAAATGTAAAACTCTAGGTAATACAATCGAAGTTACTTGAAATGCTTTAAATTACATCAGTTCCGAATATCATTAAACTTGTATTAGGCAACCGTTTTACGAATCCAATAGAAATCGAATTGCTAAGTTTCTAGGATTTAAAAATGTTGAACGAGGAAGTGGTTTCCTCCTGAATACCTCATCACCAGACTAGGGCTTAGTTGGATTTATACATTTATTAATTATGAAAAAAATATGCAAAACCAAAGATTTTTCATTTACCATCAGATGACTAAACAATTTCTTAAGTGCAAAGAAACCTTTCAGCGTTTGGTACCTAGCTGTTTCTCTGCTCCACATGTGTACTACTTTTCACTGTAACTAAGCTGACGGTCTGTAATCTGTAACGGCCTTACGATTTCACGAGTGCCTGACGCATTCAATATTGACATAACCTGCATGCAACCTCATAATAACCAAGATGCCATCTCCTTTCCCGACATTCACGAGATAGAACCTAACTAGCGGAGCTCTACATCACTGTCAGTGCGGTGAAGCAGTCCACCATCTCGGACACCATGGCCTTTCCCGCAGCCAGAACGTCGGTTGGCACGGCGCGCAAGCATTAATGACATCATGCGTCGGGTTCTTGTCACCGTTGGGTGCCAGCTGTTTTAGAATCCACTGGCTTGGCATGCGACGATGGGAAGGAGCCAGACGGAATGACTATAATGCCTCGGAAGTTTGGGAGGCCTTTGGTGTGGGATGCCTGTGTTGACATCCTCGCGCCATCTCATCTCCCTAGCACGGTGGGCTGTGCTGGGGCGGCTGCTGCAGGTGCAGAAAACCTCAAACGGCGCCAATATAACAACCTTATTGGTAACTATGATCCGTTTGGGGTCTAAACACTAGGACCGTGGGGTCCGAGTGTTCATCGAGTACTTCGGAACATCGTCAAACGGTTGGTCGTGTTTACGTGACTAAAGGGCTGTCCAACTTTTAGGCCAAACAATCAGCATTGCCATCCAACATGGCCACGCTGCCAGCCTTTCGAACACTTTTCCCACTGACAGCGATGGGGACGATTGTTTTGATACCCAATGAGCTCTTCCTTTATCTTTTTTATTTTATTTTTTTATTTTTTTTGTACATAATTGATTTTTATTAGTGTTAGATGTACATTACATTTAAGATGACAGCGCCGTCACACAACATTATCAGCCTACATTGCTCACTCTGCTGGAACACAGGCTTCGTCTCTCTGAAAGCGAAAGGGCCGTAATCCACCACACACAAACTCACAAATTATCGAACAAACGCACACACAGCAAAACACTGTTATAAAGGACCCCACCTCAAAAAACTCAGCTTCATCTTCAAGCCACTTATTGAAACAACGTACAGCCAGCTTCGTTGGCCAATCCTGAGTGGAAGTGCTCGGCGATGCGCAGGTGCGCACATCCTGCACTTTCGACACCGGGGATGTAGGGAAACTGGCTGCAGTGGCCTCAGTCGGCAGTCCCTGACAGTGAGGCGATCGGATGTGCTAGTTGGAAGGTTCCTGCGTGTGGCAATCAGCTGTTCCTTGTTTTCACTTGCTGTGTTTTCTAATGTAATGTTAAGTTCTATTTTTATATTCGTAGTAAAGTTAGGCCTCTTATAAAGTTGAAGTGCGTTGGACTAGTTTATATTGTGAAATTGCATTTGTAGAGCAGATTCATTTTCAATGTTAAAGAAAATCGCCGCTATCAGCGATCGAATTGAACGCGCCTTTGCTGTGAACTCTAAAATCGGTGCTACAAACAATATTTTTTCTCTATCAATCATATTAACACAAATTTATTGATCTTCGTAAATTATTAATTGACCGACTCATATTTTTACTTGTGGTAAACAAGTAAAAATATGGGTCGGTCAATTAAGTCCCATTATTAGAAATCGGTAAAGGTCATTCTCATTGACCTGACAATTTACGATTAGGTACATGTTGATCTAGTAACAGGACCATTACTGTCTGTTCTTGGCGAGGCCGAGGGTCTGAATCTTAGGTAGGAATTCCTCGCAGCTTACGATGGAAACAGCAGAACCCGGTTCGATTGGGGGAAATTGTTTCATCATTAACATGCTTCAGTTAATTTTAGCTCTATGTAGCCATTTGGAAATCGAAATCATGTAAGCTATATAAGCTAAAAATATAATTGTCATTATAACAAATCAATGACAATCTTGATAATCTGTAAATTAGAGCGATACAGAGCGTATCGTTGCGTTCACTACAGTAAAGCTTATCGTGCGCAAATTGTGACCACAGTGCTACTGCCTACTATACGTACTATCGCAATATTTGTAGCAGTCTATAACAAAGTAGCGCTACCTGTGTATAGTTTAGTTTATACCGAAGCGCCATTCAATAGATAGAAAGCAGAAGTTTCACTTCATGTAATAGGTACCTTGGTGGTGTTCGCTGTACCTTACCTACTCCTCATACTTACCAATCAAATAAAAGTAAAACAATATCTAGACAAGCTGACATGACAGTCAGCTTGTCTTGTTTTACTTTTAACTTTCTCGTTCTTAGGATGTCGACATAAAAGTTAGTCATTTAACGACTAATGAAGCCAACATTTTATTAAGTTTAGCTTATTATTGTATAGTCACATCACTCCTTTGTTGACTGTACCGACTAGCAAGCACTTTGTCCTCCAATGACTTTGCAAGTAATCGCTGGTACATCGCGAATGTTCCACTAAAACGATGTCGTGTCTATGTCACAGTTCCCCAGAGACAACAAAGCATAAAAGCGTCCTCTTAACCTAATTAACTAACAACATAATACACAGGGTGTGTCGGAAATTGGCCGCATCGCAAAGAATGGAGCACTCAGTCCGTGAGTCCCGTATATAGAGCCACTATCTCTAGAGGATGAAATGAAATGAAATTCTTTATTCTGTAAATAGGATATCGAAATCACTCTTACAAGTCATATAAAAAAAAAATTGATTAGATGGAGTCGATGAGCAGCAGCGTCCTACTATATGCTGGTAACAGTCTGCGATCACCAATTCGTCGTGATTAATTATGGCACTGTGGTCGGTTATTGTAGAGACCTTCACCACGCCACGGGCTGATATGGTTTACAGGAACTTAGACGTAACTTTTCAGGACTACTAGGTACTAGGAGGTACTAGACCATCGGCTAAGGTGTTAGACTGTTCGAACTAGAGGTCAGGAGTTCGAACAATTCCAATTGTACGACGGTCCAAACATTTTATTGATTTTATTTATTGATTCTGTTACTAGAATATGACATAGTCGAGTTGGAGGGTTTCATACAAATACTAGTAGGTACCTACTTAACGTCGAAATTAATCGTTAGTAGTAGCGTAGATTTTTTATAAAAGTCTCTAAGCGTAGGTCAAAGATTAGGAGACAAAACAATAACACGTCAATGATGTGCTCGTTGCCAAAAACTCGCGAACATACGACGAAGACGACGTCATCGTCTTCAATATTCAGCTTTACTTCAGGCGACAAATATTATTATGTATGTCTACTGTCTGCCTGAAAATACAAATAATTTTACGAACAGATGTTTAGTCTAAAGCGAGGTCACACTGGGATCGAAGCTATGTTGGTTCAGTTTCGCTCATGTAGCACCGCGTGTTTGAATACTTCAGTTTAAAAAAAAAAAAATATATATCAAATAACTTCTCCCGCTCTGGGCGGGCGGGCGTGTCAGACTCTTACTGACTAAACCCACCCGTGTTCCTTCAGTTGCCTGTATGTTGCTAGGGGCCACGGTATCCCTTTCGAGCTTTCCCGCGACCCCGGCAGGCATCTGCCCTAGTGGACCCCGTCAGTTATGCTGACATCTTTTTGAGGCGCGCGTGAAAAACAACGGGCATACTTCGGTTCACTCTGCGAACTGTAAGCCGAAGTATGAACAGACGCGCTAGCTACGTGAGCGAAGCTGAACGAACTATGTTCCCAGTGTGCCCCATGCTTAAGATGTACCCTGACCTTCACTCGTCTGTTAACCAAATGAATAATATTGTTATTTTGACGGTCGCGCAGCTAGTAAAGTCAAGTAAATTAATTGTTTAGCAAATTGACTACCAACTTATATTGCCCGTATATTCGAACCACAATTATCATTCTTTGACAGTTGAATGAAATGGCTATAACACGGCAGATTGACGTAGGGAGTATAGTGTTAATTTGATAAACAAATAATTTCCCTGACTGTTTAATATTTTTTCAGGTATGTTCCTGGTCTAATTGTTATTTGGGGGTTCTAGTATTATTATAAAAGAAGAGAGGATAAGATAGGACGGATGAGTGTGAAAAATGATACACAAAGCTAGGAAGAAAGTAACTATGAGTGTGAGACAGTACGTAAATGCTGATAGATAGCGACCACTATATATTTTTCTGATAGATAGCGACCACTATACATCTTTCTGATAGATAGCGACCACTATCCTGTCCTTACTGCCCCGTCTCAAAACTCCATCCTGTAGTTCTTGCGATAAAGGGAAAGATATATTTTGTAATTTACAATAATGTAAGAGTCTGTAAATATATTGAGCAATCCTTAAGCAAATAGAGATTTATAACAAATAAACAAATAAAACCATCTGTAGCAACTTTACTTTTTCAACTTTTCTTATTTACAAGATTATGAACGTGTAATAATCAGTGCAATACAATCAAACATTTGTATCGCAGGGCCTGATAGCATGTGCGTTGTACGATAAGTCTTGTGAGTCAAGGGTTTGCAGGGCCTGATAGCATGTGCGTTGTACGATAAGTACGTTGTATGATAAGTGCGTTGCACGATAAGTCTTGTTAGTCAAGGGTTTGAACTGAAAACTAGCTCATATCACTTCTTTGCTATCATTGTTTGCTTTTATATGTTATGATTAATGTCATATTTAGGTATTTAGTGCACACTGTGTATGTGCTTTTCAACAGTGGTTCGATTTCAGCACGAAATGAGCTTCAGACATTTTCGGCAGCCGCAGCCGCCGCCGCGCCGGTAAAACAGTGGGGAATAGTGATACTATTCATTTAGAAAACGAAAAATACAGCTTACAATTTTTTTTATAATTTTTTATCTATGTCGTGGCCAGATCTTAAAATTGATAATTTCATGAAATGAACATCATCCACTGGTCACATCATGATGTGGCCTGGTCAGATCATTGAATACTCAAAGTTTGATGATATGAACAGTTAAACGCACGACTACTTCATGATGTGGCCAAACATTAGTGATCATATCGTAAAATAGTTAGACTATAAACCGGTACAGGCTTTGATGTCGCTGTGTTTTTGTTGTGCATCATGGCGGCGGCATACAACAAATCAAACAAAGTCGGGTGACCACGCAAAAAAAGTCGATGGACTTTTATTGGGTTTCCATATATGATATTATGGAAAGCGATCAACTTGGAAGTAGCGCTCGCCGGCCGCCGCCAAGGCGTAACATGCAATAATATAGCACTTAAAATTAGTTTCTAAAAATTAAAAATTTACGCTGCTCATGTGGCATCCCGACCAAATGGGTTAGGTAAGGTTGTAACTGTGATCAAGCCGAGCGATCGTAGCGAGCGGTGCCGCGGTAGCGGCCGGCGAGTGCTACTTCCAAGTTGGTCGCAGTTACTTGACTATTTTTACTTCACCTTACACCATGGATACTCTACCATATGGTCAAACCTCGACTGACATATCATTAAACGTTGACGTTTAAACGATTTGGCCAATGTTAGCTGGCCATTTCATGAAACGTTCAATTCAAAGATCTGGCCACGACATCTATACAGTCTATAGCTAATATATAGTAGTGGAAAGTATTATTTAAGTATAGACACGTACCTAAAGCTATTGATCGGCGACGTGACGTCATTCGACCGTGAGATGATGGAGTACACTGTGCATAGAGTATAATATGTTATGTGGGTATAATATGTCACACGGAATTACTCTACTACTTTTTCTTAATATCACGGTATCTTTCAGATTTTTACGTCTACGTGTCTATTACCGTGTACAGATAACAGAGCTGCATTGCTGCATGGTAATAACCGCGCCATCTATTTATTTAATTAATAGTTACTTTCTTTTCGTCAATAAACTTAACCTATCATAACCCACCGTTCCCAAAACCGCCAGTCGTACGGTGCTAGGTTGGTGTAAAAGCCTTTATGTGACGAAAATGCCCGATTTTGATCTTCCTACATTCTTTTTAACATTAATGTTCTTCATAATCTAGGCAAAAAGTACCTAAATACAGGGTGTAAAAAGACCCATCATATAGCCGTTATCTACGCATCTTGTACGTCAAACCAAGTAGGTTTTTTTTTCTTGTAAAAAATCGCTGTGTACACGGCGGGCAATGTCACGCACGCAAAACATTGTGCTTATGTGTGCTTGTAATGGTACAGGAATTGTGGGGGTATTTAAAGTTAAAATATAACATTTAAACTTGTTTTCGAGAAAAAAGTTTTCAAAGCTGATACTTTGATCTTCAATAACTCCGCAACCAGAAGGTTCCCAGTACCAAAAAACACCCGGTTAATGGAATGGCATCTTATGATTTAGTTGTGTTTTTACCGTTTTGTGGATTTAGGTGACCAATTAAAATATTTAGCCCTGAAATACCAATAAGTGTGCTATAAATCTCAGTATGCCGCCACTTACGAACTAAACAATTATTACAGTGACGCTGTAATTGACCCTACTTAGCGCACATTTGTTCAGAGCACGCGCTGGTAGCGTAGTAGCTAGCAGTCCCTACAGCACTATTAGCGAACCTGTTACACAACAGTTGTCGGGCTCCAAAACTAAGATGTACCATGTGACTTCTTTAACTTTTTCTCAAAATACCATCTCAATCACTAATGCGCATGGTCCTCACATATGAGCATAATAAGCATAATCAGCAAATCTATAACCTGGGACTGGCCTCCTCTCTGTGAGAGGGAGTGGGCCGAAATCCACCTCGCGGTCCCAGTGCGGGTTGCTATGTTCCTCACATGATCTGACTCTGAGACTGTGACCTCTGAATTTGTTTCATTGTTTCTTCTCAGAGTAGGCGGCTAGGACACACCCGACCTCATATATTTCTTAAAATATTATTGACGTGTAAAAGTGTTTGAAAAATCCTATTTAAAAAATACCGGTCAACTGCGTGTCGGACTACGCACAATGAAGGGTTCCGTAGTTGGGGTGAATTTATCCCAAGGACAAACTTAACATTGTAACTGAAAACCATGTTCTCCCATACATTTCAACTGCAAATGTAAGTTTGTACGCACAATATTGTTACCATGTTATTTTAAGACCATAGAAAGAAAAAGAAGAAAAGAAAGAAAATACGTTTTTAATAATTTGCGGTAAACATGACGCAAAAAAAAGAACACAAAATTAAAAAAGAAAGAAGTTTAGGGAAAATATGCGTCACATCCACGCAAAACGGCCATCGCTCAGCATAATGCCACATGCATACTCTTATAGATTTTCCTGTAATCTATGAGTAAAGATTCATTATTTATATTTTCTTTAAAAAAATTAGGCTCAGTAGTTCCGGAGATAAGAGTCTAAATGGTCTACGAGTAAATGGTCAATTTTCATTAATTTTCTTTTAAAGTATGCATTTTAAAATTATGAAAAAACATATTTGAGATCCTCGCAATAAGCCCTTTGATCTGATATGTTACCCGGTACAGTCTGCAATTTTTTTTTCTATTTGCTCCTGAAAAGATCCCCTTAAATTCAATATTTTACTCCTCCCTTGGTTTTGATTTGTCACATAAATTGATATGTGTACCAAATTTCAGCTTATACTTTCCATTCGATTCGGAGGAAATTAACTGTGAAAGACGGACAGACAGACACAAACTAGTGATTCTATAATTTTAATCATTATTATTAGCTTATCATTCATGGAAAAATCTACGTCAGAATGTTTGAAGTTTTGTGAAAAGAAGTAATTAGTGTGTGTCATCAATCTTCATCACACTCCTCACGTTGTATCTCTGGCGGGTGCCGGCTCAGGAGTCAGCTATGCGAAATATGTTCAGGCTTTGTGTTTGGTTATAATGATGTTTGTTTAGACTTGTATGAATCGTTATTGTTTTCAATGTGTAAACAATTAAATAGTTTTATGGATTTCAACCTTTCTGAGCTCAATAAATAATACATATAATCGAGCAAGTTGTGATCAAAGTTCATTGCGCTTGTATTAGGTCTGCCTGCAGTGGGATTAACACAGTAAAGTATACTTTATTTAAAAAACTAACTTAAACTTACATCTAACTCATACTTTTATTGAACTCCTGAACTGTGATGAACAAAACTGCCGCAAGCTGCAAGGGTTGCAAAATTACAACCCCTGGTTTTCCGCTATCCACATTTTCATGACATAGCGATGCATGCACAGCTAGCTAATACAACTGTTCAGTGGAGGTTGTAAATTGTTAATTTCCATGAGTACTTCACAGTATGGCGTGAAGTACTCATGGAAATTAACAATTTGTCCTACGGGACCAACACTGAAACACACGGTACCTACAGCTGTTCCCTATACATCTACACCTAATAGCTTATGGAAGCGCTATGTTAATCAACTTAAGCTTGGTCAGTTTAGGATAATACAAGACGCACTGCAGACGGTTACGTGGTCTTACAAAAAGTGCCTGCAGCCGACACGGAGCAGGCGCGGAGCAGGCACGGTGCCAACACTTGTGTAACGCCTTCATGCCGTATCAAAGCTGTCTGACACGGAGATTTATTAGCACAAGGGCTTGATGGCGGCAGATTTTGTTTTATGATTAGGAAGTAGGCTCTACTGAAGCTTTTTCATTCTTCAGGCCTGAATAGGCCATAATCCACGTAGGCTCAGTGCGGGTTGGCAGATGTCACATGTCTTTGTTTTGAGAGTCAAAAAAGTTTTGAGAACAGCGGTGATGAAATAGATTACACAAAGTAAAGTGCCTGCCTGGTTCCGAACCCACGACGTTCGTAAAAATGTTCATAAAGGATCTGGCCCAATGGTAGCGGACCATTGGGCCAGATCCTTTATGAACATTTTTCAATCAGCTTTTTTGTTTTTTTTGGAATTGTGACAAAAAGTTATCGTGGGAATCACACTTTACATTACACCTGCGCTTAAAGTAACATATGTTAGGCCCTTAGTTTAAAATTAATCTAAGTGTTAAATAATTAATGGACTTGTTTAGTTAGTTTACTAAAACAGGTGCTTATTGTACTTATATTTTTTTTTGATAATAATGTTTGTTGAAACATAAGTCGGCTGCTATTATGTACAAATATAGATATAGTACCTACCGAGGTTTTATACGAACAACTAAATATTTTTCTAACGATATCGGTATGCACACAGACCACTCCAGGAGCTGTCACCGCCTGTCACACAGCCACCAAGGCGATTGCTGTCGCGTTGCCAACCTTGGAATAGTGAAGTTAGTGTTGTCTGACATTTAAAATCTACTTAATCTTAAATTCGCTGACGGACAACGCACAGCTTAAACCACTGGTTCTAGAAACATGAAAATTTATACAAGAGTTCCTTATACAGGAAAGAGTTTTGTAAATTCATTCCTTAAAGGGGTTAAATAGGGGATGAACGTTAGTATTGAAGATGCCGAAGGGAAATCCTATCTAGCACACGCTTGTGTAATGTGTGGTCCAAAATACCTTTAAGTGGATAATGGTCCATTGTTTGTGTAGTGTACCAAACAATCTAGGAAGACTAAAAGACTGGTATCATGGTGGTGGTCCTAGATGCATGATACCAGGCTTTCGAGAATAACCACAATTAAGAAAAACAAGGAAAACGTTGTAATATTATATTTATATGTAACACCGCATGTGTTACATATGAGTGGCGTAGGAAATAGTTCACATTCAGGCTTGTTATTTATATTATATTCTCACTCAACATCGAACAACTAAACAAATAAAGAAATGCGCAAACTTGAACCTATTTTTAAAACTAACTGAAAACTAGCACAGATCCTTGTCTATTAACCAAACTATTTATTATATCATCGAGTCGCCGCTGTGCACATTTATTATATCATCGAGTCGCCGCTGTGCACATTTATTATATCATCGAGTCGCCGCTGTGCACATTTATTATATCATCGAGTCGCCGCTGTGCACATTTATTATAACATCGAGTCATTTCCTTACACAAAAGTAAATTATACTTATTTAGGTAAAGTAACTGTTATTTTTAATTGTCCAGTATTTCGGGTCATGTACCTGATTACAACGCTATTTATAAAACCACATCCTGTAATGTGAGCTCAACATACCTGAAAGCCAATTACCGTAATTAAAAACGGTCAAAATATCGTCGCAGCGACAATCAATGTCAAAAATTTGTCAAAATTTTGGTAAATTAGAGATATTTTTACAGATTGAGACTCAAACTCAAAGCATTTATTTCAAATAAACCAATTACAGGCACTTTTGAATTGTCAAGGGGTCGGTCAGTCAGAAATATGAAGCTAGTTGCCCATTCCAAAGCGTAGTAGGTACCTATGGAGAAGAACGGGCAACAAACTCCACGGACACTCTTTTAAATAAAATAAAATGGTTACATAATATTGGTTACATCATTCTGACTATTACACCATCAGACTGAGACTAGAATACGAACTTTCTTAAAAATACGACAATAGCCCCTCCTGTAGCCGACCTGACCTTACTAACAGAAACGAACTATTCATACTTGTTCCTGAATTTAAAGAAAACGCTGTTTCTTTTTGTTTCATGACTATATTTCCATTTGTCATAATTCGTGGAACTTTGCTTCACCAAGTTTTTATTGTATTCTAAGAAGTTTTGTTTCATTCAATTTGAGTTTCCCACACTTTAATTTCTATGTAAGTTTCAGGTTTCGCCAGCGGTCGGCGGAGGCCTACTCGATGTCCATAGATCCAAGGGTTGTAAATAATTAAGTAACCTCAAGTTCAAATACAGGAAGACGTAGTGTTGGAAGGCCGCCCACAAGGTGGACCGATGACCTTGTGAAGGTCGCAGGAATCCGCTGAATGCGGGAAGCACAGAACCGGTCGAAGTGGCGGTGCTTGGGGGAGGCCTGTGCCGAGAAGTGGACGTCTTTCAGCTGAAATGATGATGATGAAGCTCAAGTAACATAATTAAACAATATTATTAGAAATACATTAATTTAATGAGGTATTTCTCAGTACCTACCACTAGCAGCGTCGGCCTGTATTTGTGCTCGGCGGCGATTGGAAATAGGCTCCTCCCATTGCCACGTACATGTGACGTTTAACATAACGGGCTAAGTGTGTGGTGTCGGTCGGTGTGTGGGTGTTCTCAGTCCTAGGCAGAGGAGTCTCCGGGATGACCCGGATGACCCGGATGCACGACTGATACAGGTATTATGATATCTTGAGGAGACTGATGAGGCTGTGACTGGGAAGTGGTCTAGACATTTTATCACCCTTAGTAATAGATTGAATAGAACTAAGCAGCTGCATAAACCTTGTAGCATCCATTACCCACGCTTATAATTTTTCCGTTTTTAATAGAAACGGCATAAACATTGTTAAAAAATGCAGACCATAGCTAATGAAAATAAATGCGATATAAATAGTTCGCCTGTGAAGGACGCTCGGCTCGACTCGATGGGACTACTGGGCAGACTGGAATGTAGCGCCAGGCTGGACTTACACGGATTATTTCAAGCGATTCGTCATTGCTGTAACCTAAACAAGGTTACAGCAATGACGAATCGCTTGTTTGCCTATGGTCATAATCTCCCGATCGGTTATTGCAGCTGAAATTCATGATACCCGGCGTACCTAACCGTTAGTGCATTGCTTGGGTGGCGCTTCAGTGGTCCGTATATTTGGAGTGATGACGACAATGATTTCATTTGGTTACGTGAGCTCCTATAACTGTGTTAGTTAATAAACAATATAGGTACACAATATGATTGAATATAGATCAACTAGCTTCAACTTTCTGACTAACTGACCGACTTTTTGACAATTCAAAAGTGCCTGTAAATGGTTTAATTGAAATAAATGCTTTGAGTTGAGTTGTTTTGAGTTGAATTGATTTAATTATTTTCTTATTGGATGGATAATTGATATCACAATCAAATATGAGCCTGTCTAATATCTAACATAAATTAAATAGACATGAAAAAGGTACTTAGCTCTATTAATCTCTGTAGAATGTAGGTTAACAATGCAGGGTACTCAGTCAACAACGCAGAGTACTCACTCTGATTTTCCTTACTAGTAACGATGGGATTTACCTATTGTATTATTTATAACCATCTATAAGTACTTAGTCATTATTTTATTACAGTAACAAAGAAATAAGTGCTCTAGGGAAGGAACATCCGATTTGGTCTGCGAAGAGGAAACTTGAGGAAAAATTCATGTTAAAATGTTAAACCCAATCCTCTCAACTAATCTACCAAACTACTGTTATTGTTCCAATTTTCTACAAACGATTTGACTATCGGTACACATAGAGCGTCCAGAGATTTCTGGCAAGCACCGACATTACTACAAATAGAAAAAAAAAATCTTTATGCGGCGCTATGGAGAGTCAGGACAAACTGGATACGATCAATATTATTGAGAAAAAATTGCTCACGAAATTACGACACACATATTACTTTGATTTAAAAGAAACAGCTGATAGGTACAACATAAATATTTTCTTTCAAACATTACATAATACAAATTTTCTTTAAACTTTATGTAAGATTTCTTCCCGTATGGCACTGAATAAATAACGTTAATAGAAGCGGAATAACATTAAAATACATGTACATACATTTGACACTCACTAAATCATAAACGAATAAACTCTGAGTACACTTAACAACAAAAGTCTTTGATAAAAATATTAAACATGAAAACACAACAACAATGGTTTGCGACCCAACGACATCTGAGATTACAAAGCACCAATCTTATCCTAGCGTTACGTTTGGCAGACCTTCGCAGGCCCCGACGAGTGGCGAGGAGACCATCCTCTCTTAACCTAACAAGGCAACCCATCACATGAGACTATTGTGTCGCTCCTCCACCAGCCTCCGGCATAGTCCGCACAGGTCGTACGTCTCGCGGCTGCTGAACGACGTCACTCGCGGCTCTCGCATGCAACCTCTCAGCTTGTTCCTCACACAACGCTTGTGCGCTTCAATCAGATACCTCTTCCCGGGATCCATGACCGCCATTGTTTGCGACAGCAGACTTCTCTCTCCGAACACTAGCACAGCGTCGTACTCCCTCATCGGCAGCAGTCCCTTGTTGTTCGTAATGAAGCATCTCCCGCACTGCCTGCTCGTGAAAACTGCAGCACCGTCAGTGTCCGAGAAGACCGGTGTTTTCGGTGACACGAGGAACATGAACACATATTTGTTTCCGATCCGCAGCTCGTCGCTGACGAAGCTCACGGAGACGTCCGGTGCCAGGGCGTACGACAGCAGCAGGTACACCGTCAGGTAGAACAGCGTGACGGACAAGGTCTTCTGGAACTTGGACAATTGGCGCCAGCACATCGCGCGGGCATTTTTCCGCGTGCGGCGCGTCAACCATCGCCGCGCGCTCCGACACTTCTGTCGGCGGCGCGGTCGATACCCCCGCGCGTCCCACTTGTTTACTACCCTTACCTATATGCCAACCAATTGAAAACGAACCTAATCGACCACTTCATAAGGTGGTTAATAACTTGTTGTTCACATATTTTCCTCTAGTGACGTGACCATATGACAACTTCGACGTGTATTCTTTGAAACTAAGCTCCACATGGAAGTATCATCTTTATCTCGACAAGTTAAGACTCAATATTCTCATTCAGAGAAGATCACGCGTGCGTGCGCGAAGATAGTGATGTGCCGCAGTGACGTACCGCATTCACATCAATTCGGGAAAGCTGACTGTTTTACAAAAATATTTTGCTATAAGAATGTGTGTGTTTCTGGTTTATTTTTAGTGTATAGAAACTTAGCAAATACTCTACTATTCAAATGCTAAGAATAGATAGATGGTTAAATTAGTTCCCAGTGTCTCCAAATTCAAACTAGATTGGACAGTAGTTAGTACCCATTGCCGCCCATTATAATCAAGGGAGTGACACAAAACAAACAATTACGTTTTATTGAAGACAACCAATAATAATACGCACTAATTTTGTGCGCTATGGTTGATAGATTAAACAATATTTTTCAGACAGATCAGACTGAGACATTACTAGGTAATATCCACCTACAGCTATTTTTACATTTATTACTCAATGAACTACTTCTTTGACAAATTGAGATTCTCCACCATCATCATCATCTTTCTTGTTCACTAAATGTCTTTCAATTTGGATGAAACTTTTAACTAGTATCAGCGCGTGCCGAGTGAGACATTCAATGTCAGCCAAAGCTTTTATTTTTGCACCTTTCATCATCGAATCAATTTGGTTGTCATTATATTGTCGCTAAATTAAAACCTTCGTACTGCGTACTTCGCATACACTTACAGTATTCATAAAAGAAAATGGCCGTGTCCATGACGCAATCGTCCATGAACTTGACTTGCCTCCAGAGACACTTAAAACGAATAATGAAATTCCTGCCGAGCGCTCCGGGATGATTCCGCTTTATTATATTGTAAAAGGAGTTGATTACTAGGTCGCCTGTGAGTTATGGAGAAATATACAGACGGAATGGATTTATCAAGAGCATACCCAACCATGGAAGAGACACTTGAATAATATCTCGTATAACCAAGGTCTCATGCCAATGTGAAATATAAGTCACACTATTCTTTATTCTTCGGCGAATGCATCACGGCGCTCTGCAAATGACATCAGTCATTTTGTTTCCAGTCACAATCACCATTCGAGTCATAGTTTAATGGGAGAACAATGGCCAAAAAACACAATATACAAAATTCTTCGTCAACCGATATAATACGATACGACAGCCTGAGGATCACGCTTGACTCAAGGCTGCAATGCGGTCCTCATTTAACAGCTCTTGCAGGACGGCGAGGCTAGTCTACTTCAGTTACTTTCATAGTATCATGTTTTACGGTATTTTACTATGTGAACGGGCTGCAGTACCGCTACCATGAGCTGTCATCGAAAACTTACTCGCTAGCGTATTAACGTGAATCAAATAGATTTCGATAATGTCAAAACTCGCTAGCGTCTCCGTATATAATTTATATGAAAAGTAATTGTACAGCGCCCCTAGCTTTCACAGAAAGAATTTAAATTCGTACCAAGAACACTATAGAGTTCGATAGGTAAGAAACCTAAAGTAATCTATTCGATAGTCACTGACGTTTTTCAGCTGTTGCCATACAAAACGACACCATGAGTCACTAATTCAACAGACGCTATCGAAAAATACGCTTGCGATAGTAGTTACGTAGCTCACTAGCATTTTGAGGAGTGAAATATGTTTAGGTACATTCACATTATATACGTTTTTGAGTCTATTAAAGTCAAAATAATGACTGGAAGAGCTAATTTAGCATGGAATACTCGTATGTTAGCGGCCGCTAAATTTGGAGGCCAACGATGTGAACGACGTGAATTTCAAGAAAAAAACAAAATAAGTTCCTTTACAAAATATTCTATTATTGTAAATCTTAGACCAAACAAAAAACCACGACAGAACGCTGCGAACAATATACAGCATGCCAAAACTACACCGCTGCTGTGCATACACGCTCACACGCACACATTTACAATGACACCACAATCAAACTACACCACACAAAGTGCACATATGTCATGTTTACGAAACCGGCTTCACTTCTATTACTGGTTGACAGCGCTCTGTCTTGGTTTTTTATTTGGTCTGACTTGTAAACGTAGTTCATTTTAAATTTAAATCAATGACGCCGCGAATCACACATCGTCAACAAAATTACAAATTGAATAGACGTACATCATTTTTATAAAGAATAAAAATTCAACAACGCTTAAGTAGTCCACTAACCGCCGATCTTATTTAATCGGATTGTTCATGATATTGACTGTCATAACATTATTTGTTACCATGGTGATACTACTACGTTTTGATCATATGAGCCGTTCTCTCTTCTTATTACTGAGAAAGAAAGAAACAAAACGTGAAGAAAGTGAAGTTAGCAGGACGACACGATCTATCGAGTTTTCCGTAGCGCCTGCGTAAGACTCCGTAAATAACATGGTACGAGCATTATCGAAATCTATTTGATCCACGTTAACACTTCCGACTCCACCCACTTTTTATAGAGCTCATACGCCATGCCGCCATACATATTCGAAGTGAACCCTCCGGGAGGGTCACTGGCATTAAGTTTGCGCTAAAGTTAACCATCGCGGACGGTCAACGGCATTGGGTTTAAAACCGTATTATTAAACACTATAAAACGAAGTAAAATAGTGTTTTCAGGGGGTCTTGTCGCTTCTAACCTTTTAAATTTTTAGTGAATATTTGTAGCCGTGAACAACCATTTTTTTTTTAAATGAATTACCTACTTGGGTTTTAAAACCAACTAATAAATCTTGTTAAAATATACATCAAATTTTATTTTCACGGTTTGTAATACTGTATTCGCTAAGAAAAACCTAAATTTAAAAAGGCCCTCCGGGAGAGCTCCCGTCGTCCCATATGTGACTAGGTGAACCCACCAGGAGGGCTCCCGGCACTGAACGTGTTAATACGGTAGCGCTAGCGAGATAATTTTCGATGGCAAGTCATGGTAGAGGTACAGATATCGAGTCTATTTTTATTCTGCAGAAAAGGCCATTAGAGCAATATATGGCGCGATTCTCTAAGAGAACTGTTTAAAGATATATTATTAACATCATGACGGTACCCTGTCAATATATCTATGAACACATCATGTACGTAAGGAAAAATTTAAATCTTATCAGTAAAAGAGGTGAAAGACACATTATAGGACTAGAAATAGGAACCAATTAGTTGAACCAAGTTTCGGACTGGCTAAAGTAGACTCATTCTTAATGGTTTAAAATGTTAAAATAAAATACCTGCCCACATACTCCAACTGAATGAAACGAAATTTAAATCTTGTGTAAAACGCACACTATGCAGCAAAGCATATAATACATCGCTGACAAAAATGCTTGGCTCAACGCTGCTCCACAAGGGCGCATAAACTAATTGATTAGCATTCGAAACTATTGTAGGAGCTGTTGAAAATTGTTAAAACTATCTTTGCATTTTATAAATGCAATCTCTTAGTATTGTATAACAAGGATGATAATCATCACGCTATGACCCTTAGGAGCCGAGCAAAAGTAAACAAGTTAGAAATAACGGCTGAGCGAAAACGAAGATACAGCGCAGGCGCGCGATGCGAAGGAACAAGAAATTTCACGCGGACGGAGTCGCGGGCAGAAGCTAGTATTGTATACTTGCGTAGCATATGTGTGTGTACTATGTACCTACTATAAAGCTACCATTTACTGGGTATGTCTTTCGTTGTCTTGAATGTGCCCTGGCGGCTGAGAGTATGACATGCTCCCTCAAATGTCTCACTATGTGTTAGATCATTATGTTCCCTTCAAAATGGTTGAGCTGAATGGTACTGATCCATGCGACATGTTCGTGAACGGGTGCATTCAGTAGGGACTGGTCATCTCTTAACTGCCACGGTTTAGTTTAATATTTGAATTGTTTTTACTTTTTTATTACAGACGCTTTTAACGTGCACCTCTTTCTACATTGTTGTCACAAGTATAATTTCAACATGAATGATGTAGCCAATATTTTGTTACAATGTTTTCATTTATAAAAGTGGAGTTTCCGTGAAGTTTCTTACCCGTTCTTCTCCATAGAAACCTACAACGATTTGGAATGGACAACTAGCTTCGTCTTTCTGACTGACCGATCCCTTGACAATTCAAAAGTGCCTGTAATTGGTTTATTTCAAATAAATGCTTTGAGTTTGAGTTTACCAGTGGGACGAATTCATTCAGTATTTAAAATTGGTAATTAATTCAGTGTCAATGGAATTGTCCAAATGACCAGGCTACGCCCACCGCGCTGTCGTTCATTTCATCTATGTATGTTATCGTTATATATCTAACGATTTGATATCTTCTATAATAATCGTTTTCTGTCTAACTTTTTCATTGAAATGTGGCTGTAAAAATATAATTTCTACTAACGAATCAATCTATAACAACTATTTAATCAAATTGTTATTTAGTTGACACTCTAGGTAGGTACCTATCTACATAGAGATCAGGCGATATGTAATCATTATTTTTGTTGATAATAATTTGCATTACCTATATTTATAAATAATGATTGAGAAATAAAAAATCGTACCTAGTAGACGAATCTTATCCGGGTTTGTTGAAGATTGGAATTGCCTGACGAAAATTTGTCTAGACCTCGACGAAACACGAACTTTTTAACTTGACAACCTCACCTTGACAGACAGACTTAGAGAAGAAGAATAGCCAATTATAACTTGAACGTAATTGATGCTGTCTTTGTTCTACACATTTTGAGCACCATCCTTTGCCTTGAATGGTCTCCTCGACGATATTGCACCTAACTTACGACATAACTAAGGTTTAAATCATCAAATCTTCGCGTACTATCTCTACATGGGATAACATCATATCTTCTTGGGGTACAGACCCGGAAATTAAAAGGACCGATAGTTTATGCCCCATAACTATGGTGGTGAGTGGTTTGGACAGTGTCCGGTTACACGATAAGGTCAACAATTTAGTAGTGTACATAATCTACTGTGTCTAGTTTATTTATGGTGGCCAAACATGAGCGTTCAAGGTCTCCGCTAAGGCGATTATCACACGGCACCGCGCACCGCCTCGGAGGGCGGTGGCAGTAAAGCGGATTTCGTAGCGGCGCGCCGCGCGGTAAGGCGGTTTGCACGCCTGTCAGCGCGGATGGATTTAACGCGGATTTGACCAGTTTGATCACAGACACTGGCAAGAATGGACGCCGAAGGGGTGGCAATAATCTGGCTTTTATGGCGTAAAAAGAAGATATTGGGTTCATCCATTTTTACGAAGCAGAACTCTAAATAGAACATTCATGTTATTTTAACACATCCTGCACTCATGACGATCCGCGCGGTAGTGCGGCGCCCCGTGTGTAATGCCCCGCCCCGCCGCGCGGCCGGCCGCGCGGCGGTGCCGTGGCGGTGAGAGCGCCGCTCGAACGCGCGGTCAGGCGGTGTACGTGTGTTAGGCATCAACGGATTTAATAGAGGTCAATGCGACATGAGATCCGCTTCACCGCCTGCCGCGGCGGTGCGCGGTGCCGTGTGTTAATCGCCTTATAGAAAACGTTTTTATTACAAACATATTTAGGCACTAATTAATTAATTAATTTAATGTACGTAAACAGGAACAGTGTGGACGGTGTCCCCAAACTAGGAGATTGTCTGTGTCTTGGGGGTCATAGTTGCGACATTTTTGTAGTTACATACAGCTGTAGTGGCAATCATGTCATTTGGTCTAAATAGCTTTTTATTTTTATTATTTGATTTTGCTTTTATATAGATTATTTTCTTTTAGATTTTGTGAACGTGAGAACGTTGTAGGCTTAACAGACTGTAGATCTGTCGACCATTTTCTATCTTGCTAAGTACCTGGTACTTGTTGATAGGCCTACACTGTCCTCTCATACCTATTAACTCTGTAATTTGAAAACATTGTAAATACCATTTACTTTTAAAAAAGTAACCATGGAGTTTCTTGCCGGCTCTTCTCCATAGGAAACGACCAATTGGAACCGTGCATCTAGCTTCTGACGTTTCATAAGTGCCCTTGTAGGTTTATGTGAAATAAAATATTTTGAATTTTGAATGTTGAGTTATGGGATTGTACTCAGTGATTATTAAATAAGTATTATATTACAGAAAAGTAAGACTAAAGATATAACTAGTACATATTATGAATAAATAGCCATTCAAATTTGTTACAGTTGTACCTAATTAAAATCATGCCATTTGGTTTAAATAGGTTTTTATTTTTATTTATTATTATTTTCTTTTCTTTTATATAGATTATTTTCTATTTTATGAATGTGAGAACGTTGAAAGCTCTGTAGAACCATAAATGCTTCAAGATATTAATTAGAGATAACAAAATTATTGTTCGATATAACTCTTTTGTACCCGACTGTATAAGATGATTTCCCGAGCAACGATTAAAAATTTTGAATATTTCGACTGACTTTAAAAACGGCAACCCACCCAAACTGATGTCAAATATACTCTATGCTAAAAAAAAATTAATTAAAAATAAGACTAGGTACTGCCATCTTGTATCGAATAGTGAAACTATTTCGAACGGCTCCGTAGTTGCTTCAATCGACTAATAGATGGCATTACTTTATATGTTACGGGCCTGGCCGCTCAATCAACATCATTATGGATAGGAATTAAATGAGCCGAGCACATGAATAAATACCATTGAAGGCAGGGTCAGCCGTGACGTGACGTAATTGATTACGTCAAAGACAGCTGTATGGCGCCACCCTAGGAAAGGAGCTAGAGTGCCTACCTATTATTTATTTATTCAAGTACCTACCTAATTCGTAACAGATTAAAGTCCTTGAAATGATGAAGTGCTAGCATGTGTAGGTCTAGACTTGTAGTGGTTAGTATTACGACAGTCTACACTTAAAAGGGACTTATCTAAATATTTCAAGATCTACTTGCTGCAGCAGAGAATACCTACCTACATTATTGTCCTCGGCTATCGTTACTAATATAATAAAGAGGTAATGAATTTGTATGTGGGGTAATCTTCGGAATTAGCTACAGATGCGATTCCAAACATTCTTATACTAAGTAATGGGAAGCTACAGTATTACCGAGAGTCATAAGAAATTTCACGCGGGCGGAGTCGCGGGCAGCTAACACCAATTAAAAAGAACACCAATTGCAAGTCTGAACACCAATTTATTCTAGTTATTGTAATCTTCCATAGAGTAAAATACATTCTAAATATTCAACCTTATTCAGTTAGACTGAAAGCTGACCTCAATTAATCTATGCAAAGGCTAGGTAGACAGTTGATGACGTGTCTAAGGCACGACTGACGTCACACCATAACGCGCTAGCATATTATGTGAGTGGATCACGCAACCGGGACGGCTGATGTAGGAATAAATGTCTAAATTATTCAAACCATTAAACCATAATTTGACGTCGATAACTAGATGTCAGATACGAACATTTGATTTGATTACGGTATTGAAAGCTATTCTTGGTATGTAGTCCAGATAATTGTAGGTCGTCCTATTACACTGCTTTATGAAATGATTAATAGGTGTACTTCATGTAATTTCATAACGATTCGACATTTTAAAGAAATAGTCACTATTTAGGTTTTTCTTGAAGGAAGCAGGTCTCCTTTTATTAAAAAAAATCCATTGTAAGAACCTAAAATTGATTAGTTAGCTCTGCTAATACGTAAAAAACCACGCATATCTGAATAACTATTCAGATTTGATCATAGATCAAGTTTAATTTAAGTTCCCTCATTCGTCTATACTATCTAAACTGTATTTCAAAGTTACAGATAAAGTTAAAACAGCGTTCAAAGAGAAATAACTAACTGCGATAGATCACTGATTAGTTCACAATGAACTGGCTCAGGCATAATTCACAGGCTATCGGTAATTTTACATAAATTATAGCCGCGATAGCTCACACTATTGCTAACTCCTCGCTTCAGGACTGAAAACAATAAACGTAGCAGTCGCAGTGCACAGCAATACACGAATAAGATACATACGCAATAGTGACATGTAAGTAATAGTATTTAGCAATGCTGACCTGTTTAAAACTCATAGTATTCAAGCCGACAAGATAGTCGAAAATCGTGGTGTGAAATGTTCAGCCATACTCGTATGAACTGCCATTCACTTGAATGTGTTGAAAAGTTTAGTTCGTGTCTCCTTATATATGTTTATCTACTTAATTCAAGATGTGTGACCGTCGAATAACGAATAGGCTTTTAATAGCTTACTTCCATGAAAGGTTTTGCGAACTTTTGCGACATTAAAAATCGTGCGCAATCCAGTTAAATAATGAGATACCTAGTTATCACGGTTTTCGTTTATCTAAGTTAATGATTTAATTAAACCTAAGGCACCTCGACCTTAATGTAGTCTTCTATTCAGACTTGGCTACCATTTTCTTCAAATATCTGCCTACATACAAACATATGATAGAGATTTGATACCTTCCTGAAAAACTATTTAACTTTGTTAAAAAGTATATTGAACTCCATTATCCTTTTCATCGAGCGCAAATGATCGAAACTTTAACGACACGCACGCGACATTTACCGATAATGACCGCGCGATAAATTTGCGCGCGGCATCGCGTCGACACGCGGCGGTGTCTAGCAATTTATTGCTCGCGCCGAGCCGCGGTTTCTGCTGCACAGCCTGTGGGGTGATGATGTAGTCATGTAGCTCCATCTATGGTGTTACTACTCTACGCCATGCAATTGCATCGCAAAAAGTTAAAGCACAAGGCTGGCAACTCCCAAACTTTTATTTAACTACATCCCCAGCTGGCTTGTAGGTCACTGTATTTTACGTCAAAATAATGTTGTAGGTAGTTACCGAGTCGTTCAGATAAATATCACGTTATGTAAGATTTAGCTTTCGATTTGTATTTCCATTGAGGTGCCATGGTATTTAACACACGTGCTATGTTTTTCAGATCGACAGCCGGCCCTATTTGTATAGAAACCAAAAGTAACCGTGTTTTGAACAACAATTGCCTCTTATTCCTTACATGCTTGATCAATAAACCCTATATTAGGGTTCACTGCTTTACGTATAGGTACTGAAAAGTTTTATTTTTCAACCAAGAAAGCTCTGCCGTTGAGCAGCCCAAATGATTACATATATTATTTAATTTTAGCCTTGCCCCAGTCGAAGAACAAAATGTACAATATCAGGTACTTATTGACCCTACAACTACCTTAAACTTACAACTGTAATCTCGTAACCCTATCAGCAATCTTCAGCGGTCGAGACGTACCGAGCGGCCCCCGGACACTAATCCGGGTGTCCGGGTGTCCGGCTGTCCGACTGTCCGGACGGTACCGCTATTACAGATAAGAGGAAGACGTTTACTAAGTTTAAGGAACAATTTATTGATGTAGACAAGGGAATGGTAGAGAAGGGTTGGAAATGTTTTTTTTGGATTACCGAGCCATTTCCGCTCAATCATGCGCGATGCTCTCCTATGACTGTAAGCACTGCTTATCTATTCAGCGCGCTATTTTAATTTCTAAACCATAACGTACAATGACTGGTGATAGGTCGGCCTACCCACTTAGGTACCTAAGAAAATTCAATGTACCGGGGAGGACAGCCAGCGCTGCTCCCTTAGTAACTGATAATATTGGCTATGCAGACACAAGTCACTATCAAATTGAAACGCGAAGCATTAATTTAAAAAAAAACATTTTTCATTTTTACCGGCCTATGAATAGTCCAGGAGTTGACCAGTCAGACTGCTGTCACTGTGCGACGTTCTTAAAACGTCAAAATCCGATTCTACTTCACTCCTAGCTCTATCACGCGAGTTCTTAAGGGTCAGTTAGACAAATCGCCCGCGATCATTCAGCGGGCAGCCGTTTCGCGCAGCTGTCTCTATCCCGGCCGGGATTCAGCGCGGGATTCGCCCGGGATCCCGCGGGATTAACCC
This sequence comes from Xanthia icteritia, assembly GCA_949128155.2. Taxonomy (NCBI): domain Eukaryota; kingdom Metazoa; phylum Arthropoda; class Insecta; order Lepidoptera; family Noctuidae; genus Xanthia; species Xanthia icteritia. The sequence continues at coordinate 20,687,331 of OX421948.2, forward strand.
CGGGGCATCACCAGGTGGACAGCGCGTTATGTCGCTAATTCTATGGATTTATCGGCGATAAATGTCGATGGGGATTCGGAGGGATTTGCTGTGAGTGAGTTAATTGATGGAGATTAGATTTGGAGCTGTAGGTGGACACTATACAGCAAGAATAAGACCCAAATTCTTATTGTTAACAAAAATCAGAAAAAGTCAAATTAAGTCGGGCACATACATAAAAAAGAGCAAGCATATTTATTTACCTTAGTTCCAAAATGAAAGGTATGCTCCATAACCGGCGAAGTCACAAGCGTGCTCTTCCACTTGATCAGACGAATTGCTTGATAGCGCGCATTAATATTAATACTTCAAACACAGATGAATTCAAGTTGAAAGCGTAAGTTTAATACGTTTAATTAGTCCAGGTACGGTGGTAATTACAGCTAATAACGTTACAGTCGATGAAACTTGTTACTAGATTATAGGTAGGTAAAATACTTCCTTCTCGATGCTCCATATGTTTCTGTTCGTCTCATACCTGTAACAAGTGGAAAACGAAAATATTATATTCATATGTCCCAGTAAATTATATAAAATAAAATATTACGGTCAACAATCGGCAAAGCTTTAGAGCGAATTTCACTGAACGCGAACAGAACATCCAAACTGCGTTCAAGAGCTGACAGTGTCATCATTGTAGTGCAATATTGACTCTGACCGCTCTTGAATGCGGTTTAAATATCGTGCTGATCACGTTCAGTTTCATTGGTGAAATTCACCCTTAATCAATAAGTATAAATAGGTAACATACAACATAAATAAAAGCTGCCCGTGCTATTCCTAGATAAAAGGAGTTACCAATTCGATCTCGATACGTCTAGCTGTGGAGCCATTTATCCTGGAACGCTAACGTTAGCTAAAACCGCGGCGTTTGTGCCAAAAACCAGCAGCGACATAAATCAGTCTGCGGAATCAATCGTGTGTAATGCACGTCTATGCTCTATGGTGTACGAAGGTGATAGATGTTCGCGAACAACTTTAGGGACAGGTATTATTTACAATTAGAAGATAGAGAAAGAAAGAAATATTGTTTATTCTGCACAAATAATGACGCCCATTATAAAGAAAAACATAAAATACACACACGAATACAAAATATGGTCCAAACCGATGTGATGACATACGAAATACTGTTTTGCCGTTTGCTGGTACTTATTTTTAAATAAAAGACGGGGGTAAAGTGGTTAGTCAAAAAATCAAAGATATTATGAAAATAAATGAAAAATGTCCGATCCACTTGTTATTCTGTCTTGTTCACGACGTTACTTGTTTGAAACAGTTTTATTTAGTTTGTAGTTTTTTACGCCTACTTTGTACGCCTTGCAAGGCAAAACATAGTGATTCAACGCAAATTTTATACCATGTACCATATTACCTATGTTCAACAAATAAAATACTTTGACTTTATATTGATTAATTAAACACGACCTGCATTCTGCTATTCCAGAGTAAAGGTTTCTGTTCATACAAAAAAATAATGAGTATTATTTTTAGACCATATTCAAATAATAATATATTGAATATACAAGAAAAGGCTGCACATCTTAGAAAATAACAGACTGGAAAATCATTCAGCTTGACACCTTATTAGGTAGGTAATTATACATTGATATACATCATTATACAGGATAATAATCCTAATTAGGTAATACTACGCGGGCGAAGTTGCCGCCATATGCAAGTAAATTATATAATTCCTAGCGTACTGAAACATAAGCCATGTGAGGTATGGACACACTCACTCACTATACTCAGGCACAGTCGACGGTAGCGCTGATTTAATGAAGAGTTATTTGTGACCAGATTAGCGAAGCAGACTTACGGAGGGTGCGGGCACATTGTATATACGACACGGTCATTTCTTCCAGCAACCGCAATAGTTTCTAAAAAAGTGAGAACATTACAGGTTGCTATATTGATATGTAATAAGGTACTCTTAGTTTCCAGCAAAACAGAACGATAATACTTACATGTCTTTCCGTCTAAAAGTCAGGTATCATACAAATTTACTGACAATCATCGTCAAAGAGTTAAAATCAGGAAAGCAACAGTTACAAAAGCGCTGATTTAGTTAATGATAATTCCATTTTTTTTTCAATCTATTCGCAAACGATTTAAAAGCATAAAATTCTTATTCTTAACAGTTGACTGACTATGTCTGTTAATTAATTTAATTTGAGGTGCAGTAACTGCATGAAAAGTTCATTTTTCAGTCCTGAGTACAAAAAATCCGTGGTCAACGCAACCGCGCCCCACGGCGCGGCAAGAGTGCGCAGCTATCAAGCCAATGTTCGTCTAAACACATAGCCGTGTCGCCTCCGCGGGTAATTAACGATGCCCATCACCAGCTTACGAGGATTAATAAGTTGTATGGTACACGCTATTGTTTGGTACAGACTGGGATGGTTTATTTAATGTTTTTGTTGGGTCCATAAGCCTGTCCATGTTCCGGGAAGGTGGACTTATTTTATAACTCTTAATAGACATATAAGATGCATCAGTTGCGTGTTTATTTTATAAAATAGGAATCATACGCAATCTATTGGTGGCAGGAACAAGCTTGGTGCTACAACCTCCCCAGATGCACTCTTTTAGAAGGATCTGCCGATCTATTCTGTAACCATCTCACCGTGAAAACTTAGGTGAAGTGAGCTCGGAGTGAGCTGTCAGTCCCTAGCCGCAGGTGGAATGACAGCTCGCTTCACCTGAGTTTTCACCGTGAGATTATTACAGAATAGACCGGCTGTACCTACTTTTTATTTCTAGCTGTATGATGAAGTTCCACTTTGACAAAAAGGAAAAACCTAGTTGAATCTATGACCCATTCCTCCAATACGGCTATTAATACACAAACTTCTCCGAAACGCGGGTCGTCGACACAAGGACGTCGCACATCCGTTACGTTGCACGCGCACAAGGTGCGCATTCATAATGAAGCACTGATGTAGGAGACGATGGACATTCTAATATAGTTATATCAGGTACTGAACTTCGTAGAGATCAAATTGAGAACTAACCTGGTGTATTTACTTCGTGGGTCCAAGATAATGGAATTACTTCGTGCTCATTCGTTAACCCACAAAACAGTTGCTCAAAAACTTCAAGAGCTGCTTCCCTTCAGGTAGAAAAGACTACTGTCCCGTGACTGACTAGTGTCCAGGGAATACTGTCCCGTGACTGACTAGTGTCCAGGGAATACTGTCTCGTGACTGACTAGGGTCCAGGGGCTACTGCCCTTGAAGTTCTAAAGGGCCACAAAAGACTACTGTCCCGTGACTGACTAGTGTCCAGGGAATACTGTCTCGTGACTGACTAGGGTCCAGGGGCTACTGCCCTTGAAGTTCTAAAGGGCCACAAAAGACTACTGTCCCGTGACTGACTAGTGTCCAGGGAATACTGTCTCGTGACTGACTAGGGTCCAGGGGCTACTGCCCTTGAAGTTCTAAAGGGCCACAAAAGACTACTGTCCCGTGACTGACTAGTGTCCAGGGAATACTGTCTCGTGACTGACTAGGGTCCAGGGGCTACTGCCCTTGAAGTTCTAAAGGGCCACAAAAGACTACTGTCCCGTGACTGACTAGTGTCCAGGGAATACTGTCTCGTGACTGACTAGGGTCCAGGGGCTACTGCCCTTGAAGTTCTAAAGGGCCACAAAAGACTACTGTCCCGTGACTGACTAGTGTCCAGGGGCTACTGCCCTTGAAGTTCTATAGGGCCACAAAAGACTGCTATCCCGTGACTGACTAGTGTCCAGAAGCTACTGCTCTTGAAGTTCTATAGGGCCACAAAAGACTGCTGTCCCGTGACTGACTAATGTCCAAGGCTACATACTGCTCTTGAAGTTCTATAAGGCCACAAAATACTGCTGTCCCGTGACTGACTAGTGTCCAAGGCTACTGCTCTTGAAGTTCTATAGGGCCACAAAAGACTGCTGTCCTACTAGTGTCCAGGGACTAATACCCTTGAAGTTCTATAGGGCCACAAAAGACTGCTGTCCCGTGACTGACTAGTGTCCAGGGAATACTGTCCCGTGACTGACTAGTGTCCAGGGGCTACTGCCCTTGAAGTTCTGTAGGGCCACATAATGCAGAATCACTACATTCTAAAAAGTACGGGACGCTTAAGGACACAACAGACATATCAACTCGGAAAGAACTCTTCATCGTATCAATTCGAACTATTCAGTATTCTTTGTATGAAACTCCCTACTGCAACGCACACTAATCGGAATCGTAACGTAATCGCCTCGCCTTGGGACAAGCTCACAAACCGCGGTGGGTGCGTGGTCAACTTGCAGTTCCCGCGCTTACGGCTCGTCGTCCCTGCGCTTACGTCTCTTCGTACTCGAGCTTTCATCTCTTCGTCCATACATGCCCCTCTCGCCCCTCCCGCAGGCAAGCCGCCTGCAGTATATGAGTTGTGTATGAGTTTATATAATTGTTTATAATTTTACTTTATAAGTCAATTCATTTTAATTTATTCTTGACATAATCTACTCATTACAATGTTATTGCAGTATGTGGTTAACCTAGCGACCTCGACAATTTTTTTATTTTACCTTGATGGTCCTAGTTTATCAATTATAACTTCTCGTTACAGCTATTTGTAAGCGGGCACGCCCTTTATGCATGGAGGCTTTTATTTACATATTGTTTTCGTTTAGTTATTTTTATTTCTGCCTGAGTATAGTTCTCGATGTTTTTGTTTGGTATATTGGCGTGTGCTAGCTGTCATATGGCTATTAATTTTATAATTTAAATTATGTTTTATGTTGCGTAATGTTAATCATTTTGCATACTATTATATAGAATCATTTTTTTCTAACTGAACAGACAGCTGTGCTCCTGGGGAGTTTGTTGCGCCACTTCTTCTTCCCAGCTGAAGCACTAGGAAGTGGTGAAGGGTGGGCGTTTTGGGGGACTGTCTTATGTAATTTTGACATTCGAAAAGTGCTGATTCTCTGCCTAGTTTGAATAAATGACTTTTGAATTTTGAATTTTGGCGCCGCCTAGCCGTAGCCGAGTCGACGTATCGGAGATGCCGCTGCCGATCCGCTTTGGTTACGTGCTTACGTTAGGTTGACGCCTGTTTGACGGCGAGGCGAAAAGCGATACGGTTACGATCCCTTTCCGAGTTGATATGGGTGCTATGACCATTATTCGTAAAACTAAAGTAAATACGTTAATTGTTTAAAAGCTATTTTAATAACTTATAGTGCAGCCTTTACTAATCCAACAAAATCAAGAATAAAAATCAATCTTTCCAACAAAACACAAACAAATTATCAGAAGCATCGGGTAAGTGAAACCAGCTCTGCCAAGAGACCATAATGACAGGCAAATTAATTCAAATGACCATTCCCTGCACGGCAATGATCATATCACGAGCGCTGAGCAAAAACATCATGACAAAACATAACGCACGTTCAGTAATTAACTGAAAGCCACCTACTAATTTTTTTTTAATTGACAATCTGTTTTAATCAAGACACTACTATAAAAGACATCGAAGGCATACTCGTAGATCGCTACAGTATCCAAAATGGCAGGTTCAAGATGGCAGCTCGCGTATTTCGTCTGCGTCATGTCTATGACAAGTTCGGTGATGGCCTCCCAGGAGATTATCTCGAAGATGAGTTCAGGGTTCACGAAGGTTGTGGATCAGTGTAAAACTGAGGTAAAACTTTTAATATTGTAGCCTGAGAATAGTGAGAATAGTGTCATTCACAGGCAGATTATAACAATGATTTGATGATTGCCAAGTGTTGTGTTGGTGTGAAATCTTTGTGTTGCCAACCTTCGAAACAAAATTGAATGCATGTGCCTGTAATTTTACCAGCAACCTCCTTCTTACTAGAACGCAACAAGATTGTTTGGTGGCAGAAATAGGAAGAACTATCAATTTTACAGACGAGCCCTTTCAGATCTTCAACTAAAACGATTTCAAGATTTACGCATATTTTTTCTTCCAGCTGAACGTGGGCGAGCACATAATGCAAGACATGTACAACTTCTGGCGCGAGGAGTACGAGCTGGTGAACCGCGACCTGGGCTGCATGGTGCTGTGCATGGCTTCCAAGTTGGACCTCATCGGAGAAGACCAGAAGATGCACCACGGGAAGGCCGAGGAGTTCGCCAAAAGTCATGGAGCTGGTATGATTTTTTTAACATTTTAGAATATGATGAAACTAAATAAGACATTAAACGTCAGTTGACTACCACTTAGTTTGATCATAAAGTTTACCAACTACAAAGAAGAAAGCAATTTTAAAGCTTAACAATAACGAAGCTATAGTTGCTCAGCCAGCTAATGAACATGCAATTCAGAATACCTAAAAGTAAACAGAGGAATATTTTGTGTCAACTTTAATAGGTACAATAGATAACAAATTAAATGATTTCCATTTAGTCGTAGTTGACTAAATGGAAATCATTTAATTTGTTTTAACATATCTTTAGGTAGGTAATTCGAGGAGTTAAAATATCTGTAACTTAAAATCCTTCCTACTCCACAGACGACGAGCTAGCCAAGCAGCTAGTGGGCATCATCCACGCCTGCGAGACACAGCACCAAGCCATCGAGGACCCCTGCAGCCACGTGCTGGAGGTGGCCAAGTGCTTCCGCTCCAAAATGCACGAGCTCAAGTGGGCGCCCAGCATGGAGGTCATCATGGAAGAGGTTATGACTGCTGTGTAGGTGGAACAGGGGCAAAGAGGGGACGGGGGAATAGGAACGTGGAAATGGAAGAGGAAGAAGGAGGAAGAACAAAAAAAGACAGTAGGAAACAAAACCAAAGGCAACGATTATTTATTTCGAATAGAACCTATCCATACGTCCATTTTCAAAGAGGTAGGTATAGCTGTAGATACAAGGATCGTTTGCCGCGAGGCCAACTTAGGAACTAACGCCACCATCTTCTGTTTAATACATTTCACAAAACAATTGCACAAATATTTACCAACAGCGTCAACGTCATTCGAGCGCCAAAAGATCCGTGTACCACTGTAAAATCAACTTGGTTATGGTTTCACCACTTTTGCCTACAATTCCCAGTAAGTTGAAACTTCACCAGATTTAAACTATCTAACTGTCACAAAACAGACTTTGTCATTTTATGACGTGCAAGTGAGATCCAACCTTAAGAGCGATAAAGCAAATATGGGTGGACTATACTAATGATTGAAGAAAACTTAGAGAGGGATGGTCAAGTTGGTTGTTATTTATTTGTTAGTTCTTATAAGATTTGGTTGGTTTAATTTGGTTCATCTTTCAAGGGTTACCTCTTAGAAAAAAACATGATATTGAATATTGATACTAACCATCAGGGAAAAGACCCTAAAAGGTGGAGGTGATTTGATTCTTATTAATTGATTATTACTTATTACTACTAACATCTCTCTGAAGTCGTTAGGTTCTTCTTATTATTTAATAATAAAAAGTGTTGGAACTCTTTCTATTATAATAAAGTACATTTTATTTTTAGTACTGTTTCTATTACCGTTTGTCTGTGTTTTGGTTGACTTAAAATAAAAGGCTAATTTATTTCCATCCAGTGTTAAATCATTACTTTTAACACCATCATGTATAACACGACAGTAAATAAATAAAATATTGGAAAAAAAACACACCTGAGCTAAACTACACATCTGGAACCGAAATCATTATCCCAATGCCCCATTGTTCCTCGCCCACTAGTGGGGATCCTTCACGTCCAACTTCAACTCCTGATGTTTTCTGTATGTAATACTGAGAACAACAAGAAATAAATCACGGCTTAAGGTACCCACCTTAAGCCGTGATTTATTTTATTACAGCGGCCCACGTGTTCACCAGGATCGTAAGAAATATTATGACGGATAAGAGTAAAAAATTATATTTTACTAGGGAGTATAGTAGTATATTGAAAATAAATAGTGACAGATTGGGCATGCTCCTCCATTTAATAACATGAGACCACAGCATGCAATAATAATAAGATAAAACTTAATGACAAAACAAACGTAAGTTTGTCGTTTTTTACGAAAGTTGCTTAGACATATCTCTTTTAGATGATTTCTCCACATGTTTATTTTTGTTAATTGGTTAAAAATAACTCTTTCACACGCAATTTTTTTTTAAATAGGTAATTTAGGTGTTTCCTAGCAGACTACTCTGAGAAGAAACACCGAAACAAGTTTAAAAGCTCCATCTCCTTATTTCTTCATTAAATATATTATCTAGTCCACAACTATTGAACAGATTATGTAAAAACCCCCCTTAACAAGCCTATCACTTGCGATTCAATAAGCCGGCACGTCTTGTGAATCGCCAATAAAACCGTGCACCTGCGTCTGCGTCTATCGCTGTATCGATACAACCAACAGTTTCGCCGACAAATACAAATAAAATTATAAATAAGGAAAAGTATCGCATTCTAGTCACATCACCCCAGTGTAAAGATTTAATATCAGAAGGTAAACTTTGATGAATCTTAAGAAAATTATGACAAGTATTTTGGTAGAATATATGGCCGGTCACACTATCAAATGGAGTAATGGTATTTTTTACATAAAAATGGTAAGAAAACATTATTTCGTCAAAAACATTAAACAAGCATTTTTCTGCTGTTCATCATAAATCATCACTTGATCATCTATAGCCTAACAGCAACGAAAACCGCCTATCAAAAAAATCTGTTTTTGTTTCAAAACATAGATAATACAACTATTATCAACAATAAACAGCGATTATTATTGCTCTGTAAACTCATTAGGTAAACTTTTTTTTGTTTTGTTCTAATGTTGTAAAAACATTTCACTGATATTTCTGTAAATACCTCTCCTGCGTACACAGTTAGGGTTCCGCAATAAAAGTAAATAACGCCTGGTCTCAGGTGCTTGCGTTCAAATAGATTTAACTGCTCTGAGCACGTATTGTTCGTTGAGCTGGTTTATACGAGACCTGCTAACGGAATGTTTGCGTCTTCAGAGACGGTCGAGATTGTTGATTTTATTGCAGAATTGTAAAATTGAATGACTTAAAGAGATGGTAAAAGATTCGAGAACAAGCCGTTGATTAATGATCTGATCTTAAATACTCTATTCAGTTGTTTTGCTCATAATTTTATTCTAGCTTTTTAATATAACTTAAGGGGTAAAGGTGATTGCTGGAAAGTCCGAAAGGGATACCGTGGCCTCTGGCAACGTACAGGCAACGGAAGGAACATCGGTGGGTTTTAGTCAGTAAGAGTCAGACTCGCCCCTCCCGCTCCGCCCAGAGCGGGAGAAGTTATTTGATAATAACCCACCCAAAAAAAAAAAGTGGGAAAGGTAAACTTTAACAGGTACAGAATGTACGAACGTTATTTGTTTTTCCTAAAGCTCGAAAAGACCATTTCTTTAAACTCCAATGTCTCGCTATCGAAATGATTATTATTCCCTTTCTATCGAGTCAATGATTCATTAAAATGTAACAGATAAGTTACAAATATCGATAAAGATAACACTGATAATATTAATGAGCCTTAATAAATCCCGGTGGAAAAACACTGTGTCTCGACTCTCAAGAAGGTGAAGCACCTTTATCAACATTTCAAAGAGCTACACTTATAGTATACCCTAAAGGGCTACACTACACTCTAGAGACAAAACTATCTAAACACTAAGTAAATCTGTTCGCGCGGCTATCACTACATCAGAGTTCGATTAACGCTGCTTGCTTAGTAGACAAAGAATAAGGCAGACAGAAGGCGCACTTGTCGATACGAGTGATTAATCATATAAAGGTAAATCTTGTTTAAGGTACCTAGGAGTGGCTAGAGAGGCGCCACGGCGTCTTCACTTTCCGCCTGACGCAGATCCTCACCGGACACGGTTGTTTCGGGAGGTTCCTGTTTCGTATCAGGTGGGAGGAAACGCCTGGGTGTCATCACTGCGTGGAGTCATACCGCCCGGAGGGCACGGTGGAGCATACGATGGAGGTTTGCCCGGCTTGGGCAGAGCATCGCCGTGTCCACGTGGAGGCGATCGGTGGCGGGGATCGCTCGCGCCCGGCCCTGGTCCAGGCCATGGTACGGAGCGAGAGGGCATGGGAGGCCATCACCTCCTTCTGCGAAAAAGTAATGCTCGCGAAGGAGGAGGCGAAACGCGTGAGGGAGAGAGGCAAACTTCGCCCCCTCACGCCCCTAAACGCCGCAGGAGACGCCCTGGGCGTCGGGAATCGCAAGCTGATTCCCGGTTACCGAAGGCGCGGGCTTGCGGATGATGAGCAATGGATAGCTCGCCGTCCGATAAGGACTAGGCCCGGGTCGACGGCGCGTTGTGTTCCACGCGCGCCTCAAAGAGATGTCAGCAGAACTGATGGGGTCTGATAGGACCGATGCCTGCAACGTACAAGCACGGGTGGGTTTTAGTCAGTAAGAGTTTGTACTTAGCTATAGGTAAAATAGAGCAGTTCGGAAATTTACTTGAATATAAAGCTTAGAAAGCAGAAAAGTTTCGTACGGTGAACAAAAACCTGGCTTTCAAAGATGGAAATCGTTTGGGTATTCTATTAGCAAAACAAATCTTATCACATCGGGTGCTTTTTAAAAAGGATACTACAATACATATTCAAATAGCACCAGCGTCCCACGCTAGAATTCCCTGTTCGTGGAGGATTGCAGAAAACCAAAGATAAGGCAAAAAAGGCTACAGCTACAATCCCTCAAGCTATCATACTTCTGTACATATTTATGTACAGTTCCACGTCTGTTGGTAGTGCATGCGACGCAAGCGCACGCCGCGATTGTGCTGTCGCGTAATGGTGGCGATAGCCCGAAGTTATGGCGCAATTAACCGCACCGATTCTCACGTGGCGGCGCTGGTTAACCCGTGTGAAGCGATTTACGTGGATCGGTTTATTGTTTAGGGTTGATGGAAGGTTAGGCAGTGTGGGCTTCGTGGAGATGCTTAGAGGGTTAGTGTCCAAAAGGGTTAAGAATGGTTAAATTGGTGCTTCTTGAGTCGATACCTTCTGATGGTGGTAGGTGAGAGCAAAATTTCTGCCATGTTAATGATGCGTTATGTCATATTAAGAATAATGTTTAGTTAGTTAAAAAAGTCATTGTTGTAAGATAAAACTTAATCGAAGGTTTCATATTGAAACAGATCCTGAACATGAAATTGCAAACGAAGGCACGACTCAACACGAACATTTCCCGTTTCACGCCAAACCCTTAAGACCAAGGCCAAATATTTTTTGTAGGTACCAGTCTGCATGGCAAAAAAAAAAAAATTAACACAACTTATGTATTTTCTGACAAATTTGGTCAAGGTTTTGGTAGTATATTTAATCAGTGTTCGCAACAATACGTAATTAATAATTGTTTACCCGGTGCCAGTATTAGCCAATTAATTAATAATATTAAATTGACATAAATAAGCCCCAGTTCCACTGTTATATTACAATACGGGGACAGTAACTGTAAGAAAAAAGGACATAATTGAATGTGGCCATTTGATGTTACATCTCAATTTAACCAAACATTGTAAATTTATTTTCAGTGCCTTGTATTATTCTCGTTATTTGTCTAATGAGAAAAATAGGCACATTTATAAATTAAATTTAATATGTTAATTTATAATAGGACTTATCGTCACAGTGACGCTATTTTATATTTTGATTGTAATCAATTTATTACTGATTACAAACTGACAAATTATACAATGTATTGGCCACCTAGTTGTAGAAGACAAATTGCTAATCTTTTAGCAAACAATATACACAGTGATACTGATACCTGTACTGTACGATCGAGTACTGTTAGTAGTGGTACTAACACCACTTTTGATACGCCTTGTAGTTTAAACTATTGGGAGCGACAACGGGTGAGCCGCATATATTGAATGTTGTTCATCAAAACATACAGGGTCTGTCCGGCTAAGAGCTAGAGTTAAGTTTATTTATGGAGAACTATGATGTTCAGGTTTTATGAAACAACCAATTGGAACCGTGCACCTTCTGACGTTTCATAAGTGCCCATGTAGGTTTATATGAAATAAAAATATTTTGAATTTTTTGAATTTTGAATTATGTTTGACTGAACACTGGTTGAAAGAACATGAAGTAGTATTTATCAATGATGATAATTTTACTGTACAAAGTGTGTTTGTAAGAAAAAGCGCCATTCGCGGTGGATCTTTAGTTCTTATTTCAAACAAATTGAAATGTAAACAACGTTTTGATTTAGATAATCTTTCCAACGAGCGCACTATTGAGTTGTCTTGTGTTGAACTCGAGCGATACGTTATAATTTGCGTTTATCGACCCCCCTCTGGTGATTTTATTAGTTTCGAATCGGTAATGGAGGATTCACTCAATAGGTTAAATTCAAGTAATAAAAGTATAATTTTATGTGGAGATTTTAATATTAATAATTTAGATGTTACTTGATTAAATATTAGACTTCTTAATCTGTTTAAGTCTTATTATTTAATTAACTAGTTTTTTGAACCTACTAGGATCACAGCAACTTTGTCAACTTGTCTTGATAATATATTTAGTGATTGTGATGCCAAAAATAAATGAGTGTCAATTACATAAAAAGCCGCATAAAATAGAATGTAGGCCTTATACAGCTAGTCGTTGCAATAACTTTAAAAATAATATAGCTCATAGAATTACACCATCTATAGTAGAACACGAGAATCTGAATTAAATCTATAGAGCCCTTTTTGATGTTGTGCAAAAAGAGTACTAATCTACTTTCAAGGCTAAAACTATTAATGGCACCTCCGTTGGCTTTAACCGCTGGGCCACTCCAGTTATTTATAAAAGTAGAGCGAGACTATACGAGTAAATATAGGTTTGATACTCCTTTCCTAGAGTATGTCAAAAATGATTCAAAATTATTTAAAAAGGTCAGTGTTTTTGCTAAATCTAAATTGTTAAGCGATACAATAAAAAATCCAATAATAACGTAAAAACCACTTGGACAATTATTGACAATGAAACGGGTAAAACGGTTAAGCAAGATAAACAACTTGAGATTATGGTCGACAGTAAATTAGTTACTAAAGCAGCTGAAGTAACTGAGGCGTTTAATGAGTTTTTTGCCAACATACCTATAACTACGACTCGCTCCTTAAATTCGTCTCCATCTAAAGCTGAAAACCTTTTGCTTAGTAGTGTGTCTAAAAGTAGTCGCTTATTTAGCTTTGAACATGTAACGCCTCGTGATGTAGTTAACGTTTTTAACACACTCAAGTCTAACAACACTGGTGATTATTGGGGCATCTCCATTAACCTTTTAAGTAGTATAAATAACATCGTAGTCCCCTATCTAGCTGTTACTTTTAGTCTTAGCCTCCTTCATAATGAACAGTATGGCTTTATAAAGGGTCGTTCGACTACAGATGCGGGTGTTGCTCTGCTGAAACACATATTTGGCGCATGGGAAAACTCGCAAAATGCTATTGGGGTTTATTGTAATCTCTCCAAAGCCTTTGATTGCATGCACCATGACACGCTTTTGCGTACATTACGGTGTGCAAAATGAAGCTCTCAACGTTATAAATTCTTATTTACATAATAGGTCCCAATGTGTAGATATTAATGGTGTAAAATCTTCCGGGCTACCAGTTCAGTTAGGCGTACCTCAAGGCTTAATACTGGGTTCATTCTTGTTCTTAGTCTATATCAATGACTTACCATTTTATTTAAAGGGTATCTGTGAAGTTGTACTGTTTGCAAATGATACTTCACTTATTTTTAAAGTAGACAGGAATAGATAAGACTTTGACGATGTAAACAGTGCACTCTCAATTGTTACGGATTGGTTTTCGACAAATAACCTAGTTCTCAATGCCAATAAAACGAAATGTGTAAAGTTCGTCCTTCCAAATGTTAGAAATCTAGGACCCAACATCGTCTTAGATAAAGAGTTGAGTGAAACAGTAAACTTGGCAGTTTTTTGGGGCATAACAGTAGAAAGCAAACTTCAGTGGGGCCAACATATATCGAGCCTAGCGGGAAGGCTCAGTTCGGCCGCCTATGCCGTCAGGAAAGTAAGACAATACATTGACGTTGATACGGTTAGTCTATTTTAGTTATTTTCATAGCGTTATGTCCTACGGTATTCTGCTGTGGGGCAAAGCTGCTGATATTCAAAATATATTTGTCCTTCAAACGAGCTGTTCGAGCAATTTACCGCTAGGTGCCAGAGTTTCTCTGAGAGATTTTTTCAAAGATATCGGTATCCTCACAGTGGCATCACAATTCATTTTCACCAACATCTTATATATTAGGCAAAATATACACTTTTTATTTCCGCCTGAGTGTTGTTCTCGATGTTTTTGTTTGGTATATTGGCGTGTGCTAGCTGTCTTATGGCTATTAATTTTATAATTTAAATTATGTTTCTGTTGCGTAATGTAAATCATTTTGCATACTTCTTATATAGAATCATATTTTTCTAACTGAACAGACAGCTATGCTGCTGGGTAGTTTGTTGCGCCACTTCTTCTTCCCAGCTTAAGCACTAGGAAGTGCTGAAGGGTGGTTTTGGGGGACTGCGTTATGTATTTTTGACGTTCCAAAAGTTTGCTGCTGATTCTCCCAGTTTGAAAAAATGAATTTTGATATTCGGACAGCGGTGCTATACAGGAAATGAATATAAAAAAAACGTGGCATTTTGCGGGTGAAAGCTAGTTTAAATACATTAAAAAAATATATAAATAAAACATGCTACTATCAAAGGCGATCCACCAACATAAAAGACAAGACAGATATTTATAAACATTGAAAGCATATTTCTCTTTTCCCCCGTTTCACATTATGGTCAGTAATCAACCGATCACATTCATTTCCATTACGCAGTAAAGGCGATGTACAAGAGAAAGGTTAACTTAACGCCTTCTAAGGAGTAATAAACGGCAGACACTGCTTTGTACTCGTATATTCACAGCACTTATTCTGGCCACTTGGGTATGGGCTTGGATATGTACTCATTGTGCGAAAAAAGTGTTTCTTTGACATTATTTTACACATGTCCAATTGCTATTTCAAGACGGGTTGGTAAGTGTGCATTCTAACGTTTTGTAGGAAGGGATTGAGCGAAAAAAAAAAAAAGTTTTACTCTTAATAACAAAGTAGGTTGTATCTAGCTAATACAAAGTTACACCTTACTTATAATTTATTTCTATTACGGAAAGTGAAAAACAAATTAGCAGATTACGATCGTCTCGAAAACACATTATAGAAAATATTTTTGTTATAATCAATGCATGTCAAAAATAAAAAAAATAAAGATGTTTAATAAAATAATTAAGATATATTAGAGCATTACGAGCAGATATAGAAATTTGGCACAATTTTATACAGAACTCTAGATTCAACCTCGGTATAAATAAATAAAACAACGAAATGAAACTGCATCATTTTGTCCAGGTTTATTTCCTATATCTCAGAGAGCACCTCGCTGACGATGACCTCGACCTTGGGCTGCCAGTCCAACTCGTGGATGCCGGTGCGGAAGCACTTGGCCACCTCCAGCACTCGCAGACACTCGTCGTCAT
This sequence comes from Xanthia icteritia, assembly GCA_949128155.2. Taxonomy (NCBI): domain Eukaryota; kingdom Metazoa; phylum Arthropoda; class Insecta; order Lepidoptera; family Noctuidae; genus Xanthia; species Xanthia icteritia. The sequence continues at coordinate 20,702,903 of OX421948.2, forward strand.
CTCGCTCGAACTTCTTCTCGCATTCGTGGATTACCGTCACTATTTTTCCTGCCACTTCTTCTCCTGAAATGAGATTTTATTGTGAAGTAAAATAGTGAAGTCATAAAAAAAAACGGTCCTCAGGCCCAGAGCTATCCGAAAATATTCTAATTATGTTCCGCCATTCTTCATAGTTTTCGAGTTACAATTATTTTTAAATATTTCTTGAAAACATCTTTAAAAAAAATACTATCTTTATTCTTACACGGGTTTTTAAACAATTTTTTTTGCAAATTTTCAGTGGTATGGAATATTCTTTCAGGCATAATTTAATTATCATCTTCATATTATAAATAATTCAAGATACAAAAATTTTGATAGAAAAGGAGAAATTTACGTACGAGTGTTACAGAGTCGAAATTTTCGAGTCACCTGTTTTGTGATATTGTGGAAGCTTACATGCCGCCTAGGTTTTTTTAATGATTTAGGAACCAGGTAGTATTTCTTTTTTACTCTCGACACTGTGGCGTTCTGTGCGCCCCTGAACAGGTGCTGCTGCAGGTGCGGAAAACCTCAAATGGCGCAAATACTCCCATCTTATTGAGATTTATATATTTTGCACGTTGTCATACAACGTGGCAATGCTGCCAGCGTTTTGGGCACTTTTCCTGTTGACAGCGATGCGGACGAATTTTTTGTTTCCCTGTGATTCTTTCTCCTCCCTTTTTTATATACTTGTACATATTATTATTTTAAGACTGTTAGCTTTTAATTATGTAAATATTATCTTGGAAATTAATTTATTATTCACGTAAACCTTCCGGAATAAATGAAAACTGCATCAAAGCCGTAGCGCGTCGCATTGTTTAGAAGAACAACGGGCTACTCAAACAGACATGAAAAGCGACTTCAATTTATAATCTGATCGATTTTGACGTTAATACAGTTTTCGTCAGATATTCGTTATTTTCTAGCAGCTTTGTGCGAATTTCACCAATGAAGCTGAACGCGATCTGCACATCTAAACCGAGTTCAAGAGCTGTCAGTGTCAATATTCCAAAGAAAATGATGACACTGACAGCTCTTAAACGTGGTTTATATGCTGATCGCGTTCAGTTTCATTGGTAAAAATCAACCTCATCAATCAAACGATGTCACACGTCGACTATGTAATTATTTATCGATATTATTTAACTTCTAATAATATTTAAAGAAAACTTATATAGTTTATATCCAAAAAAAATAAAGGTCAGACTAACCAGCGCCATGTCTGAGAGCGAACTCCTGCGCGTTGCCATGATGCATCCTCCCGTTGGCGTCCAGCAGGTCCAGCTTCTTGCTCATGCAGATGATAGCGCAGCCGGTGTCCCGGTTAAGCAGCGTGTAGTCCAGTTTCCAGAAGTGGAACAGGTCCGCTATGATCTGGTCGTTCATGTTTAGCTGAAATATTTGAAGGTGTGGAAACAATTAACTCTTAAAATTATGAATGGATTTACCACTGAGAAGTAACACCGTAAATTAAATTAAATTTCAATAAATTTTCAGTTTCATGCGGTTTTTAGGCGACAAGAGGTGAAATTATGATAAAAGGAATATGTGACGAAAGTTTTAGAAACCTTAAGGAATTTTTTTCGGACGAACAGTAACATGAAGCTTATTATATTTCTCGCCACAGAGATTTCCTTGAAAATATTTTATGCCGCCACTTACCTCTTGCTTACACTGTTCCAAAACCTTAACGAATCCTGAAGTGATATACTTCATAGCATCCTTCGATGGTTCTATGTCTCTGATCCCCACAGCCATCATCACGAGCGCGATAATGACGTTGTTCGTTCCCATTTCTTACAAGGTTTATACACGAGAAGTGTTACTTTGTCCTTTATATACCAGTAATTGGTAGATTTGTTACCGATGGTGCATAATTGTTGACACCACCTGGTAATTTGTGGTTTGATGATGAGGAGATTTCGTACTTGGTGTCAGCAAATGACGGGTTATTATAAAGTCAGCGCGGTCGCGTAATTTCTCGGTAATCTTTTGTTCGTCGGCATAAGTTTCGTGTACGTGTTCAATTAAAATTTGTGAACAATATTGAATGCACTACTAAGGGCATGTTTCACAGTGTCCGGAAGGGCACTGCATGAGAACTTAACCGGAGTTGAAAAAAAAACGGTGCATAATATATCTGTACGTATTAAGATTTATCCTAAAGAAAGAATCCAGCTGGCAGTTCATGTCTTTGCTGCTTATAAACCTTAATACCTTCAGGCAATTCCTGAAAAGATGTCAAAACTAGTACTTTGTCACCCAGATCAATATTAAGCCCTGCTATAACACAGGTAAAATGATAACATCAAAGCATTTCATACATTTATTTCCGACAACTTCTGAAAAGCTTAGTGAACATTTTTCTTTTATTCATTTCCGTCCTCAGCGCTGCATGCGACGTCTTCTCATCGGAGACCTGCTCAGGTTCGGAGTCAGATGGAACCTCAGTGCGATTCCAGTAGTTCCGCTCCGGCGCCCAGTGCATCTCGAAGATGCCGTAGCGGAAGCACTTGGCCATCTCCAGCGCACTGTCGCAGAGGTTCTTGATTGTCCTCGTGGATTTCTTGCACAGTTGGAACAGTTCCACCATTTTCCGCGACATTATTTCGCCTGAAAATGGGTAATTATTTGGCAAACAAATGCTTAGATCACTGACTCATGCAGTTAGGCTATATGTTTTTACGAAACACATGATGCACGTTGACTTAGTGCCATAAGATATAACCATACTTAGAACCTTGTCACATTATACGATGCACATGGCGACATCAAAACTGCTACGTTGACGAGTAACGAGTTTAATGTAACAAAGTCACAAAGTGATCTAGGTAATTTATCTTCGCCATACTAGACAAAAATACCTACATATCGGGGGTGAAAATCAATTTGCATTGTTGTTATAGATCGACTGAAAGACTGCGAAATTGCCAATTTTCTGATAAAACCTGGTTTGGCTGAAGCGTAGGTTGATGATAGAGGAAATCTATACGAATCTACAGACATTGTTAGTCTCCCAGAGAATACAAAGTACATACTACACATACCTATGGTGGACCAAGTTTACTAGTACATAGTCCTGCGGCTTGTAAATATTACGTCAATGAGACAATGTAACTAAGGTAAACAGTCAATGGAAACAAAAGTGGTTATTACCAGCGCCTGCCAACTTGAAGAACGCGTCCACATTGGCTACCTGCACCTGGCTGCCATCTTCATTCAAGAACTCATTCTCCTCAAACACGCAGACGAGGGCACAACCCAGGTCTGTGCTTCTCAGGTCGTTCTTCTTATTCCAGAAGTCCAATAAATCTCGAATTACGTCATTTTTGAACTCCAACTGAAGATTTTGATGATGAAGATGTAGATGACGGATGTTTAGATAATTAAAGCTTACGATACCAATAGAAGCCAACAGCCAAACCAAATCAAACGTTCTTTTGCTACAAATACATTGTTTTACAAAGCCCGTGTGTGCCTATTGTAGACTAGACTTGTAGTATTAAAATCTGTGTTTTTAGATATAATTTTGTTCTGTATTTTTTTATTTTTGTGCCAAATGTAATAGGTATATATATTTTAAAATTAGTTTTTGTGTAAATTGAAGATTGATTTACTTTAAATAATTTCATGTTTAGTAAATATTTTCAACTTTAGTTATAGATAATTGCTTACTTAAATAAGCCTTACCTACTATTAATATTTGCATGGTGAAATGTGTCACCGCACAAGAATACTTATTTATTAACATCCCTGTATCCGCATTTAAAGCAAATAAATGACTTTGACTTTGCCTGCCGGTAGCCTGTTTCATAATTTGTTTTCCGTGCCTCTTTGTTGAACTTTCTACATACATCTTTCATCTACATGCAGTAAACTATATTCTTTTCTATCTCTATTTATTTTCTCTATCCATATTAATATTATAAATTCGAAAGTAACTCTGTCTGTCTGTTACCTTTTCACGGCTAAATCACAGAACCAATTTCTTTAAAATTTGGCAAGAATTGATTCTAGGTAGGTAGAAGGAAAGGTAGCTTCGCGGGGAAAGGAATGGGCGACAACGGGGCCAGCGTTGCTTTTCTAAAGTGTTTACAATATTTTGTATGCATTCATCTTATGTATGTGAGGACGATGCACTTAGAATCAAGTTGCTGTACCGCGATGGGTGGAAAGAATTAAGAATGAGGCAATGACAGATAAATTTAATTGTGTGATGGATACATTGGTTTTCACACGTGTTTACTAACATTGTAAGGGTATACGATGTTTCTAGAATTTTGGCGAGTAATGAGTCGGTGTGTGAGTTATACTAGTCGCAGAATGTGGAATCAATGTCATAAGTTTTGAATTTTCTTTCATTTAATTGCAATGTGTCACGGGGTGTTTTGTTGTAAAATATGACACAGTAGGTGTCCCATCAAAGATGCATACTTTGCATAGTATGAAAAATTGTTGATCTATTTTATCCTCGTTTCTAGTATTAGGATTGTGTTGTAACTTATTTTGTTGAAGGGATGTAGATTTTTCTTACTGTTTATTTTTGGAGATACTTCTTGTGATTATTTTATATAATATGGGTATTTGAACACTTTCGTTATTCAACTGTTCCATTAAGAGGGACATATTAAGTCTAGTCTGTACTGGATAATTCTTATTTTTTTAATATATCTAAATAGTTCGATAACGTTACCTTTTTATTGGTGTTTTATCTTTCTGGGTAAGTACAATGAGTTTTAAAAGACTAATTCGGTTTTGAAAATCTCTCAGTATTATGATTTAAATGATCACCCATGATCTCGTAATTCCGTATGTGCAACATGTAAATAAATTTCTTTAGCGGAATCAATAATAGATGCCGCTAAAGAAATGTACATGTTGAGCGGGATTTTAAATGGGAATGTAGTTTTTAAAATGTAGATTTTTGTCAGTATAACTCGCAACTTGTCACAGACTGAGTCCATGTGTCACAACTAATCCAAGGTAAGTGTGGTGCGTTACTTGATCAATTGAGAATGTGCGGTTAATTTAAAAGTAATGTGCTTTAGATGGCTAGAAGTGGATATGAATGACTTTGGTCTTTCTTGCATTAAGAACCAGTCCAGCATTTTTGGCCCATTTGGAAACTCGAGTAAAATCTTCCTCTAACTTTTGAACTGCTACTTTTACATCTCAATGAGTACAAGTTATAAGACATGTTTCATCCGCATATTGATAAACGGAACAGTGACATTTTCCATGTTGTTGAAATATGTCAGATAGTATAAATGTTCAAGTATTGATCTAATATTTATGTAAACAATATCAAGATTCGTTTTATAAATGGAAGGTATCCTAAGCTAACTAAAAACATGAATGTTTGCCAAGTCGAATAGTTCTTGGTGATTATTTATTATTATTTATTTATTATTTTTTTATTTTAGGAAAGCTTACAGTCTAATAACTATAATAATAACAATAATTTATATCTAATTTGCTAATAACAAGCTTCCACAGATAACTACAAATATAACTTCCTCATCGTTACTTCCAAAATTATAATATAAAACTACCAACTTTTAACAAAACAAAACAAAAACAAACTAACTTGTATCTATACATGATCCAAAGAGAGATCCGGTTACTTAATAACCGATAAAGATTTTGATTTCCTGCCTGCGTTGTAAGTAGTCTAAAGCTGATCAATGTCCATTTCGTTCCCTACGACATCGACGGTAGGCTTGACTTTGTCTTCTTTACGTAGTAGCAGCAGCTTTCCATTTTTGTATATTCAAGTATATTGAAATGTTTTGTTGTTGTAACGTTCAAGTAAAATCTATTGCAATGCTTTATATATTCGATAGACATTTATTTTCATTTAATTTTTATTTAACATTCAATTCAAAATGTCATGATTTATGTATAAAATTAAAATTTATGGTTTTTGTGTGTGTCCCAGGAGGCAACACTGTGTCGGATGGCCGAATGTCATGATTTCCAAATATTAATAAGATTTGTAGTGATTTTAAATACTAAATATAACATTAAAAGTATGTGATTTGCCTCAAATGATTTTTGTATCTGTGTAATCATGTTTAAAAGTATCTCATTTAACAGTTACCGTAGAAGTACGGGTTTTTAACGGAACGGAAATATGATGTTTGGAGCGTTGCGTCGCTTAGCTTCTAAGCCAGTTTAAGCCAACCTTTAGATTTCGAGCCTCGGAATCTAAAGGTTGTCTTCAAGAAGTCTAAAGTCTATAACGTTATTATATTGAGTACCTAATTAATAGTCTATAACTCACGGCGTCTTCAATGAAATATCAAAACGGCTATTTGACACTTCCCGTGACCCAAGGGCTGGTTTTTACCTTGGGCAGAGGCTAAGCATTGCCATACAACGTGGCAATGCGGCCAGTCTCTTGGGTACATTACCAGTCGACAGCGATGCGGATCAATTTTTCGATGCTATATTTTAGTTTTTCAATAGTTTTAGTTAAGTTTGTATATAATTTTGCTATTTTTATTAATTAATTAGATATAAGATATTATATGAAAATAATTTTCATTTAATTGCAAATAATAAAACCCTAATTAAAAAATATATATATATTTAGTTAAATATTGCTAAAGGTTTGTATGTATGCAAGAATATAAATACTGAAATGTTGTATCATTACACTTTAAGGGTTCTGTTTTTCCTTTTGAGGTATAACGGAACCCCATTTAATTGCAAATAATAAAACCCTAATTAAAAAATATATATATATTTAGTTAAATATTGCTAAAGGTAAACCAAGTTTGTATGTATGCAAGAATATAAATACTGAAATGTTGTATCATTACACTTTAAGGGTTCTGTTTTTCCTTTTGAGGTATAACGGAACCCCTTAAAATTATGAAATACAAAATACACACAGACGAAGCCGCGGGCCATATCTCGCTCTATATATTTTGTAAACCTACCTCAGTCTGACACTTTAACACCATATCGCCGATATTGAAGCTGAGGGCCCGAAGCACAGAAACCTCATCCTCTTCAACACTCGACAATATCAATGAACAAAATACTAATACTGTCTTCATTTTGACCAGTGTCCCAAAAACATTCATATTTCGCTTCATAACAGTGGCAGCTATATTGTTACGAATGGCGAAGAAATCAGTTGAATTGGCTAACGTGTTGGATTAATTAGTTTGTTAATTAGATTTGTGTTCGACTTGTATTGGGATTACGAATTTCGGATTCGTTTTAAGTAATGTAGCAAAATCAAAAATCAAAATCAAAATCAAATCAATCTTTATTTGTGAACATAAGTACAAAAAGGTGTTATTTATACATTTTAGGTGATCTGTATGTTCGGCCAATAATCGGCATACAAATATAATATTAGTAAGCAGGTTATTTTTACTATCATAATTAATAAAGTCTAGGATAAAAGAAATGAAGCAATTGAAAAATGTCATGAGCCGCATAAAATAAAGTAATTGAATTATATTATTAATTATTTAGAATGTCAAAGAAAATTAAATTTAGTCATAATTTGTCATTTAAAAAGTCTTCAATCGAGTAATACGTCTTTTCAACTAGAAACAGGAACAACTTTTTTTTAAAATGGCTGACATTTTCCTCACTTCTGATATGTAATACACTTTGGCAATTTATTGTATAATTTTGGAGCCATTACGAAAATACTGTTCTTGTATAAAGCAGTTTTAGATCCAACAGATTGTAGCCGGTCAGCTCGACGCTGACTACCTACTCGGTCAAATTTATACATATTATTTTTGATGAACATAGATGTCTGGTATATGTACAATGAGGGCACTGTTAAAATTTTCATACTTTTAAAATATTGTTTACAGCTGTCAGTGGTTTGCAAGTTACAGATCGCTCTAATACACCTTTTCTGACACTTAAACACCATATCTTTACCCGAGGCGTTTCCCCAAAACATAATGCCATATCTTAATGTTGAGGCTACTAGACCATGATATGCAGTTAGTACGGTGTTTCGATTTGCCGTTTTACTTAGCATACGCAGCGCATGAGAAAATTGGTTTACTTTACTACATACTTTGTCAATCTGAATATTCCATTTTAATGTGCTTTCAATATTTAATCCCAGAAATTTTGTCACATTCGTCTCATCAATCCTTTTATCATTATATCTTATATCTAAATTTAAATTCTGATTTACTGTTTGTTGAAATTTCATTATTACTGTCTTGTCTAAGTTTATTACCAAATTAATATTCTCTAGCCAATTTATAACTGATTTTATGTTAGAGTTAATGTCTGATTCTAATGTATCTAATTGGTCACTGTTGAAAAGTAGAGTGCTGTCATCTGCAAACATTGTCATGGGATAGGTCGATGCTTTTGGGAAGTCATTTATATATATAATAAATAGGAGAGGTCCAAGTATGCTACCTTGTGGAACTCCATACATCACTGTTCTCGGGCTAGATTTAAACGTTGTTTCATGTTTTTTACATATCCTATTAATAACTGTTATTTGCTGTCTATCTTGTAGGTATGATTTAATTAAATTTGACATGTTACCTCTAATAAAAAAAAAAAAGAAAAAAAGTGGCTTCCCTGGTACCTGATTAACGGCAAATTATGTAAGAATCTATTAACTGCTCCCAAATTACCATGTATATATTTTTTTTTTACATTCTTCTTTGACATAATCACCCTATTATTTGACATTATATACCAAAAATTTTATTTCAACTCTTTATTAGTGGCTTTTGTGGACATGATAATTATTGAGATTTGATACAGCCGTAATAGCAATCACGTCATTTCGTTTAAAATACGTTTTTATTTTTATTAATTTATTTATCTTTATATAGATTCTTCTCAATTTTGTGAATGTGAGAACGCTGTAGGCCTAGTGGACTGTAGATTTGTTCACCATCATTATTCTGTTAAGTACCTGGTACTTGTTGAAAGACCTACATACCTAATAACACTGTTATTTGTAAATATTCTAAAAGCCCATTATTTTTAAAAGAGTAACCGTGGAGTTTCTTGCCGGCTCTTCTCCATAGGAAACAACCAATTGGAACCGTGCACCTAGCTTCTGACGTTTCATAAGTGCCCATGTAGGTTTATATGAAATAAAAATATTTTGAATTTTTTTTTAATCCCGTATGCGTCAAGTTTATTAATTAGTATTCTATGGTCTACGCGGTCAAAGGCTTTCGACATGTCCATATATAGAGCCAGAGCCGGTTTTCTTTTATCTACTCTGTTGCTGACGAGTTTTAAAAAATCATAGATTGCCATGTCAATGGACTTATTTTTCCGGAAGCCCTTTTGACTATCGACAAATAATTTATTTTTCTCGAAATATGAATTGATTTGATTGTATATTACTCTTTCAAATATTTTTGACAAAATAGGTATTAGTGCTATAGGTCTATAGGAAGACATGTTGTCTTTATTATCTTTTTTGAAAAGAGGTTTTATGATACTAATTTTTAATTCCTTTGGAAAAACACCATGCAAGATGCACATATTAATCAGGTGACTAAGGACGGGTGCAATTATTGTAGATACTGTTTTAATAATTTTTGTGCTGATACCATCATATCCAGTGCTGGGAGTATTCTTTAAAGACATAATAATTTTATGAATATCTTGTGGTATTGTAGGTTTCATAAACATGGACGAATTTGGAGTATTTATTGGTAATTTATTATTATTATTTGAACTATTAATTGATTTGACGTGATCCGCAAAATAATTGTTAAAAGCCTCTGCTATATCAAGAGGGTTGGTAAGTATTTTATCATTTGATTTAATTCTCATTGTGGATTGATTTGGTAAATTATGTTTGTTTTTATTTATGACTTTCCACGTTGCCTTACATCGATTCTTAGCCGAATGAATGTATCGGTTATTGTGGGCTCTCTGCGTGAGATTGACAATTCTTTTAAGCCGGTTAGACAACGTTTTGAAGTTTGTTTTATTATGTTCAGTCGGTGATAACCTGTATTTCCATAACAAATCTCTTTTTTTCTTGCTACATAATCTAATACCGCGACTAATCCAGTTTGGTTTTACTTTCGTCGATATTTTTATTTTAATGTTAGGAAAACATAAGCCATATAGCAATTTAAACCAGTCATAGAACAATTTGAATGCTTTTTCAGGGTCTGTTTCCCCATAAACATCAGAAAATGACAATTGTTTAAAATAGTTTACGAATTTTTCTATATTTTCTTTTGAGTAGTCCCGTTTTGTACAGTGCCAGTAGTCTAAAAGGCACGTTTGTTTAACTGGACATCGTAAAAATTGTGCTGTGTGATCGGATACTGCTAGTTCCAAAACTTCTCCTTTAGCTCCTCGCACATTGTGGATTATATTATCAATGCAGGTCCCACTGCTTAATCTAGTTGGAACATTTACGGAAAATTTAAGATTATAACCCATTATTAAGTGCTTGAATTGCTGCGAACTTGTGGTATCTTTTAGCAAATCAATATTGAAATCACCGCATAGAAGCACTTTTTTATTTGAGTGAATGGATAAAGAATGTAACAGACTGTCTAATTTATTAAAACATATTTCATGTTTGCTTTTTACTTCGGTACTATGTGGACTCCTATATAAACATATTGTAATAATATTGTGGTCGGTGAGTTCCACTGCACAGCATTCAAAAATATTGGATACACCATATTTCGCAACAGACTCCAAAGTTCTATATTTAATACCGTTTCTTATCATTATACATGTGCCTCCATGTCTGGATTCTCTAGTGAAATGTGTGGCTAAAGTAAAATTAGGTATATGTAATAGGTTTACATCCGACAATATCATATTGTGCTCAGAAAAGCATAATACATCCATTATTTTCCCTGAATTATGCAGTTCCTCTAGCAGTACAGTAAATACATTGGATTTATTTAAGAGGCCATTTATATTTTGATGCATAATATTGAGGTTTTTATACACGAAAAAAACTATCCTCATCACAGTGCTTTGTGTCATTTATAACATCATTTTGTGTTATGATTTTACCCGTGCTAAGATTTGGTATACAATCAATATCTTGGTAGGTAGTATTCAGTGCGTTTAGGTTTAAAATAAAGCTCTCTAGGTCTGTTACAATATTTAGAGCTTTGTTATTTATACTGCCGGACCGTTGGTTATATGAGTCGTATGAATACGGCAGATTGAGGTTTGAGTCTAGAATATACGCATATTTATGCGTCTCGGCGTCCATGTAAATCAAATTATTAAAAATATCTATTCTACTATTAAACATTAAATTAGCATTGTTCTCCATATATTTAAATGTTGGAAGACTTATAATAAAATTAGTATGGTTTAATGGGAGTAGTGTTTCCCGGACATATGAAACAAGTTCCATATAGTTATTAGTTTGTCTGAAATCTTCTTCGCCAATAACTATGATACAGTAGTCAGAGAAAGTGAAATTACGAACTTTTTCATGAATATTACATAAGACATGTTTTAAACCATATCGTGGAGTGCGATAATGACACCTACTATAGTTAGCGAGCTGAGTTCTTTCACTCATTTTATAAATCCTGTCAGATGTTTCACTGCTCACAATGCAGATTTTATGTCTCATAGGAAGTAGTTGGATCTTCGGTAAGTACCCTACATTACCCCTCCAACCTTAGCGCAGGTTGTCGTGGCATTGCTAAGCGTCAGTCAGGAGTTGGAGATTGTTGTTCAACCTCGAGAGTTCTTTTATGATCTCGAACATCACTTTAATCAAGAGAGGCTGAAGTTCTCTCCTCACTGTACGCATACGTTGCAGTACATAAAGCTTTATTTACTATTGTAAGGTTAGCGCACCCCAGTAGTTAGTTAATAGCAACAGAAGGTGTTTGAAGGAGGTTCTATTATCGAAGCATCTAACAATAGGTAGAGAAGTCTGATATCAGTCTGGTAACGGCCGAACCCAATAACCAATTGTCAGTAAAAGACAGATCGCTATTGATGGTAGACATTATAATTCCATCTGTCATTGTACCACATTCCATAGGATTTCTAGTCTCTGACAGATTATTCGAACTTTAAAACCAAAGATCGATAGGTTTTTCTATCTCTAGTATGTCAAAATTGGTGATAGATAGGTTATTAACAGTTATTGGGTTCGCCCGTAAGGATATCAAATCAATAAAACAAAACAATGATGTATATTTTTCTATAATATTACATCAAGTACTTGCAGCTTATAATCTACCCATTCCCTTTGAGGCAAACTGGCGAGGCTGGATTAGATAGATTCACATGAACAACTTAATATTAACTATATTCCATTGAACAAGCCAGGTCGTTACGAAGTAGACAGAAACAAAACGGATTTACATAATATCACGTTTTATACATTCCGTTAATGTTTTATGAGCACTGGTATACATTTAATATGAAAAAGACTGATTTTTGTAATACTACTGTTGAAAACGTAAAAGCAAAACAGAGAAAGAACATGAAGCAATGTATTTTGCGTCAGCTAAAACCAAAACAACTGAACAGAGTCACTATTACATGCAATAATGGCCTTCCTACGATATAGAGAAGATAAAAGCAAATCAAAAGACCAAGAGAGTCTGACTGCCATTCTACACTTCAGCCAAGACTTCTCCCACGATGAGTTCCACGCTTGGCGCCCAGTTGAGCTCATGGATCTTGGCCTTGAAGCACTTGGCTACGTTGAGGGTCCTCATGCAGGGGTCGTTCGCCGGTTCAAGGGTCGACTCCGTGCAGGCGTGGATCAGGGCTACGATCTGTTTCGCCATGGCCTCGTCTGAGAGATTATTTAAGGGAATAAAATATGTTATATGGAGTTCAAAACTTATGGGGGGAAGAAAAGTCACTAAGTAAAATGAGGAAGTAATTTGTAATAAGTCGCCATTTGCTGATATTACTATAAGATATTGAGGAATAATAGCAAATGATGATGATGTTATTTCACGTAATAAACACCGCTAAATATGATTTTAGAGACTCGATATAGATCGACATTATGCTGAGTTATTTTCCAATAGAAATTGCGTGACATTACACTTTCTTTTCGATTTTCCACTTCAACCGTTTGGAAATCTCGCTGACTCACAATTTAATTTCGTAAAGCATTCCCTTATCGAACCATATCTAGTCACTTTGATATAGCTTTTTATTTACCAACGATATGGGGCTGATTGACTAGTACACCCAGAGGGTAATCTACCGTCATTAGTGCTTTATGTTATCTCATTGCTTAATTTATGAGGTTCACACGAAATTGAAGCGTGGACACAATGTAACCCAAGTCAAGATGGCTCATAATGCTATAAATAGGAATAAAACTAACCAGCGCCATGCTTCTGCGCGAACTCCTGCGCCTTCCCGTGATGCAGCTTCAGCTCTTGATCTAGCAGTTCCAGTTTGGATGAGAGGCAGAGGATGGCACAGCCAGTATGTCTGTTCGTGAACTCGTAGCCTTCTTTCCAGAAGTTGTAGAAGTCTGTGGTCACCGAGTCCGGGAGCTCCATCTACAATAATGTAGGAGTGAGCTATGCGCAAATTATTACAACTATGCAAAGCGCTTTGTATAGATGTAATAATTTGCCCATAACTTGATTGAGATCGTTTTTCGGGCAAGATTGTAAGAGTAAGCTTGAAGATCTATGACTGTCACTTGAACAAGTCTTTAAACTTTTAAAAATAATAAACCCTCAGGGATATCATAATATGCTTCCTCTCTTCACGTAAAATTAAAACATAATTTTGAGCAACTTACCTCCTTTTTACAGTCCTCCAAAGGCTTAGCGAAATTCAAGGACAGATTCTTCATGATCTCTTGCGAGCATTTCACCGTGATGAACAGACTGGCGATCACCAGCAGCGCCAGTCGTGCCAACATAGTGGACGATCGATGGAGCGCCATTGTGGTGGCTCATCGGATGAACAAGCTTATATCCACGCTTAATTATCGCGCTAATTAGGAGTTATGGCGACGCGACAATGAGAGCCCTCGGATAAATTAGACGTGGTTTAATTAGTGTAGTCATTCATTCATGGAAATTCAAATGACGTGTTGAACAATCTATTATTTGTAGTTTCATGCGACCACTTTACAGTGCCTGCTTAGAAGTTACAATGGGAAAATTCGTTTCATTCATGGAGCTTTGTGTTGACACCGCTCATTACGAATTAATAGTGTGGTGTAATAGTTGCTATATGTATCTTCTTAGGTAAGAAAGTGGGAAGTGATTCAACAAAAAAAAAAAACAATTAAAAATATTAAAGAAAAATACGGGCGGTCACGTGCCCATGGGCGGCATTGTAAGCAGGGTGGCAGACAGGGTGGGAAACTGTTCCCATAGATTCAGTACATGATTCTGAATCCGCCTGCGTTTCAATTTCTTGTCGGTTATTATAAAACAATCTGCTGTTCCATACATTTTAACCGCGTAGGTTTGCACTTTTCTATGAAATAGCAGATTTTATTTTTAATAACCGACTAAAAATTTCAACTCACGCACTCACGCTCTTTTCATGTACTAAATCTATGGCAAAAGTTTTCGCGTCGATGTCCCTGCCACTCTGTATATATTTCTAATCACGTTTTCGAAAACGGGTCTATTCGATGAAAGTTACAATATAGGGGTTTATGGGGGTGAAAAATCGATCTAGCTAGGTCTCATATCTGGGAAAATTCGTTTTCTCTAGTTTCACAGCCTCGGGCATGAGATACAACGGTGGTATACCTGAATGATATGCTTATCTTTTTTCACCCGAGCAGAGCTCGGTCGACCGATAAACGAGCACAACTATTATGTAAAATTTTAAACGAGAACAGCTGCCGATCAACTGTTATATACTCGTAGTTTGGGAGACATTATGTAATACAGATTTAGAATAAATTAATTTTAAAAAAGGTACCGGCGACCGTATAATATGTAGGTACCAATGGCTACAGTTCACTTTGGTATTCTGAAGTATTTAGTAATTTTCTAGGAGTATTTGGTATTTCAGTCATTTGGATTTTGCTAGCGTGGTGGTAGCAGACGCTCTGTATATAGCATAGTTAATTGGTTACATGGGTTATAGTAACTTGGTTACAGGTTATAGCGATGTTTCATGCCTACGATATCAATCTATCTGTTCATAGGAACAAAATGTTCTTTAAAACAAATTAGGTTGTTTGAGGGTATATTCATTGCTAGACATTGGCTTCGCAAGGGTCTTCAGTAAGTGGCTAGAGAGACGCCATGGCGTTCTCACCTTCCACCTGACGCAGGTCCTCACCGGACACGGTTGTTTCGGGAGGTTCCTGTTTCGTATCAGGTGGGAGGAAACGCCCGGGTGTCATCACTGCGTGGATTGCCCGGAGGACACGGTTGAGCATACGGTGGAGGTCTGCCCGGCTTGGGCAGAGCATCACCGTGTCCTCGTGGAGGCGATCGGTGGTGGGCATCTCTCGCGTCCGGCCCCGGTCCAGGCCATGGTACAGAGTGAGAGGGCATGGGAGGCCGTCTCCTCCAGTGATGCTCGCGAAGGAGGAGGCAGAACGCGTGAGGGAGAGGCAAATTTCGCGCCCTCACGCCCTAGCCGCTGAAGGAACACGGGTGGGTTTTAGTCAGTAAGAGTCTGACATTTCGTAAGAGTTAGTAAGAGTCTCACACTTCTCCCGCTCCGGCTAGAGCGGGAGAAGTTATTTGATAAATTCCCACCCAAAAAAAAAAAGGTTCTTGAATAGTGATGCAACCAATACTACTTTTCGAATACGTATACCGATTGTACTTTTCGCCGAATACGAATACCTGATTCTAATATATCAGCAAGTAATTATTAGTCAAAGAAGGTGAAAGGAAATTAAACACGCTAAACAATATAAATATTTACTTTCATCACCTAAAATAAATGTAAAAACAATCGAAAAATTGTGACAAAGTATTTTATACTAGATTAAATGTAGTTAAAACAATACAAGATAAAATCAACAGGTTTCATTATTTATTATTTATACACTTTTTACATGCACCCGATTTTTTATCAAAATATCTCCAAAAATCACCTTTTGGGGAAGACATTATTTAACTATTTAAAACTGATCCTTTTGAGTTAAATACGTGCCCACTCCTACCAACTTAGCTAGAAACAAAAACTAAAAGGCCGCCACAATTGCTAACATCTGGGGATGTAAACAAAAGTTACGAAAGTTTTATGATTTTATAAATGTATCTTTGTGTTTGTCAACTCGGTCGCAACGCAAAATCTATAAGGCATTTCTAGGACGTCACTAATTACGAATATCATGAAAGTGTTTGACGAATACGAATATTCTTATTTGTATTCGTTGCATCCCTAGTCTTCAGTTATTCAGGCAAGTAAGTAATACTAGGAAAGTTTAGGTAGCAAAAAACAGAAACCAACATAATATATCAACAAAATATAATAAACTAAAAAACAACTCTTATTTTTTTTGTATTTTTTGAGCATGCATTACTAACACTAACGAAAGCAGTCGACAGTCCAAATCAAGCTGGTTAATCATCATCATCAGTACTTCTCCATGACGGCTTCAATCATGGCGACTTCGGGCGCGATGCCGGCCCCCTTGGCGTCCACTTTGAAGCAGGCTGCGACCTTCACCACACGATCACAGTCATCTGTTAGGCTGTCGTATTTCTTCTCGCAGTTGTGGATCAGTTCCACCAGCTTTTCCGAGAGGAGTTCGCCTGTGAAGGAAGAATGATGAATTATGTCACGAGCTATATGAAATCATTATACGTTTACGAAGGTTATTTTATCGCTATTAGTCCCACATTCAGGCTCATTTTATTACTGCACATGTACCTACTTATTGTGATAGTGCTACACGACTATATTAAATCGTTTCTCTACTTGATGCAACAGATCTATTTTTCTTTTACATTGGTTTTCTACAGCTATAGTTTTGCACCATTGCTAACAAACATGTACTTCTTATTTTAGCTACTTTTAACGTTAAAGTCTGTTTCATGTAACCCTTTACCTGGAACATTAGCTTTTAACTTTGCAGTTAGTTTCGCGATAAATTCAGCAAAAAACAATATGGCTGACAGATTGGATCGCGTGACGTTTGTTTCAGTTGCATGTACACTGAGCCGGTAAATAATGTCTACAACCACAATAATTCACCATGTAGCAGTCCAAATAAATACGAACAACGTGAAAGGAAATGCAATTTTTGAAACTAGAAAAAATACTTTGCAATGCCTTGCTAAACAAAGTTCTACGGAATTTTCAGATGTGGAATAAACTATGTTTATGGAGTCCAATGATTGGGAAGACAGGTTCACGGTATGTCTCAGGAGGTAACACAACTAGGTATGATGGAATTAATGAATATTACTAATGGTAATGGTGGATGTAATACCAAACTGTGAATAGATCTCGATCTTTGATGGCTATTAATAAACGACAATGATATATATGCGTAAAAAGCTTGCTGCAGTACCTTTAATATTGAATCTAATTAGGGATTTGATGATTTCTAAATTTTTATCATGACATAAGTAAGAAGAAATTTTGTGTTGAACGTGTTTTTGAATTTTGCTAAATCTAAATCATAAGGTGCTATCACCGCGAGCATTCGCCTGTAATGTAACAGTTCAGATTCGAGCATTACATCAGTGAGGGAGGAGAATCGAACATTACAGTTCGTAACTTGTTGATATAATTCGAGTATTACATCGGTAAGTGAGGAGAGCCGAGCATTACAGAGCGCAATGTGTGTAATATTTAATCTGAAATATTACATTACAGGCCAATGCTCGTCAGTCAGGGAGGCAGTATTGTAACGTAATGCTCAAAATCGAATCTTTAATCTTACATTACAGGCGAATGAAAATTCCCGGTGAGGGAGCGCCTTGATTGTACCTAACATTTTTCCAAAATCTGTGCAGCAATTACTCAAAAAGTTAAGGACAGTCTCCTAAGAACGTTTCCATGCACAACCCCCTCTAAAAAAACCCCTGCATAATTATTTCTGCAAGACCTCAAAAGACTAGAACTAACCATTAGGGAAGCCCTTGACATAGTCGTGCATGTTGACGTGATGCATCCTGCTGTCGTCCTGCAGCAGAGAGAACTTGTTGGACATGCAGATGATGGCGCAGCCCAGCTCGCGGTGCACCACCTCAAAGTCCTCGCGCCAGAAGTGCTGGAACTCCTCCAGGACTTCAGCCGACAACCCTGACTGGAGAACATACATAAGCTTTGGATAACAAGTGCTCGGATATAAGAATATTAGCCGGTATGGATGTATTTCTATTCAAAATTTTATTAAGCTGAAGTCTTTGAAGCCAGTTCTGGACTGGAGAAATGGTGGATATGGAATGACAAAGGCATAGGTATTTTCTGTGGTTCAGAACAGAACGAATGTCATATTTTAGACATTCGCGAATGCAAATGCGGTTGCGAATGTTTAGAATGCGAATGTGTGAATGCGAGGGCACATTCAGATCCCTCTCTCAGATCAGATTTAGATTCCCTCTCAGATTAGATTTAAATGATCCAAGTCAATAGTATTTGGGCAAACTGGAATAAATAAAATGCTAATATTACTTACCTCTTCCCTGCACTCTTCAAGTGCCTTTCCAAAATGTGCGGTGACATGGCTCATCACCTCGGCGGTTCCCATCACCGAGCTGGTGACGGTCGCCATGACAACCAGCAACAAGCAACACTTCGTAGTCATCTTGTCCACAAATGACCCGTCAGCACCCGACCACACATTTATATGTTAGCTAAACTTTTTTTACTTCATTCAATTGTATGGTTTTAAGGAAACCAACTTATTTGCAGCTACAACAACCCATATCTCAACCAAATAAGGTCTAGTTTATGTTACAGTAGTTGCAATTACCCTTTACCCGTAACAAACTGATGATTTGGTCAAAGACATAGGTAATACGTATGCTGTGTGTAATTGTGGTGTGATGACATGTTGCCAGTCATACCGAACGTGGTGGTTTGGCTAATGACTGCCGGCGGAGGCCACTTATGCCTACTTCTATAATGTTATTAAGTACAGGCAAAAGATCCGAGCGTTTAATAAAGTGTATGTTTATGCTGAATCAATAGGCTATAAATAATAGCGTCGTAAGTTGTGTTCACGCTCAGCTGTTGAAAGACCACCAAGGCAGAAATTTTCATAGGTACGTGTCAAGCATTTTCGAATTTGTAAGTTATAATATTAGCACGATTTTAGTTCAAAACTATTTTGGATATTTTGGGGAAAATGTATAGATTAGCACATCAACAACTGAACTGAAATGTTTTGCCTAAAAGTAATTGAGAGATAATATCAGTTAAGTCACATAGACACTGTCATCGCGATGACTTACATATCCATAAATAGAGTTGACTCTGAGTTTTAAGTTATAGGGTCGATATTGCCCTGTAGCGATGGTGATAAAGGTGTTACCGTGTGAAAGAGTTAAACACCAACAGCTCTAAGTAAAACATTTGATTAAGAGTATCCCGTCTTGCCAACAGAACCATGAAACCAACAACAAACTCAGGTTACCCAAGATTTTCTTGACTAAAACTAGCAACAGAATCGTATTTCGGACAAACAATTAGCTAGTTTCCACCATTCGTTCAGAATTCGGGGCACGTATTCCATAGCACGGACCATTGGTCGCGCCGGGCCGCGGGCCTGCCATACGTGTGCCCCTGCCCTCCCCGCAAGCGTGCAGCGTGATGCATTGCGCTCAGGGTGACACGGTACAGCACTCCGAGATTTACAGCGAAACGAGCTGAAAGTGTTACTGAGTTTAAATCGATTATTTAATGCTGCTGTTTGATTTTTTGCTGTTTTTAAAAAATAAGGAGGCAGGTCCAGTTTTTTTTTAAGTTTTTTGAATTAATAACTATATATATTTCGTAGCCAGTCGACAGTTTCCAGACTATTGGTTTATTTATTTTTGAATGTCCCCTTGGTCTCGTTGTTACAAGCGCGACTGCTGAGCGTGGGGTCCTGGGTTCGATTCCCGGGTCGGGCAAAGTGTTATTGGGTTTTCCATTAGTAATTTCTTAGTAACAACCAGGAGTATGGAAGTTGGCGGTGTGATACCACCGCGCCTCGGCGGGCACGTTAAGCCGCTGGTCCTGATTTCTCTCCGGTCGTGTCGGATTACCGTCCCATCGGACTATGAGAGTGAGGGAAGAGAGAGTGCACCTGTGTCTGCGCACACACGCCTGCTCTATAATATCTCCCGCGCCAATGGCTAATCTCCGTTGAGATTGGCCGCCGTGGCCGAAATACGGTCTGGAGGACAATCATTATTTTTTATAACAATTGCTGTCACAATGCGATGGGCCAGTGATCTGATTGTATTACCCGGAAGTAATAAGTAGATGGACTAGAACATAGAAGACTTGAGGCGTCTGTAAATAAAATAGGCGCATGATGAAGATCATCAGATTGCATAATGGTGCAATAATCCACACAAATAATATGTATGATTTGCTTGTCTATCGTCAACAGCAGTATTATTTCGTTTCAACATCTGTGTCAAGTAGGTATGCATTTGAATTGCAAAATGCTCGCTTCGCCCCGCTGCCTTTTAGCATAATGTGACTGGGAACAGATATATTTTGTCGTCAGTATTCATCATCACTTTCTTACAATTTTACCTGTAAAACCTGTACAATATAGCCTACATTATAGTTGCACCGGACTTCAGTTCGCTTAAACGTTAGGAAAATAAAGAAAGGAAAAGTTATATTTATACAAGACAGGTTTTGTACATTAACGTACTTCCTCTCTCCAGAGTCCTACATAATTAAACACTTTATTGTACACTACATAAAACAAAAAGAACAGAATATGTAAACCTAGTACACAACGGGCGGTCTCTCACAGACAACCACTCGGATGTACTTACCTACTTATGAAAGAATTGGTAAAAAAAATTTGTGTAGAATGACTCGGAAGAACCAACCCTAAAATATCCAAAAATTACACATCTCTACCTACTTCAGTCAGTTATACTTACTTCCTATTACCGCTAAACTGTTATTTCACAACAATTATTAGAACCACTAATTTCCCTGAAGACGGAACTATCCACCGTGAAGTTTCCCCATTCATCAAACGTGACAGGGTAAGCAGGGTATCTGTCAACAGTAATGAGAATACTTTGACAGGTTTTTTGGAGGGAAAACAAGAAAAATTGAAGATTTTCACCGTTCTGATAGAATGTGTTCGTGTTTTTCTACTAATGATCTTAGTATTGGACAGGGTAGAAATGTGATTTTTCATAACTGTGATGGATTTTACGGTAATTTGGTAAAGAAATGTTGTAAGTTTTGACTAAAGCAAATGGAAAGTTGTAAGTCATTAGTAATCAGCCTGTCAATCAGCGCGTGTAGTAAGTAGGTATATTTGTATTTTCTCTGCCTGTTATTGCTGTATTTCAGGAGAATTCATTATTGGCATATTCTGCATCTCCTCTTCTAAAGATTAAAAAGGGATCCTGTGAACCATCAAGTACATTTCCAATGTGGTTTATGTGTCTTTAAAGGTAAAACCAGTTGTAAGTAGGTATGCCAATTCTGTTATAAAAATACACACATCACACAATACATAAGTATACCAGCCTCTTGTTTTCTTTACCCCACAAAGACACAAAACAATCACAGTATACAGCCTATAAACTAAAGGGGGAGCACACAATGAGTAATAGTCGATGTTGCCAGCCTCGCGATCACTCCCCATTCGCCTCACGTAGTGTTGCCAGGGGAGAAATAAATATTTCCCGCGAAAATCCGCGGCCTGTTCTATATGTAAATTTTTGTTTTTTCCATCAAATAAAGTTGTACCGTGTGTGGTTTTATAATTTTACAATAAAAGGCTCAGGTGTCGAACCAACCACATCGGAAAATATTTGTTGAGAATATATTGGCTTGGTAATAAAATCTAGAGGGATTTTCTTTTTAAACGTGCGCTAAATTCCGAATTTTAGATAACATGTCAATTTGTTATAGTTTTTTTTATCTATGTTACATGCTCATGTTGGTTTGTTCACTTCTAGGGACTTTTCCGTATTAAATGTAACCAAGGAACATTTCCCGACGGTTGAAAATGAGATGTATTTCGTTCATGTCTCTAAATTGGGTGCAGCAGCTGGCAAAAAGTGAATGTTTGCCGAAGTCTGCCGGCTTGAATACAATTACAAAGCACAGAATTTGTCACCAGCCGAAGGCATTCAAAATATCTGGTGTTTTATCTCGTGCAATGAAAATTAATAAGCATTTGAAAGAAAGAAATCATCATCAGCTCCTGGAATACAATTACGTGAACATATTTCTGTTCGCGGAATATAAATTCAAATTCAAAATTCCTAAGTCATTTATTCAAACTAGACTGAGAATCAGCACTTTTCGAACGTCAAAATGTCATAAGAAAGTCCCCCAAAACGCCTACCCTTCACCACTTCCTAGTGCTTTCGCTGGGAAGAAGAAGTCGCGCAACAAACTCTCCAGCCGCACAGCTGTCTGTTCAGTTAGAAAAAAAATATTCTATATACTAGTATGCAAAATAATTTACATTACGCAACACAAAAAATAATTTAAATAATAAATTAATAGCCACATGACAGCCAGCATACGCTAATATACCAACCAAAAACATCGAGAACAGAAATAAAAAATAAAGACTAAACGTAAACAATATCTACATAAAAGGCTCTAGGCATAAAGGGCGAGCGCGCTTACGTATAGCTACATATAGCTGTAACTAGAAGTTATAATTTATAAACCAGGAACATCGAGGTAAAATAAATAAACAGTTAATTACTAATAACAATAACAAAACCATGATCAGCAAGACGACCAGTCACCACAAGCAGCACCCGTTCACGAGCATAACGCAAAGATCAGCCATTATCCCCCTCGCCATATTTGAGGGAAGGATGCAACCCGACCCCCGACGCTACCGCAAGCAGTGACATCTAAACAAGTATGACAAACTTGCTCAGGCAAAAAATAATATGATCAATTGTCGAGGTCACTAGCTAACCACCTATTGCAATACAACTAATATAAAACATTGTAATGAGTAGATTATGTCAACAATAAATTAATGTACCTAATGCCTTTCTGTTAACTTGTGAAACTAATAAGTTAAAAAATAAATAATGCTAATGCATAATTATTATTGGGAACTGTTGAAATATTTGCCAATATTCCTTCTTAATACACAATGTATGTTTCCATACATCAAGTTTAATGAAATCCTCAGAGGTACTGCAACAATCCATCAAGCTGTCCGGACAGTCTACCCTACGACCAACTTATCTTTACACCTCAAAATACAGTCAATCTTTGCCAAATTGCCCGCACGAAGTGCAAGGAGAAGTTTGTTTTTAAACACCATTAGTAAATTCCCTTTGCAGGCGTGACAGGGAAAAATGAATCTTTTTCCAACGGAATACTTGTTAATAAGAAAGTAAAAAGAGTTGTTAAAGTCGAAACAGAAGTCAACTCTGACAAAGTAACTTTTTCATTCCTGAAAAATCTTGTATAGCAATGTTTTTCTTTTCTGAAAGATATAAGGTTGCTTTCTGTTAGCATAATATTTCAATGGAGGCAAAGATAAAATGGTTCCTGGAAAAAATGGATTCCATGGGGAATTCACCATTTTTCAAGAAAACAGCGCGTTGAATACCAAATGTGAGGAAACAATGGCTTTATAACGCTGAGTTTACATTCACGACAAACACTCCATTTGTATGTTCAGGCAGTACATTAAGAACCCTAACTAATCTCTAAATTAAATATTACTTAATTTGTATGTTTCTGGTAGAAAATTTTCTCTGAAACTGTTGCATAATGAGGGATATTAAAAACGAATATTATAACACGAGTGTTTTAATACCTAGTTATGTGCAGTTTCATACAATACTTTATCTACTCTCATATATTGGAATTGAGCCAACTAAATAAAAGATCAAAGTTAAAAAGATCAAGAATAAAAAAAATAAAAAGCGTACGCCATCCGCTTAATCGTTCCATTACTAAAAAAAATTGTTGGAAACTCCTTGGTCATATTAACTTTTTGGATTTGCCATCTATCGTAATGGTAAAAAAATGGTTTTATAGCATTCTTTTGTTAGAGAAAAAGTGTTATAATGTGATTCTATTTTTAAATTTCGGTATTGTGTTTGTAAAGTATGTCAATAAACTCGTTTTGAAGTTCATTATTCGAATTTTACGATATGAGAGTAGACAAAATAAATGATGAGCGCTCATTAGTCGTTGACAAGATACCCAAGTTACTAGTGGCTTGCTACTTGTTTACCTTGACCGCTGTCCAATTTAAATTATGTAAGTAATCTTGATACGCGTTGTGATTTATTTGGTGACTGTCCTGTCTGGCCTACTTACTTAATCTATTACTCATTCATTCATATGGCATGCTTTATACAATTAGCTGAATGCTATAACTTACACACAGATGTGTATGAATGGGAACTCTTTTATTTAGTAGGTACACCTTCATTCGATGCCTCTTTTCGGACCAATTTATTTGCACAAAATGCGACACTGGCAGAATTTCAAAGGGATTTATAACTTCTGCCCTCGCCGAGCATTCCAGCAAGCTGTGTCTCATCATCACTTACCTGGCTATAGTATGTAGATGCGCGCTGGTGGCCAGCTTGACCAGCGGCCTCTGAGGCGGCCGACTGGGCCGGGTCGGCGGACTGTAGGTGTACTCAGCCGCCGGCGAGCCCGTCAACCATGACCAATGTTCTGTCATCGTTGCGGAGCTTACAATCTATTCACTAACACTTTCACTCACCAAAACTACACTTAAAAGTAAACGTTTGTAAAAGTTTTGTAAATTGTTCATTCTGTTTTGAATTAGTTGATCTTTAGTAATTTCATAATATTTGATTTACGTAATTAACTGCCTGAAAATAACAAGATTTCGTCTGTGCCGAATTGCAACTTAGGATCAAAAGTATGAAAAGTAGGTATCATCAAAACACTGATCATTTAAAATAGCGTAGCACCTTATCTGCCTACGTACATGTTTCTCGTTAACTTAATCATCCTTATATTATCAAAAACAACTATTTGATAAAACAGTTTTCATCAAAATGTTGATCTATGGTGAAATAACCACCTAATGTATCAAATCCTTAAACTTTCAGTACCACTCCATGAACTCATCCTTCAAATCCTCAAGTCTTATTAGATTCACAAACAATGATTGATAATATCTTCAAGTAGTTTAGAGCTCTGAAAACTTACACTTGGATCTAGAAAAATAACCCTTGTAACAAGAACATAAAGATCAAAGCGACTGTACATGCAGCTTGCAACCAATATAAACCATGCTTTGGATACACCAAAAGAGGCCTTGTATACAAACAAATAAGGTTTATTCATACAGGTAAAGAGTTTTCCTAACTGAACAATGGAATAGCACTTCTTAAACAGCAAAATCATACCTTAAACTTAGGTAACTAAGTTTCAAAACTGATTCAAAGATTCACAATCTCGACCCTTCTAAACACCGTTATTAAACTTCTCTTTTCAGATCTTATTCTTGAAAGAAAATTCGAATCGGATTACATCCCTCTCACACGCTATAAGATTAGAAAGGGACAATGCATGTGGATCGGAAGCGGGGAGTAAGCGTTTAATAAGGAGCACTAGCATAAGTAAGGTAATAAATCTTCAAGCCCTTACGGTAGGGAGCCGGCAGGACTGTATAGAAAATTCATAACGACACTTATGTCTGTGACGTCATACTGTGCAGCGAATGAAATTCTTGGATGAGTCTTCATAAAGGTGGGGAGAGGAAACTATTGCCATCGGGACTATTATTGCTCCGTCGCGCGTCGCTGAGATTTACAATCTTTGTAATAAAGGTATGATCTGTGGGGATGATATTCATTGCTTTGCAAGAAATAATCAAAGGGCTTCGTGCTTCCAGTTTGATTATTTACGATATAATTAAGATACAATTAAGTATAGAGTCTTAATTGTATCTCGATACATACGACACTAGTAACATAGGTTGCTACGAGCGCCTGTTTCCGGACAGGCCATTAATACTAGACCTGCAAGGTAATTGCGTAACAAACACAAAATAACAATCGATCGCAATGAGTTTCATTTTGACAGTTCACCCACGTCCATTGCTGAAGAAGACCCTGATAAAAGAGAAAAAAAACTGGCCAAGTGCGAGTCGTACCACGCATCGGTACCGTAGTTGGGCTGAATTATCTAAAAAAAAACCGACCAAGTGCGAGTCGGACTCACGCACGAAGGGTTCCGTACCATTATCTATAAAAACTGCAAAAAAAACATGTCTGTTGTATGGGACTTAAATATGTATTTTATTGTTTTTAGTATTTGTTGTTATAGCGGCAACAGAAGTACATCTGTGAAAATTTCAACTGTCTTACTATCACGGTTCATGAGATACAGCCTGGTGACAGACGGACAGCGGAGTCTTAGTAATAGGGCTCAGTTTCACCCTTTGGGTACGGAACCCTAAAAACAAACTTAACATTGTTGAAAAACATGTCCTCCCATACATCGATATAAATCTACTTCGTGGTCAATTCTCCAACTGCAAATGTAAGTTTGTAATCTATTTTTTTTTTTTGTGTTTTTACTTTTTCGTTTACTTGTGCTGTAAGACCTTGCTTCTTAGCAAATTTTATGATTCTAGGTGAACGGGAAGTACCCTATAGGTTATTTTCTAATCGTATCAAAATAAGTGGCATAAATGGTGGTATTTTTTTTATTGTGTTGACTTAGAATAGAAAGTTGATTTTCTTAGAGCTCCAAGAGACCGTAGACGTATTTGATATTAATTTCAACTTGATTATTTCACACGTTTCTGAGAAAAAGGGTCTTGACAGACTGACAGACAGACATACGAACAACGAAGTCATCCGTATTTTTCTTTTGACGTACAGAACCCTTAAAACTTACAAAAAAAAAAGCCTGACTTCCTAAAAAACACTACAAAGTGAATAATAGCTTTTTCGGAAGTCGATGTCTTTGGTTTTGTATTTTCGTTATTTGCCACCAACTTCCAAAAAAGTTATTTTTCACTTTGTATTGTTTTTTTAGAAGTCAGTTGTTTTTTTGTAAAAGTTTTTATTTGTCATTTTTTTGTGGGTCACTTTGTAATGTATCTAAGTTACAATAACCAAATGTCAACTGCTCATCAGCTTTTATAAAATATTGCTTTTCCCGATGCTGGGACGTTAATCGTTGAGGAGTTCTCCTGGTACTTCACCATTAGCTCCACTTCTCCATATGCATTGTTACGAGAATTGCTTGGCAACTATATTGAAGTGAACGAATCGCAACACGTGAAATACTTATTATTGAGTAGTTCCGGTGGCCATCTGTGGTCTTCATCATCAGTTCCACTTCACTTAATAGTGCTTTCCGAGATTAACTGCACGAGTCACTATAAAAAATACCCAAATCGCTATAGGTGTGCCTAATGTCGTGTTAATGAGAAAACCGACTAAATGCCAAAATTATCAAAACATAATTAATATATGACATTTAGTCATTCAGTCAGATAATTTTGGCATTTAGTCGGTTTGTAATATTATTACATTTTGAAAGTTTGATAAAGAAAATCTCAGAGGAAATAAATTATATTGTAATTTCCGTCAACAATTATATTTAGAACATTTATTTATCATTTCAGATCACTAAATGTTATGTTCCGCAAGTTTATAATAAGATCAGAAAACGAATAAAATGTCGTATAAACTCCCCTGTTAGTTGGTTTTACTTGTATAACCTTAAAACATGAATATTTAATTAACTAAGGCTACTTTCAAAGTGTTATCTATTGTTTAAATTGGCATAGAACAATTAGTTATGGTTCATATTGAGTTACATCTGTAAGACCGGCCATAAATCGAGTTAATTTAAAAAAACGCAAATGTTAAATGGTTTTACCCGTCTATTTATAAGAATATTATTAAGTTATAGTTTAACAAATATTACAAATTGAGCAAAAACGTCGGTTTTTACTATTTTCTTGACTCTTTACTAATTAATGTATGATTATTAGTGTGCTTTCTGTCAGTGCAATGTGTTACTTTATTAATTTAGTTATAAACGATTAAGAAATAAAACCAAAAAGTCTTTAAAAGTGTAATATATTATTTTAAAAAGTTGTGTTCCGTTAATTGTACAACAGCATTCGCGAAAACGTATAATTAACAGCATAGGTATAAGACGTAAAATAAAATAAAAAGAAAGAGACCAAAACAAACTTATTCAACGTTCTTAACAACCCAGCTCTTGAACAACCCAGAAACTGAAATGCGCAATCCCAAACGACACACAACAGTCATAACAGTTTACGTGTGTAAGTACCGACGCTGCCGACCCCTCAGTGCCGCGGGCGTTAACATTTATAACTAATGAATTTGCAAACATCGCGACATGTGCACCGGCCCGGCGGCGGCGGCGGCGGCGGCCTACAGAGCTACAGACTGCGCCAGTGACAGACCGCCCGGTCTGTCACTGGCGCAGTCTGTAGCTCTGTTACGGACGTGTGCTCGCATACTGAGGGAATCAATGAGTTTTTTAATTTAGGTAGATTATGCTTAATTATAAAGTTATCTGAACAGAATCTTAGTGGCGGAAAGTCGTAAAGAAAAAAAGATTTATGATGCCTTTCTTACAGTATAAATAAAAAGATTATAAATTATCGAATACTCAATCATTAACAACAGGAAAAGTTAAAAAGCATAAAATTATACAATCTCGATTGATCGATATCCGCTACTGTAGAGACCTTCCTTGTTGCATGTCATTTAAGGGTGTGCCGAAGCTTGGGGTGGCCTATGTTCAGCTGTGGACGTCTTGCGTGCTGGGATGATGATGAACTTAATCGTCAAATTAGCAAACAGCCCTACGAAATGCATCTATCCATCCACCAAACTATGTCATGATGTCGTCCTCGCCACCGACACTGTGAACAGCGCCACCGTCTGTCGACTGCGTGATGGTACACGTAACGTCTTCATATTATTTAGCGACGCGACGCACACGTCTCTAACCGGGATCTAGAGCAATTTATAACCTTGTATTGGGGGGATGGAAATAGCTGATTAAGTATACAGATTACAAATGCTGTGTAAGGCGCAATGTTTCCGTTTGCTCAGTATGCGATAAATGAGGAGTTTAGAGTTGTTAAAGATAACCGTTTTCTAAAATTCACACCTCACCGGGACGCCATGACGGCGCAGCCAGGTCGCGTCGCCAACAAAATGTATGGTCGGCTGCGTAACCAAGCGGATGCCAGGTGAGTCACCCACTATATATCTGTATACGTTTAGTCGGCACCGCGACCTGGAGACGTCGCCATGGCGTCCCGGTGAGGTATGGCTCTACAAGAACTGAATGAGTCAATGAACTATTTCAACGAAAGCACTTTTTCCAGAGAGACAGTAACTAGAGAAGTTTGTGCATTCATAACATAACACTAGCTTTTGCTCACGGCTTCGCCCGCGTGGATGTCGCAACATATCCCGCGGGAGCGTACTACCGGGATTACATACCTAATAGCCGAAGAAAAGGTCATTGACTCCCACCGCTGCGCCCGCGCCTGCGCAACCGTAATGGCATATTTTAATCTGAATTAAATGCCCCATTTACATTAATACCGGTCAAAATAGCTTCGGAAATAACAATGAAATTTTTTATCAAACTCTGAAAGATAATAATGGTTACTGTGGGTCATTCTTAGAAGATAGTCATATTATTATGCCATCGCGGACTTTTTTGTTGATTTTTTTAAGATGAACTGAACTGAACTGATTTTTTCCGACATTTTCAACAATAATCGTTATATTTCAGCCAATTTACACAAAACCTCAATGAATTGTACACCAAAACCTTCCGCATTAATCACTCCGTCCATTGCTCAAAACCGTTTGAAAATCGGTTCGGTAGTTTTTGAGTTTATCACGTTCAGACAGACAGACGCGGCGGGGGACTTTGTTTTATATGCATGTAAGGACATCACGTCTGTTTTCCCCGAAGGGTTAGGCAGATTTATTACCTATATTATTTACCTATAATACACCCACATTTGCCAGTTATTTAATAGGGGGCAAGCCTATTGCCAGCAACCGGGGACAAATCAAGACCAGGGCTGCTATTGACAAATTCCTGGCGGAAAATCTCCATATCACTTTGCCTATGAATCGGACCCAGGACCCAGTGACCAACGAGGCACAATTAATAGAATATTTCGAATATATTATGCCTAGAATAGAATACAAAGTCACGTGAGTGAAGCCGCGGGCACAGCAGGCAATTATTGGAACTGGACAATAAACTCACTGAATAAAACTACATTAAACAGACATCAAAGAGGCACTAGCGGGTGCCTCGCATCACCAGTCACCGGCCGCGACCGCCCAGCACCGCCAATACAATCGACAGCCAAACTATGTCGATCAACCGTCCCCTGCACGCCGCGGTAATCTTTCAATACATTTGCTCTGATTAAAGTTATCACAATGCATTGGGGGCCGCCCCCATCCCCCATCCTCCATTCACTGCAATAGGCGGGGGGGATGGGGGGTAAACAGTACATATTAAGATTAGAGTGATTACGGGTGCCCTCACCAATTGATTTGTAGGTGCTTTAGGCGATTAGATATGTATCTCATCTAAGTATGAATAGCATTGCGTTGAGATTGTGTGTTTACATTGAGCAAGAAGTAAATTGGTTAAAACATACATAAACTGCAATGCGGATAAAGAATCCATGGTTAAAGTGACTAGATTTTAGATAAGCGGATAATTTAATTAAGCAGTGTTAGCTCATGCTGGGTGTGACACCGAAATGTCACTCCATGTATTAATTACGGAACGTATAAATAACATCATACGCAATCCGTATAAATATAATTGCTACGTGCGGGAGTCGAACCTGCGCTGCGACATTGAAGACCGTCACTACAGTGGCGAACGAAAGACGAATCACTATGAATATAATATCCCGGTTTGATCCCAGAAACACTTGCATCATAACCCATTAGACAAACTAACTCCCTGATTACTACAACAAACCAACTTTACTAACAACAATACTACGTTCATCTCACATTCGTCCCGACACTCATTACTAACAGAAGATCATGGTCCCTGTACTTATAAATCACCATTCTCAATAAAGGGAGCATTTCCTCTCACTCAAGAATGAACCGGCTGTCCCTCATGAGATGTAGAACTGTTTCTATGAATGAACTCGCTTAAAAATGTACTAAAGTTTCAGTAGAGTATATGTATAGTATTGTGGAACTTGTTTTGTCCAATAACAACAACAATTTGTTGAGAAAATTTCCAAAATATGTAGTTCGTAGAGGTCAAAGGGAATACCGCTTTGCTACGCCGTAGCGCTACGGGCTACGCGCTACGAAATCTTTCCTTACCGTTATAAACTTCGCAAATTCTTTGATTTTTTTTTATGGAGCTGTGATTAATTTTTAATCAGCCATTGTACACCCGCTCCTTCTCCATCTATGTTGATCACTAAACTATTCTAATGCAAAGGAATGCACCGCTGAACTTGTGGGGTGCGTTGTAAAGATACGAGGTGCGCTTGAATGTATTTGCCTAGTACCTACCCAGTACGTACATAATTGGTTAATTAAATGTAATTATTGTTAGTCCCTACGAGGGTGGGTGTAGACTATAATTATTGACTTATTGTGAACTATTGAATTGTATAATAATGATGCCCATTAGGCATCCCCTGCCCAATGGGCATCATTATTATACAATTAACAAAACCTATTATTTGAATAATATTCATCAGCAAAATGGAAATTGGAGCATTTTTTTATTTACAACGAGTACCGTACTATAAAATCAATTATGCATATTGTAATTTAATAGGGAAAAACCAACCGACGAACAAAAAAAAAACAACAAATTATCGTACATTCTGCCATCCAAAAAAAAACCTTTTCAAAAACCGGGCAACCGAACCCAGCGCCTCTCAAACTAAACTCTTCCATTAACCCCTTGCACGTACGTAGGTATATCTCCTGTCTTTAGCTGCACTTTTCCACATTTCAATTCATTATCGCGAGTCGAATCAAAACAAAACGTTTACCAATCAAATTAAAACCTTATTCCAACTCAGTTATGGTAGAAATGAATTTGCTTGTTTAACGGAGGGGATTCAGGGGATGATTTCCCCATTTAGACAAGTCTGCTGTTTTGGTATACGTAGACGAAATTAAAATAAACATATTCGCATAAATTTAACGACTGTTGCTATTTTAGTTTAATTTTTAACGCAATTAATTCTTGTCAGTTCAGGATAAAAGTTGAAAAGTAAGTATTGAAAGTAAACTAGAATTTTTGAGAGAAATCTAAGTTTAAATATTAATGATTACTGACACATTGTTGCATCATATTATTTTAAAGGAATGCCAAAATTAAGAATGTTAACGTTTTAGGTTATTCTATCAAAGAAGAGAATAACTCAAATCAATGCAGAAAACTACACGGAATAGCTACGCATCTTTAACTATTGCCAAAACGTATTCGTAATAAGTTATAGTAAGTAATACAATACACTCCGTCCAGAATTCTCGGCGCCTGTCGTTCGCGTAGTAGCAGCGAGCCGCAGCGTGACTCATAGTAAAGTCCTAACTCACACAGGCGCGACGCGTTCACAACGCGAAGCTGCTGCGTGCCAGTGTGTGGACGTAAGGCTGGGTTCAGCGTAACAGCGGGACTTAAGGATAGGAATGCACGTTCCGCTGGAAGATTTGTATTAAATACTAAAGAATAAATGACACTGTGTGCACCTTGAAATGAAGTTGAATAATGGACAAGTAAAAGTTGATATATTCTAATTGGTATTAGTTGGTGTAAAAATATTATGCTACAAAATTCTATTCATTATTTAAACCTATATACTAACTATTATATGAGTGTTACTGATTTTTTTTAAGTAAGGTGCTTTGCTAAGAATCTTTGGTTGTAAAATTGAAATTAACAGCAATACAACTGCCAAACTATTTACAAACTTGAACGCAGGTTTAGCGTTGAAGTCAATCGACTTTTCATGTTGTCATTTCCACGAGGAGAATGACTGCATTTTGACAGTTGCGTCCGCCCCCGCGTCCTTCCCCGCTCCCCTCTGGCACCCGCCTTATGTATGTCGGGTGCCACTTTATGTGAAATCGATGCACCGCTGTTTGTAAACACTTGCACTTTGCACATACCAACTTCAACAAATATTATTTATGAATAGATCGGAACCAAATAACAAAAATTGGAAGAAAATTCTATGATCAACAAGTTGCATTTCGTGTAATAACTATGGTTTCTTTGTTTTACTATAATTTGTGTATGTAAGACCCGAGCCAATCATATTTGCACATTTCTAATTAGAAACATACCTAGTTAGGTATTTCACTAACAACAAACATAACCAAAACATTGACAAAAATAGCACAACAGTAGATTTTGATTTTAAAAGACACTCACACACTGCACTGGTCACAAAATTAACATTCCCGAGTAATGTTATTTAATTTCAAATGCTCAAAATATAGAATGTCTGTATTTTTGAATTTGAACGGCGGGAGGTGGCGCGGCTATGCGGCCACGTTGTGAACTAACCTAACCTTGCTGCGTGCACTCGAGGCGCGATCGTAAAATATCTATCCGCGCCGACACACTTGATCCTTGCTAGGACACACAAACGTGTTTCTTTTCATTTCACGTTAAATATCGCCTGGTTTGAAATTGAGATAAGAGTAGGTATGCAGATAGTCGTAAGTATTGAATTTTTTATGAGCTGTTAATCGGTGGCTGCAGTCCATTATGCCTTAATTTATGATGGCAATAAATGTTAAATGTATTGCTAATTTAAACACAAGATCAATAAATGATTTTTAGATTATCATTGTTAACTAAGACATATTATTTACCTAAACCATTTAGTAATGTTGCTACTGTCAAATATTGACACTGTTAAATAGTGTTCCACAATCGTTAGTCAAAAAGTAGGATTTTATTAATGGTTATTTTCTTACAGTATGTATCAGTGTGTATCTATGTATTTATTGGCTTTCCATCTCCCGAGACTTTTTGCCCAAGTATCAACATTAGCAAGTCGTGGTTTTTAGAATCAACCCCGTGTGTCCGGCGCACCCCTCGTTCATTCATTTGTCGTCGTAGTGGGGGGAGGAGGAGTGAGGGGGAGGGGCGGGCGGTGACCTTGTGGCAATGTATGCAGTAATGTACTTTACATGGATTGGCAGTTTTCCTCGATAGTATATGTTTGTAAACAAAGGTATTGGAGGGGTAAGTGGTTTATTTTTTGAAGGTTATAAATAAATATCTACATGTTATGAATTCCAATGTATTGCATCATGTAGCAATGCAATCTTTATATTTAAATACTAGAAAAACATTTTTAAATAACTACGACTGATCAAATCAAATAAACTTCAACAAATTACGTCCCGTACAATTTAGACTAACACAATATTTTAAATTATTCTCTGTGCTTTTCGTACACATTCACTTTTCTCATGGCGCCCCCTCGCGGCGACAAAACGCATAAACATTAAACATCGGTGTCTCGTTCCCCACTTTCCCCTTCGCAACCCGTCACCCAAAATCTATTACACACACGTTTTTCCTCATTCGGAATCCATTGCGCTATTAATATTTCACTAAAAGCTGGAAATGCAACGAAATGTGCAATGTAATTCGAAATTATTATTAATTTTCTGACGAGTTATTTCGTAGTATGGATTCAGTGGGCGCGCACCCCAATCGGCACGCGTCACGCTCGGAATTAATGAAATTCGATAGTTTTATTGTTCTTACTTTAGATAATAATAATAATAACGCCCCAAGTAATCAATCTTAAGAAAAATCTCAACATTATTACAAAGGACACTTTCAGCGTGCATTTCAACATTACCGAATTTTTTTAACTCGTAAACCCTTCGGAAATCGTTGTTAGTACAAAATTAATTGAATAATGACACATTACTTAGGGTAAATCCAGTTTTGGGTCCACACAATAGTCTACTTAAACAGTCAGCTAAATATCAAGAAAAAAAATATTATCTATCCTAAATTAATTTGAGATTTAGTTTTAGGGAAAACGAAAAGGTTAACACCTTTTCTAAAATTGAATTAACCCTATCACCACGGGCGTGGGCTAGCGTGACCAATCTTCTATCTTAACCCACCACTGCAAACAACTTGCACTCTGCAAGTTTACACTAATATTAATAACTGTGGGCCTGTTTGTGCCAAATTTGGGACAACAACTTTAAGATGTTGGCTCAAACGGGACAACACAACTTGTAGGTACTGTTGTCTCGTTTTACGGTATACTGTTGTTTCACGTCCATTTACCATGTTTCACACTGTTATTAGAACTTTATTTTATTTACATGTCGGCCATAAGCGTGCAAATGAGGTGCATTGGTATTTCCGGTAAGAAGTGATATATATTTGCGGAAAGGACACTCAACCTGTGGCAATGTACTCCTACTGCGCGTCCCATATTCTTGGCCACAACCTCGGTTCTCTAGATGTCAAGATAGGTCGATGTCTGTAGCTCGTCCGTTCGGGTGAGTGTGGACTGTCACATCGGTTAAACAAGGATAGTTTGGCGCGTAGATAGTACCTACGTAGAGTACGTACTAACTCCACGGCACATACCCTAAATCGGAACTAACGCCGCCATATTGTTTTTCAATACTATACCACTCACAAAACAAGTTTACAACATGTTTACCAACAGCGCCGCCCTGTAGATGGCATTCAAGCGCCTAAAGATTTTCGTAGCATTTTGGAGTCAGGGAAATAAATTGTTAAGCAAATTAACTACCAACTTAAATTGCTCGTATATTCTAATCACAACTGTCATTCTTTGACAGTTGTATGTAATGGCTACACGTAGTAAATTGACATAGGGAGTCAATTTGCTTAACTTTTAATTTCCCTGACCGTGTACACATTAGTGTTCAATTCGCTCCTTTTCTTATTGTTTAAACTTTTGTAATTATCATTTTATTGGTTTTACATTAAAACGTAGGTCTCCCTGCCATCATTTTAAAAGTATTAATAAACCGTGCAAACTCAAATAATTGATTTAATTAAAGAAAGAAATAAAGACTTTACAATAAGTTTATTTCAAATTGGATTTTGATTACCTTTCGAGTGGTGTTGCGTTTTATATGCTCGTAACTTGTGCTTAGTAAAAAGATAAGTGCCTGCGATCCCTGGAGGAATTAGCAGTGAAACGCACAGGACATGAACATTGCATAATCAGTAAAACACGCGTTTATTTGGTTGTTTTAAAAAATGGTTGAATTCAATAGCGAATGAGCGTCAGTCAGAAGCGCCCTGCCGCGGAATCTAAATTTGGCTACTTTCGTCAGTTACGCGGTTTTGACCAGAGTTAGATACGCCGTTGTGACCTCTGAGTTTGTTTCGGCTTTTCTTCTCAGAGTAGTCTGATAGGAAACACCATATTATTGACGTGTAAAAGTGTTTGTACAACCCTATTTACAGAAAATAATAAAATTATTTAATCATTTCATTCAGGTACCTATTGAACTATTCCAATGACAATTTTGAGCACAGACATCGTCTCGTAGTTTGTTTGTTCTGACGTTTCATAAGTGCCCATGAGGTATAGGTATGTAAAATAAAGTATTTTGATTGATTTTGTTTGACTGCAATTTCTGAAGTTTCTACTATTAACCTACTCAAAGTGATCTTGTTTAACCATGTCTGCTGCGGCTTGTTTCGTTTATGATAAGTTCAACCACTTCAACCTGTATAACATTCTTGACTGAAGTTTGCCCTCTATAGACAAAATGCCCTCGTCGTTGAAATAAATTCAAAGTTTGCTTTTCTGTAGCTTTAGTATCTTACACTTCCAATTTGCAGTTTGCCGTGCGGTCATTAGACTATTTCCTTTCCTGATAAAGCCTGCAACCATAGCTCGTTGGGAAATCGTCGAGTTCTGGATTATTCCTTATTTCTGGTTTAAGTTTAATTTTAGCATAACTGCTCGTGGGCACGATCCTCGTATTAAAGACGCGGGTAGCTACGTTTACTACTTATCTAAATCTTCTCACGACCACTCTAAATTGCTCTAACTGTGGAACCGTGTAAAACATGGATGGATGTTTAAGTTATTTTGTATAATAACTTCTTCGTTTTAAATCGTAATTGTTTCTAAAATACACTACTAGGTAGCTAGGTAGCCCCCAACAAAATAAAATTTAGGTACTTAACACGCTGAAAACAACACAATATTTACTGCGTGCAAAAAATGTAACACTGTGAATAAAAACTTACGAATCTATCGGAAACACCGTTGTTAACCGTCCGCACAACCCCGCATCCCGCGTCCCGAGTCCCGGGGCCGGGACGACACATGTCCGCGCATAAATTACGCGCGCAGCAGGGTTGACTCTCAGAATTAATTAGGGATGTCCTTACCTGAAACAAGGAAAAATATTAATTTTAATTAATTAAAACAGTTTTAATTTTCGCCGCGTTTCGGCTCCGAATAAGTTTGTCTTTTGGGAATATTTTAACATATTTAATAAACATTTTATGAGAATACGCAAAGTATTCATTAGGTGACATGGTCCATATTTATGTATTAGGTGTAATATATCAAAGTATACGCGGGATACACAAGTAGTTACGTTCCAATTTATTAGAACACTAGAGCAAATTACTATTGTTCTCCGTCCTTAAAGTAAGTCGTGGAATCAGGTAGTCATTTATGGAATCTGTAATTCGTCGACAAATGCCAATGCAAGCGTAGCATTCGAAATAAACTCTTCCATTTGGATTTACTGCGGAATGTCAGAACTGTTTGCTCCACTATCCGCTCCGGTATTAAGTAAACGAGAGCTTACGTCTTAGCGCATCGACTGAGCGCAAATATTAACTGAGTGGTTATTAAGGGAAGCGCGGTAACCGAGCGGTGATTAACCGGTGATCGAGCCGACTGGCGAAGTACTCGGCGAGGCGATGCAGCTGGGTGTAATAGGTGCGTCGTGATTCAGTGTCGGACGGCGAGCGGTATTAATTGGGTGATAGTAACGGAACAATATAACATGAATAGTAAGACTGTAAAGTTTTCATATAAAAATCAATGTTATAGTATAACATCATTATGTGTGTCCGATTTAGACAGAAATATCTGTCTCACTATACTTGTAGAAGTATTGATAAATAACTACAGAAGAACCAAAATACAACTTTCTGAAAATCTCAAAAGTTAGCTAAGAATCTTGATTCAGTTATGTATTTGTGAAAAGTCTCAGAAAAGCTCGAAGTATCTCTAGAAACAACTGAAGAAAAATACGAGAAGCAATTAACTTTTTCAAAAGAATTGATTAAAATGCCAGTGTATGCCCAAGTGCCACCGAATGTCAAGCTGTTTGTCTAAACATAACGACGGCACGCGGGGCCCGCGGGCCCGGGGCCCCGCGATGTACCGCTGAGGTGCCGCTGTTCAATTTATGACAAATCACTTTGAAAAATATTCATATTTTCGCGCGCGCCATCTTGAGGGGAAGTGAGGTAGACTCAGAAAGCGTAGAGTTGCCGTAAATGAGAATGGATATTATGTTTTGTTTATTAATTTTTAGTATTATAAAAATGTTAACTATTATGTTAATAATTTGAGTTTACTGGTCTTTCAAACCGAACCACCATTGATTATTAGTTCTAGAAAAATAATGTGCTTATGTTAAGCAAATAGGGCAACGAGAAGGAGGAAACAAGAGATAATAATGAACACATGATTACAAACAGTTCTTTCTTTCTTTTCTTTCTTTCTTTCAATGTATGGCAAAAGGTTGTAACTTCTACAGATTTACAGTCTTCAACTTCGGTGACTTTAATTCTTAACAGTTTATTTATATTTTTTTGCGAAATTTTACAGGTTTTCCTCAGAAGTCTATTAATTTATTTCCAAATCCAACTTGACTATTTTAGACTGCATAAAATAGCCTCCTCCCATAGCGTAGCGCGAGCCGAGTCTAAATGTTCCTCACCCCAAACCGCCATATCTCAAGTTGACAGATTTTCAGCATGACGAAAATATGGCGCGAGTCACAATAATAAAACGACGTCGTTTCAGCCGTTATCTTAATAGAATATCGAAGGTTCTCTCGGCAGGGGCCCACGGGGTCCACGGGGTCCACGGGGCCCGCAATTTACATTTCACAAGGAAACCGAGAATGTGCCTTTTCATTTTTGAGTTCCGCACCCTTTAGTGTAATAGTTTCGTTTTTTGCTTCGTCAGCGGGTGAAGGAAGGCAGGGTGGGTGAGTTGGTAACGAAGTTGAGATTGAATGTCGTTGGAAGGTTTTGTGAAACTACCACATGAAATAATGGTGACGATAAAGGAAATACGTTGGACATTTCTCACTTTAAAACGAGAATTTGAAGTGAGAAATATCCATGCCTACTTACAGGCTTGAAACTTGATCGATGGCATATAGGTATTCATTTTGTAAAGGATTATTTTCGATATACCTGATAAATAGATAGCTAGAGTTATTCTATGCTAAGATCATAGCCGTCAAACAGTTTTTTTACATATTTTTGTAATGATTATTTTAACATTGAAGGCAAAGTATATACGTACCTTTTTCAATATTTTTTTGTTGTCTCAAAAACTCAAAGCATTTATTTCAAATAAACCAATTACAGGCACTTTTGAATAGTCAAGGGGTCGGTCAGTCAGAAATATGAAGCTAGTCGCCCATTCCAAAGCGTAGTAGGTACCTATGGAGAAGAACGGGCAAGAAACTCCACGGACACTCTTTTAAATAAAATAAGATGGTTACATAATATTGGTTACATCATTCAAGTTGAAGTTATACATGTGAGAACGATGCAAAACATTAAAAGCGTCCGTTAGAAATAAAAATATAAATTAAATTAAAATCGCCGTGGCAGCTACATAAGAGATGACCAGTCCCTACTGACGGCGTCCGTTCACGAACATGACGCATGGATTAGCACCATTCAGCTCAACCATTTTGAAGGGAGCTAAATGATCCAACACACGCGCCACCGCCAGCGAGACATTAGAGTGAGCATGTTGTAAAATACATAGTAGGTATATAATTATCAAAATATGGTTTAGCAATATTTTCGTGTCAAAATATAATATTCTATAAATAGTCAACAAGTGACTGAGCAACGTTAATGTGTATCCGGTCACCGCTGCCACGTGCGACTGCCGAGCGCCGTTCACATCGGGCGAGTAGCTTGAACTGCTACTGGACGTAATGATGTTCTGTTGCCAGTGAAAAAGCAAACACGCGGTGTCGTTATAAAAAACACTGTACGACTCGTAAGGAAATCAATGCACTTTAATCATAATTTGGCTCATACCAATTAGTTTAATTTCGGTCTGTTATTCTTATTACTTACTTAGCAAGTGGATGCAATGAGGTGCATGGTGCGCGATTTATTAGTTATTGTACTTCCGGTGAGAAATGCGTAATCTTAACTACGCATTTTTAACAACACTAGGTAAGCTAGATGTTCTAAATACTTCCTGGTACTACAACTGATTGCATATACGTTAGCATTGGTAAGTTTAAGCTTGCTTTGAAAGATATCATCAGTACATTTAAAATTGTAAAAATTACTGCCCCTACTTACGAGTCAGGTCGTAGGTTCGAACACAGGCAGGTGCTTTACTTTGTGTAAATAATTTCATCACCATTGCTCTCAAAACAGTGAAGGAAAACATTGTGAGGAAACCGGAATGTCCTAGAACCAAAAGATTCGAAGACACGTGACATCTACCAAAGCGCACTGGCCCACGTGGACGATTACAGCCCACTCCCTCTCACCGAGAAGAAACCTGTGTCTCAGCAGTGGGAACATAATAAGCTGATTATGCTTATGCTATGCCACATGAGACAAATAAATAAAAAAAATATTTTGAATTTAAATTCATCATTCATAATTTAAGTTTACGTCCAGTGACTTTAACTTTATGCAGCTTTCTGTTTTCAAACACACACTTCATTAAGCGTCTATTAAACTAACGCACAGCTACTGTAAGGATGACAAGATATTGACTGGGCCTAATTTTACGAACAAATATGTACCACATAACTTATTACTCTATCCTGCCTTGATCTTAGTAACGATACTATAATTAAGGCAGGACAGAGACATGAGCAACTTTATTAATAATATGAATTACACAGTAATTAAGTGAGCAATAACTCATTTAATTACTGTGTCCAAATAACAGAGATTGACTGGCACTATTGTACCAGCTACTCGCCCCAGCCCACTGCTTTACGCTACAGTCTAAACGCAGCATCGCGTGACAGATTTAACTTGCGTTTGTTTATTACTTGCAGTTCGGCCGGAGCTATTTCTGTGCTATGTTTGTGGCGGGCTACAGAGCTACAGGCTACAGGCTACGGGGCATATTGTACAGTGCACCACGCAGTAATGCGCTAACCGTCAGAACTTTGAGCTATTATTTATTGCGCATTCGAACGTATTGCGTATTGTGTCTTTGTTAAGTAAATATGTTTTAAGGACTGCGGAAAAGAAAACTAACTGCAAGTCTGCAGCTTATAAATACAGGTACCTTATGAAACTGAATGACCTAAGTCATTAAAGAGAGTGTTCTGGTCACCAACACATGTACATCATATATAATATAATATAAAAAATATGCAATTTAAGCTCTTAGCTCGCCCATTAAGTGTAAGTGCTAACATAGCCCTTGTGTTGAGATTTAGTTCCAAATGATGTAGCTAATAGTGGCCGCACACTATCGAGAGACTGGTATCGACACAAGCGGTGTAATCATTGTCTTGTATTGATACCGGTATCGATAACAGATATTTGTATCGGGTACTTAATAATAGTTCGTGTTGGTTCATGTCGTGGTTTGTGGTACGTAACTATTTTTATATTATCAGTTATTTAGGTTATTGTGGCGATAGGTCTTGATTGAGGCCTGGACTTCAAGGAAAGCATTCATTATCTGGCTGATCAACTTATTAGTATCGTTTATTGACCCCAGGTGGATTCAGACAAAAACATTACTTGGAAAAGAAATCCATTTTCAAATGCAACTTTTATAAAAGATTTTAGTAAATTATTATCTCTGTACGAAAACGAGACTTCGACTCAAGAGATATGTTAATGAGAAGTAAAAGACGTGATCCGAACAGGTAGCCCTCAGTAGCAATGTATTTAATTTTATACATTCATCACTCACTTTGGGAATAAAGAATTTCTTTTATTTTTAAGGTCGACATAATGATGTTGCAAATGCCACGAGATTATAAACGTGTAACGAATTGGGGCTTTCATATCTTTACCTTTCTTGTTAGAACATTCATCTCAATGATGTTTGTGTGTACATGTACAAGAGCTTTAAGATTACTAAAAGCTGCCATATTGTAGTAAAACTATCAATTTATGTTACGTATTGCACTTCCAACATTGTTGCACCGCTCGTTTATATTCCGTGTCTAATTGACACCTTGAAGTTGAATGTTTTATTCATTATCGATATCACAAAAAAAACTGAACCCCACAAGTACAATGATAACTTAAGTAAAGTGAACGTGAGACTTAATTAAAGCAAGATTTATCACAATCCTAGCACTGCCATTATTTATTCCACTCTTCGATTATTCGGAACGGCGCGGGCGCAACATTATAGATACAATCCTCACTTAGCATTGAATTATCACATGGGAGCGATAAAACTCCTAATGTATCGGGCGGTTCGCTTAATTGGCTCCCAAAGTTGAGCAAAAAAGTAATGAATAAGCGATGCTCGTTTCGCTCAGTTCGCTTAAGTGGCGGATAAGCGTTCGTTAAGCATATCTGTGAATGTGACACTTAGTCTTTATGTGGTGGTGCACTGTGCGCACGCACTGCTTCTTGCGATAGTTTTGTTTAGCGTTGTTGTGATTTAAGTGTCGGTCGGTGGTCGGATGTTGAGTGATGTGTATGAGCGGGGACAGATGTCTCTATTGTCAGATGTCTCTGTATGAGTTGTATGGCTGTAGGACGAGGTAAAGTGTGAGTATGCGATAAGTATCCATGTGCGAGTAATGAGTATTTTGAT
The DNA here is from genome assembly GCA_949128155.2 of Xanthia icteritia. NCBI lineage: Eukaryota > Metazoa > Arthropoda > Insecta > Lepidoptera > Noctuidae > Xanthia > Xanthia icteritia. The sequence continues at coordinate 20,746,104 of OX421948.2, forward strand.
AGAAAATAAAGTGGTTTATTTGTATAGATATTTGTATACTTTATTAGTAAATAGAATTGAAGCGTGATGAAATAACTTAACACCGACTAAATAGATTCTGTGCCAACTAATAGGTCCTAATAAGGCACTGGTTTGCCCAGCACCAGCTTATAAGCGACGGACGTTAAGTAACTGGCGACTTCTGGCTAAGATTATCTAATTTCGGTCTTATTCATATTATTAAAATATCGCCCTTAGGGCAGCACATTGCATATAATATCACTATAATCAAATGTTCCTTATGGAGAGACAAATCTACCAACGACGTGTCGATAGCAGGGTGTGAAAACTAACATAAAAATTGTGATTTCACGAAGTAAGTAACTAACAAGCTTATATGATAATTTACACAATTATGTAGGTACTCAAATATAACTTTATAAAGTCACATGAGTTACTAACAATTTAAATCAGTGTTTCCAACAAAAAAGACGCGCTGACCGTCTGAGGGGCGGAGAGACGTCTGAAACAAAACTTTGATAAAAAATATTCTGTAATAGCACGTCTGCTGTTGTCTTAATAAATAAGATTCATGAATGCACTGGACTAACCTTTATGTTTTAACTATCATCGATCACAGGAACTCCTCTAACCCACTATCACTATCATTCACAAACAAATCTTTGTTGATAACACAATTTCCAAACATTAAATGAATTATTTTCAAAATTCATAATGATATGTAGCTTTAATATATCACTTTCAAAATCTATACTAATATACACGAAATTGTCAAACTTCTAACACAACCAAAACTGAAAAAATCCAACAAGTTTCATCTTTCAAAAAGTTATGATTACTTTTCACTAAAAAACATTGAAAATCAGCTCGACTTAATTCGTACACACTTTATATTACTGTTGTTAATATTTTTACAAACAAAAAAACTTTTCTGTTATCATTTCCGTATGTTATCGTAATAATGTCCGATGTTCGCGACTGCGTAGGGCGGGCGGTGCGTGGGGCGGGCAGACTGCGCGGCGGCTGGGCGCCGACTGCCGCCCTACGCTCCCGGGTTACGGGTCCCGGGCCCCGTGCCGTCGCTGTCACGCTATCAACACGCGCTGAACAACGTGTTTGATTAGCTGAAGGATGCTGTTGTGATTGATACGAGAGAGTATTGAGTTGAAATGTGTAATAGTAAACACTGGCAAAGAGAGGGAGGTTGTTCACCTCCCTGTCTGCGCACGTGCGTTCGATATGTTGTTTCCTATTTGATTAGCTGGTGACATAATCGTAATGATTGGATCGTAGCAGTGGTGGCAATCTGTAGTTCCTGCCTACCCCCATAGGAAGAAGGCGAGAGTTTATGTATGTTGAAAGAAAAGAAAAGAAAATAAAGACTATACGTTTATTTGCGGTACACGTGACGCAAGGAAAGAACAAAATACGAAAATAACAATTTGGGGTAAAATATGCGTCACATCTACTCAAAACTGCCATCGCTCAGCATAATGCTGCGACCCTATGCGAGACAGAGCCCCAGCGCTGGTTTTCAGGGACAGCCAGCGTTGACGTTATGACGTCAACCGATGTAGCATACAGAGAAATAACAAAATAAGACAAAAATTAAATAAACACAATAGTTAATCCTAAATATATAAAATATAATATTTAAAATGGCAACATTTCGTAGCGTCGGCGACTCACGCGCCGCAGACTTAATGCAATCTGTGCGCGCAGCTGTCATAAAAAACTATTTGTTTGACTTTTGGCATATTGGATAAGTACTGATTACGTAATAAATTACAACATGGCGCATTAAGTAATTAATGTTATGATGGAATGCATAATAAGTAAAAGGATGTATTGGGTAGCTATGGTTTTTGTAAACCATTGGTTGGTTGTGTTTATATAATTGTAATGATTGTAAAGGTTCACTCGCTGAAAATAGGAATAATTATGAGATGTCTTTAGAAATAAGCATTACCTTTGTACGTATTTTTCGGTTCGTTTCTTCTTGTTTGTTTGTATTTGTGTATATAAAGGTTAATTTAAAAAAAAAAAACATGCATTAAGTAGAGGCGATGAGGTGGGGGTTGATGTTCTAGTAGCTATTTATTATCAGCAGAGATCAGCTTAAGAAAATATATCCACTAGTATGTTATTTTGTGAAACTAACATATTTGATTAACCTAAACGAGCATGATATGATTGAAGCAAAAATTACGCGTTGAAGGATCGACGTCTTGTAAATAAAATAATTGGTTATTTTGTGTCATATTGTTAATATGCGCTTCTCATTTACCAAATAAACTTAAACTTTGCATCCGTAGATTAGAGATACACATTATTGTTTACATTTCGCACTTTACGCCCTGTATCCATACATATGTAGTTGTATACCAAAATATATTTTTCCTTTACCGTTATTCCACTTTCCCATTTAACCACGCGCTGCAACCAATAGAATCAGTAAACGTTATGCACTAAACACTATACGCTTTTAATAGCTCCTACAGATCAGGAGCAATTAATGCACCACGCGGCATCGAACTCACGACCCACGACCGGCCACTTGTTGCTACCGTTACTAACCTACATTATATTCAGACCCAGGTAGCGGCGCAGCTTGTGTGCCGCGCGTCGGGTTTGGTATGATTTCAACATTATTTAATCAATAGACCGTTCATTCCGTAAACTTATTCGTGATCTCGATTCTCCAAACTAAGGACGAGAAAATGTCCTTCATTCATGGGTATAAGGCATAATTGAGTGATGGTCTCCTTAAGACGGGTTTTATTTTTTACAAAACTCGACATAGGGAACGATATAATAAGTACAAGGGTTGTGTTAAGCGAAGTATATGTTTTGTGTTACAAAAACTCTAATAAATTACAATGGATTATATTTGTAGGGCCAAAGTATACACTGACTTTTGAGTAGACTTTTTGTTTACGTAACTTTAATAATCTATTCTGGTTTCTACGAGTAATAAGAATTTTTCTTGTAACTTAAACACTAATACCTTCAATTCCACTTGTTTTCATAACGGTAGTCCTACGGCCACATGCCCACTGATAAGATTTATTTCTGACCGGATGTGACGTGTCACCGAGGCGTCGGTCCTGCCATCTAGCGGCGCGCGCTGACAGCTCGGCTAATGTATGGGCCGGTCAGTTGCGGCCTATCCGCTGACGTGCATGGTCGCGCAGTGACAATGACTGAGTTATAGACCCTTTGTAGATCCGTTAGAATGGGGAAACGGCCCTGTCGCGAGATTAAATTTGAATGTCTAGTTATGATAGTTTCTAACTGTCAGTTTAAAGCATTCGAATTCATATAAATATTATAATGGCGATGGCATGAATGAGATACGAGTGGGAAATTGTAAATCTCTCAGTCGATGTCCGCTGGGAAAAGTTCGTCTATAAATCTGTAAGGTAAATTTTTCTTTGTTTTGAGCTAGTTATACTCTTATTCATTGTAATTTAATATGTACTTTATATTTCCAAGTACCTAGAACTTATTTACATACCCAAGAGCTTTGTTAGATTTTCACTCGTTATTACTTTAATTCCCACGTGATAACTCAATAGTTTCCAGCTATCCTCGCTTTATATTAATTTCAATACAATCCCGCGCCTAGCGCAGATAGCGCTATTACGTGCACAATAACCAATACGCTACAACTGCAATACAATTCACTGCTTGTATGTAAATCGTCGCAGGCGCTCGGATACCATCGCGCTAGAGGCACCAAGCTTATAGCTTGGTGAAAAGTCCTAGCTTGGTAAAAATCGGGAAGTTTCTATCCTATGCTATAGCATAAGATGGAAGAATAATTCACACGGGACACGTCATTGAAGATTCGTCAAAAAAACGATACTTCATGACGGATGCACGTTCACATTGCATACGGGAACGAGTTTTTTCGTCTAAATATCCGACTAGATGATTGTGTACACTTGATTCGTGATTCAGTCTTGGACGAGCGAATCCGTCACAAAAAAAAAGCAATTCGTGTTTTTAAGACGTATCCGTAATTTTTCACGATTCGTAATTCGTGTGAATACGACCATTTCAAACCATTGCCACCGTCAGTAAAAAGTAAAAAACACGAATCGTCCTCGTGTGAAGGAGCTGTAACTCAAGAAATGTGGTTATTGACTGAATTGTTTAACCAAACAAATGTTATAGTATGTTTAAAGATATTCTCTAAAATGACACAATGTCACTAAAATAACGTAGCATCACGCCTGCACTACAGCTACAGTTCACCATTGAGTTTCCCGAGGCGCCATGTTGCAGATACCGGGCTCAATCAGACATCCTGCGGGCAGCCCGCAGGATGTCTGATTGAGCCCGGTATCTGCACTAGCAGCCCGCAGCGGGCTGCTAGTGAGAAATATCTTTTTAATAGAAAAACCAGTTAACACTTTGCCCGACCCGGTATTCGAACCCTCATGCTCTGCAGTAGCGCTTACGACCACTATACCAACGAAGCATTTAAAATTATATTATTTTCATTTAAAACATGTTTCCGTGTAATAATCTTGATTTTGAACTGAAACTTTCACAGTTAAATATATGTAGTATCTACAAAACAGGTCGATTTTGTTGTGACTTACGAGTACCAGTGAAAAATCAATCAACTGTCTCATTTTTCCTCGATCTTAATCTTATCCTAATAAGTCCCATTCCGTGGCCACACTAGATCAGATAGTGCTGTGCTTACAATTTGCATCAGTGGGAATGCGGTGCGGGGTGCTGGAGCGGCGGAGGTGCGGCGGCGGCGCGGTGTCGCGCGGCTATTAATTGTAACCCGAGTTATTCGCTGATGGCCTGTATTGGTCGAAGACGCTTTCTTTAGGTGCTTCCTAAAGCGTCGTTGGATGCTAAATGGTAATCTATTGGTTTGTGAGAAAGTCCATCTGGGAGACTGTATTGATTAGCGTTTATTGTTAAAACTAAAGTTTTTCGATCTAAACTGGTTGCAAGGATGGCTGCCTCCGTTATGAGTTCAATTCTGAAAACTTTCGTATATTGAATCTGCATAATCTCTAGTCGATGTAAACCAGCTGTCCGTGTAAGCTATGATTGGTTGACTACCATAAAATAACAGTTAATGGACACGAGATATTATTAATTCAATGTTTTCCATTTTGGAAAACCTCAACAATTATCGGTAAACGACAATATTGTGTCGTCATCGTCCGGGAAATTTATTGTTAGTGACACCTTTAATCAATTCGCCGTGTTATTGCCTCATTTCATACAACTGTTAATGAATGTCGGTTGTCAATCAATCAATCAATCAATCTTTATTTGTGAACATAGGTAAACATAGAAGGTCTTAAATATACATATTATTGTAGTCAAGCTCTATGTTCTACCAATTAAATTGGTGTACAAATAGTAATTTGTGTATTTAAAAAAAATCGAGATTAAACAGTAAAAAGCAAGTTAAGTTAAATAAATGTCAATAAAATGAAGAAATGTCAATTAAATTAAATTTTACATGCATGTCAAAGGAAGATAATATTATATATTATAAGAATTGTATCATAATTTGACGACTCAACTACACTGGATCATCACCACACCAAGCTTCTCGTGCAGGAACGCTTCACTTGTCACTCTTTCCAGCCATTCGTGGTGACAGTCAGTTGACATTAGTGACAGCTACCTCTCTATTGATGGTATAGTGTTTATATCTATTAAATACACACATCAAAAAAATCTAAGCAACACGCATCATTTACAGAAGCTGCATGTTTTATTTATTGATACTTTATGTTTTTCTTAACAAAGTAGAGAAACATACTGGCGGATTTTAAAATAGAAACTTTTCGATTGTGTTTTGTTTCCATTAAAATAAAAGCTAATTATTTTTTCCCGATTTCATGTGTTTTCGTAGCTTGATAAATTTGGTATTTATCTCACTTTTATCATTTTGAGATTATACAGTTTTTGAAAAAATTGATTGGTGAATCTATTTTTATGTCATGAAGCGACGCCATTTGACTGCTGATAAAATGCAGAGAGCTGTAGGAATGCTACAAGCAGGAAGAAATCAGTCCCAGGTATCTCGGCATTTTGGTGTCAATAGGAGCGTGATTTGTCGGCTTTGGCAACGTTACGTTAATACAGAGGATCCTGCTGAGCAGCTCCCAGGACGTAAAAGACAACTGCTCGACAGGACCGATACATTCAAGTGACTGCAAGACGTCAGCCGATGTTAATCGCCCGGGAGATAGGTTTAAAGCTACAATTCTCAAGCGGTGTTGTTGTTAGCCACCAAACCGTGAGAAATAGGCTGCATGAATACGGCCTACGAGCACGACGCCCAATTAGATGCCCGCCTATACGCTATGGGAATCGCGCTCGTCGAACCGAATGGTGTAGGGAACACTTGACATGGACCCAGGAGCAATGGGATAAAATTTAATTTTGCGATGAGTCCCTGTTCGGATTTAGGTCTGATACGAGAAGGCTAAGAGTGTATCGTCGTACCGGAAATTCTGAACGGCTAAGATGCGTCCAGGAAGTGTACCAAGAAAAGACGAACCGAGCTCTTTTTTGTAGATGGCAATATGAACGCTGAAAGTTACGTTGAAGATGTCCTCGGGCCTTATGTTCACTCATTTGTCTTGGCTCAGATTTCACGCTGATGCATAACAATGTGAGTTCGCACACAGCTCGGAGGACCAGAGAGTAGGTACTTGGCAATGGAAAACATCCTGGTATTGCCGCAGCCTGCACAATCGCCAGACCTCAATCCCATCAAGCACGCATGAGACATGGTTCAAAGACGTGTTCTAGAGAAACTGGACGGAGTGTCAACAAACCAACAACTGAAAGACTTGTTAAAATTCCATTAGGAGTGATTGCCGTAGGATCAGATAAACAATCTTATAAATTTAATGAAAAATCGTTGCCGACAAGTTTTAAAATAACAGCGGCGGTCACACTATTTATTGAATTAATATTTATAAAATCTTTATTTAATTTTGTAAAACATGAAACGTTTTATTTTAACTTTATTTTGTACTATGTATGTTACGGTACACATATTGTTAATTATTGTGATTAAATGAACAATTGAATTAAGGATTTTGTTACTTTAGTCACTAATGTAGGTATTAAAAAATGCTTAGTTATTATTTATAAAAGAAATATAAATATATTAAAATAGTAAAAATCTTTCAAAAGTTCAAAACCGTACATGTTGCTTAGACTTTTTTGATGTGTGTAGATTCAGTACAGTTATGTCCAGCAGTGGACTTCGATCACTTCATCGTCCAGCTCAACATCAACTATTGATTATTCAAATGACAATCAGATCATGTCGACACATTGATGCACAGAGCGGTCACATCATAATGTGTCTCGCTCACACAGCTACCTCCTTATTTAGCTGCAGTCATGTCCGACGTGTTTATGTCCCGACGTGCCTGTCTGTCGAGCAGCTAGTCTGAGGTTCTCAGGCTCCCTGTGATGAAGTTGTGCTGCATATACAATGACCGTGCGGTAACGGTTTGTGGAAACACATGTTAAGGTGAAAGCGCCAGGGTGACGAAATTTTAATTTTCTGATGATTTTGAAATTTTGCGCGTTATTATCAGATTGTATGTTGATCATATTATGATTCGCCGGCACAAATATGTACTTACAGAATAAGTACAATCATCAGTACAACTCTCTAAAGTCAAATTGCCCTATTGAATGAAAATATGAAATCATGATATTCGAGGTCAATGCTAACATAATTATTTATTTATTTATTTGTTTGTTTGATTTACACGGTTAGAAACCAGTTACATAAATAAACATTATATGTATTATAAAATAAGTACAAATAAATATAAACTAAACTAACTAAACCAAAAACAACAATTAATTCAAAAATTAATTAATTAATTAATTTATTCTTTTAAATAGCTGTATTGATGATTCTAATAAATAATTCTGTAAATATATAATTGTTACGGTCGCGAATCATATTTTGATCATCATGCAACGAATTTGGCGGACTACCTTAACTCATCCCCATCCATAGTGGATGGTTACGGTACTCAGCAACGTTCTACTACGGTTAAAAGTGCTACGGGTCTACGGGTTGACGGGCGGCGCTACGTTGCTACGGTATATGGTGTTAAGAGTCACGTTCTACAATGTGGTTTAGGTCGGTTAGGTGTTATAGATAAGCTACAGTCATCTTTCTCATTTTATATTGTCTAAAATGTTTTATATCTTAATACTTGGAAGAGAGATTTTTTAATTTGTCTGCTCGGTTCCACCGAGCAGACAAATTAAAAAATGCTTGAGTTAAACTAATTACGGTCGATTTTTTTCTGATCTGGACCAGTCAAACGAAGTCGACCAATTGGATAACAGGAATGTGTTTTAAGTCACTTGAAACGATTTATGCTAGAATAATGCTGCAAAATTAGCAAAGAAAAATCATTGTTGCTTACTTCAGAATGCCTGTAATAAACACTTAAACAATAAATAACATTCTTACTAAGTTAGTTAACTTTCATAATAAATGAATAGAGTCCTTGTTTCCCCTGCATTCTGTGCGTGTATACAGTTATCGTTGATCAGGCATTCATCAGGCATGCCCGTCAGGCAGTATTGAATTATTGAAGCCATCAGCGTCGCTAATAAACTCGTCAACTTATAGACGGCAACTTGTACAATGCAAGTTCTTCAAGACTATACTTAAAGGGGTGCGTCAATGTGCTAAATTAAAAATTTCTTACGTTTTTGCAAATTGCAGCGCTGTTTTACGTTAAACAACTACTAACACATGCTGCCTTTTCAGAAATAACATTATTTGTTTGAACGTTCCCTAACCTAAACAAAACATTATGTATCTAGGTATATTAATCATGATCCCTATTGTCATCAAAGACATGCAGTTAACTGTACTTAAGATAAGAGAATACTAATATTATAAGTGTACATGCGAAAGTGAGTTTGTTTGTTTGTTACGCTTTCACGCTAAAACGGCTGAACAGATTTGGATGAAATTTGACAATTGGGTAGACCATGACCTGGATTAGGACATAGGGTACATTTTATCCCGATATATTTACTGGATCGAGACTTACGCGGGTGAAACCATATTGTTCTGCATATTGTAATTTACTTTTTCTTTCGTTTCCTAACATTATACTATTGTTTCATTGACAGTTTTAGAAGCTATATTATTAAGGGCAGTACTTTGCGTTAAGCTGTTCAGATTTTTTTTCGTAAACTAGAAGTGAATCAATCAAAACTGTGCCAGTGACATCCACGACGGGAGCCTCATACGGAACTCTCTCGATATTCTACATAATGTTTGCGCTGAGAACAGCTACCTTGATCTACGGACTGACTTCGTGGTGCATCATCAACAAGTTTCATAAATACAAGAACTTTGTGTTTCTCAACGCAATCGTGGCGAACTTATTAGTCTCTGCAATAAAGACGATTCATTTATATTCAGAGTGAATTAGTTCCTAATTTGTATGTCACTGTTACTTTGTCTCTATTAGTGTACTTAGCATCTGTGAAACACCACTGGTTGATAGTATTATAAGTTATAATTATGATTTATAACATAGTAAATAAAAACAATGGTGATATCCCAAGGAGATATTTAAGGAGTATCCTCTTCGGTTGGGTTGTGCCTGTAATAATGACCCTCATTTGTATTGTTGGTAGTACTAAATGCCTGTTCAGGCAATTATTTGAACTTTGTAGGATTTCTTATTTTTATTTTACCGCTGTTATTGTATATTTTTCATTATAATTTTATATGCACTTTGTCGTAGTATCGTGAGTGCACTTACTGCATCCAACAAATGGCGTAGCTTTTACATCGTCACTTTAATATTCATATTGAGCGATATCTTCTTGTATGTTATAGACTTTATCGATTTCATAGGAACACCAAACAGCAAAATAATAAATTGTCTACGATCCCATTGAAGTTAATAGAGTGTTGTGAACTCCTACTGCATTAACGCACATCAAGGACAGATAGCGATATCTCAAGGCAAGAAACGATACCATACGCTACGTCTATAATACCAATTTCTCGACCGTTATTGGTTTTATTTACGGGAGGTATATCCTCTCCTTGAATGTTGTAAGATCAAGATGGTGAATACATAATTTATTCCTAACACATCGCTTCTTTATTGCAAATCCTCAAAACAATCTATAAAATACCACAGTTTTCACCAAACCGCATCGCTACATAGATTATATCGTCGGTCGTTATCAGTGTTTAAGAGATCACGATACTGCTACGAATGAGAGTTATTCGTGAGCCTGCGGATAGCCAACCGGAGAATCTTGATATAAAACATTTTTTTATTTGAAATAATTAATTAAATAATTAAAGTTAGCAAGTGAAAAACTCAAGTGTTTTTTTTTCGATAGAAATCTAATGTAATATTGTTAAGGTTGGTGCAAAACTCCTAATCGGCAGATCTTATTTTTTTAAATGGCGTTTTGTGACTTTGGTATTTGTGAAGTAGACACGAATCACGAGAAATATTTAGAATCTATTTCTATGGGGTTTCTCGAAGACACACGTCTCTTTTGACCAAAGACAAAAGAAGTCAAAGACCAAGTCGAGACCTGGCGGCCCTAGCAGTGATGACCAAAGAAGTGAGCAATCTATAGCCAGAAGTATTGAGAAAAGTGATGAACATTAGGCGTGCAAATCATCAGTTCCGGCGGAGGCGGCGCGCCTTATTATTTTTCGACTATACCAGAACAAAATGAAGGTAATGAAAGGCCAATAAACTTTGTTACATTAAGTAAGTAGTAAGTAAGTTTGTATAATTAAGTTGCTTTTCAATACATGTGGGTCAAAGAGAATGCTGACTTAGTCGCCGTACGATATAAAACGATGAATTTTGTTTGAAGGATTAAATGAAGATTCATGTTGAATAAAACATTAGACCTTCAAATATTTTGTATTTAATTGTTTTTTTTTATGTTCAAAAAACCTGATTTTTTACCCGTAGATAGGCTCCTACCAAGGAACGAACTGCGCCCACTAAGTATACCAATGGAGAAACTAGTTGTGCATTATTACAATACCGCAATATTTCGTACGATTGTGTAGTATTGAATAGGTATCTGGAACTCCGCCCACACGCCCGTCGATAATACTACAAGTTACACTTATGTCAACATTCACGTCTAAATAAGTCGTCAGTGCGTTTGTTATGTTCATTTCTCGGGATAAATATGGATAGAGATATCTTGGGAATGGTGTCATGAATAATTCTCTAAATAAGACTATTGAAGCGGTGTAGTATGACTAGCAGAGGATATCTTTATGAGCTACCGCTGCAGTTGCAGACAATGCTCGGAGGCCATCGCGTAAAAAAGCTTTATCCATACTAATATTATAAATTCGAAAGTAATAAATATGATATAATAATGTATGTTACCTTTTCACGGCTAAGCCACTGAACGAATTTCGATAAAATTTGTCAAGGAGGTAGGTGGCATCCTGGAGAAGGACACTTTACCTGGAGAAGGTTACTTTTTGTAAGAAATAAAAATTACACATTTCATTTTAAAATGCACATGTAATATTGATTTTTTGTGTTTTCTTTTCATATAGTCATAGTCCGTATCTTGAATTATCATTAAATTTTTATTTCATTGAAATTGGCCCACTCTGTCAAAAGTTATTACAATTTAAAGTCATAAACTAACCTTTCTAACATGTAGGTATTATGTGTTTAATGGCGGTACTAGAGTAGGTATTACAAATTAATGGTGATCATTTGGTCTAAGGATAATAATAGGAAAATTAATAATTGGTATTTTAAGTAAGGTATTTAGCATCATATAAACCTGTTTTTTTTTACCGGACAAGTGTGAGTTGGACTTGCGCCCTGAGGGTTCCGTTTCAAAGCTGTGCTTGCTCGGATGCCCGAATTTCCAAATCTGGATTGAAGAACAAACTTAGCTTTTCAATTGAAAAAGAACTTTTAATAGAGTAATTAAATACAGACTAAATGTTACTTCAAGACACGGCCTATGAATTTATGATCCCAGATTGAAGAACAGACTTCCCTTTGCAGTTCATATCTCTATAACTATAAATGGCCAATTTTCGAATGTTCCTTATTTAGTTGACCTCGCTTCTCGCTGCTAGACCAACGGGAAGTACCAAATAGACTAGTTTATTTGTGAGTGTCAAAATATGCGGCATAAATGGCCGTATTTTTTTATTGCGTTGACTTCGAATTTTGATTTTCGTTAGGATGCGTTTCCACTGAAGCGGAGACGAGCGGAGCTGAGCGGAGACCTGCCGGTATCGACCAATCACAATGGTTGCAATACTCATCGCGTCTTTCGTCTCGTCTGGGATTGGACGATTCCTACACGTCTCCGCTCGTCTCCGCTTCAGTGGAAACGCACCCTTACAGCTCCAAGAGACCGCAGATCTAAGTTTATGATATCTATTTCAACTTGATGCCTCCACGCGTTCCTGAGAAAAAGGGTCTTGACAGACAACGAAGACATCTTTTAAGAGTTTTAATTTACGGCACTCTAAAACAGATTTATTATCCGCAGAAGGCTAGGCAGATCATACTTAAGTAAGTATAATAATCGGTAAAATCTGTCAAGTTAACAGTACCCAAAATAAAAATCCAGACGCTCTGTGAAGCATCTCATCTAAAGCCACCACTCCATAAGGTACGCACGTGTACATCGCTTTCTATGAGAATATAGGCGGGCTCGTCCACTGCTGCCCACGGCAGAGCCACGCACGAATGGCTGGCAAACAAATGAACCGCACCTCCGTGTACATCCTACGTAGCAGTGGACGGGCGACTGTACTACGCGCTACGGTTCGGTTTGATTACGTGTGATCCTTTGAAAGATTCAGAATTATTACCTAACAATATGCACTTTTCTACTACGTAAACGAGAAGTTAATTGTTAATACTAAAACTTGAACACCTACTTGCCTAACATCTATGCAGTAAGCTGGTACAAAGTTGCGAGTCTTCACAACGGGGCACAAATCCGGCGGGTCGCGGGGACGTGTCCTGCCCTTTACCGGCACGATTGTGAACATACGGAGCCATAATTATAACGGACGCGCCGGCTGCGGCTACTTTTCCTGCTGCGACTTTTAATTTGTCTTCCTGTTCTGTATGTAGGTATATACAGAATAAAAGCCTCACTAAAATATTCAAATATCTCAGCGATGACGTAAAAGCTATCAATATTAAAATGAAATAAACTGGCTTTTAGCAATACTACCAAAATAAACGATAACATATTACCTGACTCGTAAATCCGTACATGCCTATTCCTTAATGTAGTAAGCTTAGTTGAACCAGTTTACTGCAATGTTGTCACATTTAAGCCGTTTTAAAACTATCTATTCAAAAGGGATTATAGTTTATAATCTTACAGAATTATTATACTTTATTACAGTCTTACAGAAATTGACAATTTTAAATTGTTGAAGAACATGGTGGCAGATGACAAATTACTAACAAATACTTAGTAGAAAATATAAAAATCGCACAGCTCTTCCATCGTATTCTCATTGTATACCTATTGTATAATTATAGCAGGACTAGCTGTGCCCGCGGCTTCGCTCACGTGACTGTATTCTATTGGCATTTTAAGTGGGAACGGAGTCATAGTATATTCATTGAAATATCCTCTACAACTTCGGTTTATAAATGAAAACATGTGAGTGCATCTTTGGTTAAAAAGTACATATTGCATAATCAGCCTATAATGTTTCCACTGCTGGCACACAGGCCTCCTGCGAGAGGGAGTGGGCCGTAATCCACCACGCGAGCCCAGTGCGGGTTGGCAAGTATACTCGTATATTGACCGAAAGAAAATAATAATAAAAGGTACCTACTCGTACAAATAAAACCGCAGCGTTTCTGTACAAAACTCACCTCCCTACATTCCATATCCACTTGTCGATACGGCAGTTCACTTGAATCACGACGATCATCTCATTTGCATCGCAATACCTCACCCCTCCCCACCGCCTTCAATGAAGTGTGAGGGGGAGGGGGAGGTACCACTCACTCTTGATTACAGCAGTATAAACGTACCTGTAACAACAAACGATCTGTTAAATATAAACCTATTAGCTGATTACTTTCCAATTGTTAACTGGATTGGTTTATTATAAGCAATTAAAGTTACTTAATAAGATATAACTACCAACTAATTACTGAGTCATTTTATAGGTCTATTAAAGCTTAAAGAAATACTTTAAATTGACATATTTGGTATTTTATGAGGCCAGTTAAAGAGCGTTAATAGTGAATGTAATTAAAGTTGAAAGCAAGTGCATGTCAACTGTTAATTATTGCATTAGCTAAGTGACGGAGCTTTTGGTCCTAACGGGGCGCGAGTTCGATTCCCACAACACAAAGGTATTTGTATGATGGAAACAAATACGCAAGGCGATCGGTGTCTGTTTACCGCAGCCGAGATACAGGAGAAAGTACTTTTTAATACAAGTAGTTTAGAAGGCATACTCTTCCCATATCCTTAAAATGAATAAGCTCATTCAAGGAAATGGAAAAATCAATGCCTTTTTCAATTGAGATTGAGTTAAGGTTCGTTTATTTATTTCCTGTATTTCTATTGTCATTCAAATGCCCTCGTATCGGAGTGCCGCCCTTGAGCAGAAAATTCCCCGAGGGAGGCTGTGGAACTGTGCAGCTCGTCTGTTTAAAGATACCATTAAGAAACATGTCGCCGAGTGGCTACAGAACGTTTAACGTATATTAAAATGATTGTCGTGACGTTAAGTTAAGTACATGCTTATTTTAAGTACGTCTTGTATTTTGCTTAGAAGAGTCATAATTTCGTAAAATACTGATCAGAAAAACACGGTACAATATTTAAAAAAAACTGGTAATAGATAACTTACGAGCCTTACACAGGCGCTAGATTTGACAAATTCCCAGACCCCACACTAGGATTCCCTTTGTCGTGGGGTTCAGTCTCTTCCCAAGTAAGGCAAACAATATGTTCTTATTGGTGAAGTAATTAATAAAAATAAAGTTTGTAAGAAACTTAAGTACAATTTTCTTTATTAATTATCATCCAGTGTACAATAAAGTATATTATTACAATTCGTTTGCATAGCATCTTCACCTCTCGATTTGAACTGGTTAGGTTACAGAACAAAAGCTGAGTTTCGAAAAATCCTTAGCATTTCAGTGGTTTAGGTAAGTGATGCATTGTTCTCATTCAGTCACTGAAGAACTGTAGGTACCTATATTCATTTGTAGTAAGGAATAGTATTATTATTCGGGGCCAGTTGACTCGAGCCGGGCTGTCACTGACACGTCAAGTCAAGGCTTTTTCATCGTCACAAAAGCTTAATGTTTTTACATCATGTAAAATCCTACAAACTTTTTCATGTTCGACTAAAATAGCAATAACCTGCAATGGCAGTCGTCAGATAGTTTCACACCGCACTGCATTCATTTCAATACAATGGTGTATCGTATAGTAGTCGTATAGTGAGCGATTATTCACCACTATGACGCTAATCCGGAATAATCTCGGGCTTTCTAATTGTGAGGCGAAGGCTGACGGCTCCGCCATTTTGTGAAAATGTTTTATTCAGAGAACTTTACATACTTGTGAATTGTCGCCGCCTGTAGACGCTGATATCTAGCCTTATGTGAGACTGTGGACATATTTTTTTATTAAATCCATAGTGATGTGCCATAAAGCTTAAATACAGAAATATTATGAGCCCATTTGAGACATAACGACTTCTTTGAGATCAAACCACAAAAATCCTATTCCTACCTAAATTGGACTGTGTTGAAGAATAAATAATAATAATTAATTAGGTATACTGGGTTATTGGTAACCAATAACTCAGTATATAACGACGGAACATCTTCGATAAACCTTCGCCGTAAGACGGACAGATATATGACAATGCCGTGGTGGGTTCCGTGATCAACTGATTTAGATTAAGATGACAGAAAGAACGTATAACTTTAAATCTTAACGTATAGAATTTATAACATAGCTCAGGAGAAGCAAGAAGCTCACAACCGTCAAACTGTACATTACGGAACTAAGGAGCGTGCATCATTAGTATCTAGGTTTATGATTCACGTAACGTACTTATTCCCTTTTTAGGGTTCCGTAGTAAACAAGGAACCCTTATAGTTTCGCCGTTTCCGTCTGTCTGTCTGTCCGTCTATCCGCGGCTTAGCTCAGAGACTCTTTGTACTAGAAAGCTGTTTTATGGCATGTGTATATGGACACGCGGACAAAGTGGTAAAATAAAATCATGAAAAACAGCTTTTTTAAGGTTACTTCCCCCACACGTAAAGGGGGATTTTTTTTTCTCATCTATCCGATGGTGTGGGGTGTCGTTGGAAAGGTCCTTCAAAAATGTTGTGAGTTTGTGAAAACCAGTTTTGGATTCAGAGATCCGTTTGCGAAATATTAAACTTTTAAGTGTTCATTTTTGTTAGAGTCAAGTGTCCTCCTGTCTGCCTGTACGTTGCCAGGGGCCACGGTATCCCTTTCGGACTTTCCCGCAACCCCGGCAGGCATCGGTCCTATCGGACCCCTTCACTTGCTGACATCTCTTTGAGGCGCGCGTGGAACACAACGCGCCGTCGACCCGGGCCTGGTCCTTATCGGACGGCGAGCTACCCATTGCTCACCGTCCGCAAGCCCGCGCCTACGGTGGCCGGGAATCGGCCTGTGATTCCCGACGCCCAGGGCGTCTCCTGCGGCGGCTAGGGGCGTGAGGGCGCGAAGTTTGCCTCTCCCTTACGCGTTCTGCCTCCTCCTTCGCGAGCACTACTGCTTCGCAGAAGGAGGTGACGGCCTCCCATGCCCTCTCGCTCCGTACCATGGCCTGGACTAGGGCCGGACGCGAGAGATCCCCGCCGCTGATCGCCTCCACGAGGACACGGCGATGCTCTGCCCAAGCCGGACAGACCTCCACCGTATGCTCAATCGTGTCCTCCGGGCGATCCACGCAGTGTGTCCTCCCCTCTGCCAGCTTAATGGTTGGTTTTGGATATGTGAAAAAAATTCACGTTAGTAGTATATATAACGAAATTAAAAGAAAAACTATCACAGCTAAGTAGGCTTTACAAGTTAACGAGTAATAATTGACCAACTAACATTTGCGGTTGCGAACACATTTTCTACCATATATTCAGTATCGGAGAACATATTTTTCAATTACAAAGTAAAGTTTGTTCTTGCGATAAATTCATCCCAACTACGAAACCCTTCATCGTGCGTGGTCCGACGGTTGGCCGGTTTTTATTCATTACTTACTTAGATCAGAATTTCTTATAACATAGAAGTTACTGTCAGGCAGTATGTCACTTTCCCGTACTTAAATATAGCTTAAGAGTAATGCTGTTAAATTGAAGATTACCTTCCTAAGGCACATAAGCACAGGTTCTAATATAGTTAGTTAGTAGTATGGGGTAGGGTAAGTGCCCCAGATACAGGGAACCGTTAGACAGCTTAGATTAATGTTGCTAGAGAAACCTATGAGTTATAGGCTGCAAGTGCGAAATGGATTTGATTAGCACCTAGCACTGCATAAATGGAGTAGTTTCAATGTGAACCAGCAGTGTTGTTCGATTTGCAAATGTGTTCCCATGATTTCTGTGGAGGACAGGTGGCAAAGATTAATTTGTAGTGCATTAATATAACGTAGTAGTAATTCGCAATATTACACAATAGGTATCCATTTCCTATTATCCTACTTACCTATATATTCCTATTATCCTACTTACCTTATCATATTTACCTATCATTTCTATTATGTATTTAATTGATTTGAATGTGCCCTGGTGCCTATGAATATGTCACGCTTACTCAGATATCTCGCTGATTGTGGCGCGAATGGTGCTGATCCATGCGCCATGTTCGTGAACGGGCGTCGTCAGTTAGAGAGACTGGTCATCTCTTACCTGCCATGGCTTATTTTAATTTATTTAAAATTTTTGAATGGTTCTTTGTTTTTTCTTTTTATAATGGTCGCTTTAACAAACGTGCACGTCTTTCTACATTGTTCTCACATGCATAATTTCAATATCAATGATGTAACCAATATTTTGTATCAAATTTTTTATTTAAAAGAGTGTCCGTGGAGTTTCTTGCCCGTTCTTCTCCATAGGTACCTACTACGCTTTGGAATGGGCAACTAGCTTCATATTTCTGACTGACCGACTTCTTGACAGTTCAAAAGTGCCTGTAAATGGTTTAATTGAAATAAATGCTTTGAGTTGAGTTGAGTTTCTAAATAGACTTGTCATATTAATTCAGAATAGTTCTCCGGCGATTACGTTTGACTGAAAAACACTGAAAAAGAAAAATTCAGTAAATTTCCGGCTTTTTCTGTCCGAGCCTGCATAAAAGCATCCCCTAATGAACTATCATAATTATGAAATACTGCATAACAGCATGCACGTAAGGCTGTTTGCCGGTGAGTGACACTCCTGCCGTGTCCGGCCGCTGTCGACAGCGAGTATCGCGCCCTCGCGTGCAATTAGCCTTATCTCTAATGTGTATGCCACATAAAGGAAATGTTATGGCGCGTTATGGTCCGTTATGGTCTGTCATGGGTTCCGGGACGAGTGTTTTTTATTGGATGTATGCATGCTTATTGTTTATAGTTTTTAGGGAAATTGTCTGGAATAAAGAATGTTTTATTTTCATGGAAATTTGAATGGCATTTAAATGAACATTATGCTACATTTTCCGGATAGTGCCCTGGGCCCCTGGGAAACTGAGTGATCATTTGAAGCTATTCGAAAATTGGGTCCACTTCCTTTTATGGGCGTGGTTGATAAAACTAACATATTTTTGCAATAACTCTTTTGTCAAAAGAGATAACACATATTTCTTTTGAAGTCTTTATTCAGTATCAACATTTTTCCTCTTTCACCCTTTGAATTATTTCTTTGCCTAACTCATCCATTCCATAATATTTACTCTGCTGGGTGCCTACCTATACAATAGTGGTAGCTCTTCTTCAAGCATGTTCAGCTCAAGTGCCAGGCTCGTCGAACCCAGCCGAATATTAACCACCACAACAAACGTTCCTTATCGTCCATAGTACAATCCTTATCCTTTGCCGAGTTAAAACAAACTCACCTATTGACACGGCGCTGCTGATCATAAAGCACGCAGCGGTGGGTCGCGGGTTCGGTGCTGTCCCGTGCGCAACGACTATTAATTATCGCGCACAAGTCGCGCACCGACTACCGACCAATGACTTTGCGTACAACGGTTGCATAGAACGGCGACGGCTTTGAGAAACGATGAAAGTCGCTTTTTCCAGTTTTATTTTCAGTAGATTTAAGCAAGAAACGGGTTACTTATTAAATAGTCTAAATTGGCGCACGCAAAGCTGAAACTTACAATCTTTTAACACTTTCAGTGCCGGGAGCCCTCCTGTAGTCGCTTATGGGATGCCGGGAGCCCTCGTGGAGGACTCATTTTAAATGTAGGTTTTTCTTAGCGAATACAGCATTATAAACCGTGAAAATAAAATCTTATGTATATTTTAACAATAGTTATTAGCATATGCGTTGGTTTTAAAATCCAAGGTACTTTAACTTTTTTTAGATTGTTTGTTCACGGTTAAAAATATTCAAAAAAGATATAAAAGGTTGGAAACTACGTATAGCGACAAGACCCCCTGAAACGTTATTTTTCTTCGTTCTACAGTGTTTTATAACACGGTTTTAAACCTAATGCCGTTGACCGTCCGCGATGTTTAACAGCGCAAACGTAATGCCGGCAACCCTCCCGGAGGGTTCACTTCCAATATGATGAAAAGTGGGTGGAGTCGAAAGTGTTAAATCAAGGAAAGACTTTTTGGCCAAACCGACGCTATTTTTATGAACCACTCAAATTTTATACTGATAACACTAAAATTGAATAAATACCACGTAATAAAAGTAAGCCTGATGAGAGGTGGTTTATAACGGACCTAATTAAGCTGCGAAACCGCAAGATTATGTGAGTCGCGTGAAGCTTTGAAATCAAGATAATCCAAACTGAGACATACGATCTAATTACTGTAATGGCGTTACATTTTGATCTAGTTTTCTCCACACTTCTCACCCTCCTATTCCATTAAGGAGCTGGTTCCGCGCCATTAGCAAACGATCTCCTTTAGCAGTGACTGTCGCGTTGCCTTCACAATGATCAGAACCTGTTCCTGTCATATGTGATGTTATCACTAGATAGGTGGACGTTTAGACCTGTCTAGTCTAGACTTTATATCCATCTAATGTGTTTATGTATTTTAAAGCAGGATCAAATCATAATTAGCCACCCGCGAGATTGTGATTATATGACAATTGAAAACCCACGTGATGTTGATGTACGTGCATTGAAAACGGCTACAGTAGTAACAATGTTGGAAAGTTAGCCTCCACTACTGACAGGTCAAACAACTGTAACGTATATTGCTGGCATTGGGGTCCCGAATAACCGCTACAGAAGAGGTAATGGCCAAATCTATGCTTGACACACAGATTAGGGATAGCAATTTAAAGCGAAATTAATTGAAGGCTAGAGGATTTGTTGTCATACTGTATATGACAACAAATCCAATTTAGGCAATCCTTTAGCTTCCTGAAACGACCCCTTATAATGTTAGACATTCAAAACATCAATTATTGTTAACGTAATAATTTTTTTAAGCCAGTAAAAGTGGTCTCCACACTAGGCCGTACATTTTCCAAAATATTTCCTCCTGCTCAGTATATCATACTGTCCGTTATCAGTAACGCGCGGCCATTACGGATTAAAAAAACTGTTCGCGGACCATCTAGATACCACAGCATAACTTACAAAACGACGTAACCACCAACTGTATCTTCACGCAACTTTAGCCGCCAAAATTGAAGAACCTTGTAAGACCTAAAGGTGTTTTTTGCGTGAGTTAATATTCCTATTGGATTATGTATGGCTATTTTAATTCGGTGTGTGTCCGGTGAATTAGTAATGGACTTAAGTGGCCGCTAGGGACGCGCGGTCGATTCCCGGGTCTGGCCATTGTTTTGCTAAATTAATTTCCTTTAATATTGTTGTATTTTATTTTGGCAGATATTATCTCAATTGGGACTTGGGAACATGTGTAAGTTAGGAACAAGGGTTGTTTTAATTTAGGTAGAAAATTTATAGGAACGGTATTCTTATCACTAACACGGCAGCTACCTAGGGTGAAGCCAAAGGTTCCATTCCTATATAGTGTAGATGTAGGTAAATGATGCCTCATAAATGATGTTAGTCATAATAAGATGTATGTATAGGTACGCTCTCGTCTTTTTCCCTTTTATAGAAAATAGACGCATTCTACTCATATTCTTCAGGTTGCAATGAGTCTAGTCTAGTCTAGTCCGCTATAAATCTAATTGGCCGAGCCAGTTAGAAACACGTTCAGCGTTATGACTGACATCCAATTACGAAGCTTTGCTCAGCCCCGGGGCGTAATAATGCTGTAGTGGGAAGTTTCTCAGCCTAGCCTTATTGAAAATAAGGTTACACTGGCACTCAGGGCAAAGAAGACATTTTCTTAATACAGTAGGTATAGGTTCAGGCACCTTGTGGAGGAATGCGGAGGTCACTACTGAGATGGAGACTGATAGAGAAGTATGGAAGAAGCAGTCATGCCGTGCCGACCTCAAATAGATTGGCATAAGGGCAAGAGCAAGATATCATATATCGTTTTAAGCTCTAGTTCTGATCACCTCTCAAAATTCAAGTTACACATGTGTTTCGGTAAAATAAACATCATAACCTTGAGTAAAACTAAAATTACCGTACAGATCTGATGCTCAAACAAATTGAGTTGACTTATGACAAACAGCGGCAATAACCGGTCGTTCTGGATAATGACCGCAGTTATGCGTATTTGTTCAGCTTTAACACGTCGTTAACGCCAGTGAAAAACGTGTCGCTGATTGACGACAGAGTGTGAAGTGAGAACATCTTCTGAAAAATAATATATTCATACCTTTCGCGCAACTCTATTTACACATCATTAAAACTGTTGGGGCCAAGCATGACAAACATAAAGTGTTAGGGCCAAGTATGACAAACATAAAGTATCGCGAATTTCAAATAACTCACTTACACCACCTGGTGAAGTACATGTGTGACCATGTTCTGCTTTCCTTCTTACATTTGCATGAGAACCCGAACCAGTCGAAATTAATTTTGAAGTTTTCGACAAGTAAATGAAGACATATTAAACGCCGTAGATGATGTTTAATTTAATAATTGGGACGGACGGTAATTATAGGTTTTAATGAATGATCCGGAGACTATAAAATATGAAAAGTGAAAACTTAATTGCTTTAAAACTAGTATTCATTCAGGAAGCTATGGCCATTTAACTAAATCTAACGCAAAATAAAAATATTAATTCCTCAATTTAGATAGACTCTAATAATTTAGATAATTTAAGTTTATCATCGGCAGATTTAGTTGGATCGGTCAAATTATTCAACTAACGAGCCATAAAACCTTTTATAAAAAAAAACTTCTAAAAGATAACGCTGCCATAAATGTGAATCATCGTCGTAGTAATGCGTTCCACACGTGAATTTTATAAAGCAGACTTGAAGTGCATTTCTCAAGCGCGGGACAGGTTCTCCCGGCGCGGGCATTCCGGCCTGCTGCACCGGCTCGCAGACCACCGAACGACGCAATTCACAAACATATCGCATTCAATATCGAACTCTGACCCCAACAGATTAAGATATACAATTGCTCTTAGCCGGCCCTAGTGTAAACCCTTGCATCACCATAACGGGTTCCAGGTTTTTCAATGATATAAAACGTGACAACGGCTGAGCGATCACTCAATAAAATGACTTTTATTCCAAGACTACAACAGATCAATGTCCCGCGACTTTTTGTGGAAGGTTTCCGCAGCTTTCTTTTATGGTGCACACAGTCGAATGCTTTAGTGAATTCTGCATAGCGGAGCGGCCGATGTAAATTGAATTTAATGTGGTGGGTTGTTGGTTGGGTTTGCGTAATTCGTGTGTTGGTTTATGAGCGATTATGTCGGTCTGTCTGTGTACCTGTCGGACGTCAATTAGCGAACTGAAGGGACCGGTCCGACCCACATCGCCATGCCGCCATGTATATGAACCAGGTTTGTCTCGCATCTACTGAAACTGACGTATATCTAACACTTGTGTTACTCGTCACAAGACAAACATTTCTATTCCGAATGAGTTCGCATGACTTGAGAAAACGTATTAAGTTTTATTGCATTTTAATTTATAAATAGTACTTAACTAGTTCCAATTAATGTAAAGAAAATGCGATATATTAGACAAGTACGAGATGGCAGCATTACTGCAAATAAGTAATAACTAATTATCCCGGTGCTTTAAATATAATTTATTTTACTCAGAATGCATTAATTCCCACAAAACCTTTTACAAAACACTTATCATACCTGCAGATGACCTCGCACAAAACCCTATTATAGGGTTAAACATAAAAGGATGTGCTCATCAATCTATCGTAAATCTTTGGATTCAATCAATTAGTGTCTCATGAGCAATAAACGATGTTAAGCAAAAAAAAGCAAAGTAAAGTTTTATTTGATGTGAACTAAATCAATTTGCGATCGAGTCTCTTAAATCAACGCTCAACTTAACGATTCGCATTTGTTTCTGTCTGCAGTGAAATTCAAATTCAAAATATTTTCTTTCACATAAACTTACAAGGACACTTATGAAACGTCGGAAGCTAGGTGCACGGTTCCAATTCGTCGTTTCGAAAATGGTCGACAGATCTACAGTCTGTTAAGCCTACAACGTTCTCACATTCTCAAAACCTAAAAGAAAAGAATCTACGGCAGCGTACAGGCAACTGAAGAAACATGGGTGGGTTTTAGTCAGTAAGAATCTGACACGCTCTAAGTTATTTGATAATTTTCAAACCAAAAAAAACTCTTTTGTAAAATGAAAATTGAATCTACGTCAGCTGCCGATCCTCTCAGCAGAATGCCATAAGACACTACTGTGGAAATAAGCAAAGTATACTAACCTAGCTGTGGCTACATCAGTCACTGCCTTATTTTTCTTACTGCATATGCGCAGCTAAACTTAATGTACCTGAACAAGCTCTAATGTGGGCGCCCCATTGCAATCTCGAATCTAAAGTAATTCCTAGAAATACAGTTTCCGTAATAGCATCTATTTTCTTATCGTCAAGTTTCAAATTTAGACCTACTTGAGGTACATTTTGTTAATGAGAACTTAAAACATTTAGTTTTGTTTGCTTTAAGTAAAAGATTATTAGCTGCGAACCATTTCGAAAGAACTGCCAGACTATTGTTGACATATAAGACGTCCGTATCTTTTCTATCTATTTAAATAATTAGAGAAGTATTATCAGCTAATAGAATTATATCTGATAAGTTAGCCATAATGTAAGGAAGGTCATTAATATAAATTAGAAATAAGAAAGGGCCAAGAACTGATCCTTGAAGCACGCCCATCTTAACTAGAGACCCCGAGGACGTCACCCCGTTAACGTTTATTTTTGCTGCCTGCTTGATAGATAAGAAAGAACAAGATCAGCAGCTTGTACACGCATTCCGTAGTGGTGTAATTTACAGATCAGTGTTTTGTGGTCAACGCAGTCAAATGTTTTTGAGAGGTCACAGAAAATGCCAATTGCATCCTGGGACTTCTCCCAGGATTCCAAAATGTGACTGATGAGTTTTACTCCTGCGTCAGTCGTCGACCTACCTTTCGTGAAACCAAACAGGTGACTATGTAAAATCCCATTTGAATTAAAATGTGACAACATCTGATCTAGCATGATTTTTTCATATATTTTACTCAATACTGGTAGCACAGTGATTACTCTTCATTGCGAATATTCGCTGTACCATTCGTTTTGGCCTCTTTGGCAACCACTGTGTAAATAATATATTACTGCTGGAACCCCACGCTTTGCACCAGCATTGTTTTACGGTGGTGGAAAAGCGTCGGCTTTACGGCATGTCTAATTGCAGTAGGTTCTTCATCATTTGAAATCTTCATTACATGAGATTGCCAGCTTGACAGACAGGCCGCAAGTTGTAAACACATAGCTATTTTATTTCGAGAATTAACTCACGAATTTCTTGAATGACCCATCCATCCGAGAGCGAGTTCGTTGTTGAATGTAAGTACAATTTGCAATCAACAACGAACTCGCTCTGACCCTCCTGAATAAATTAACAACAACTTATAAGAATATTTTCATTGACAAAATGCTAATAAATAAATTGAAGAGTGTCTGACAAAAGAGGTTAATAAAACCGCCACAACCTTCATGTCGTTTAACGAAACACGTTACTGGACACCTTGTTACTCAATTTATAAGCCCACACAGGATTACACACTTTTATTTTTTACTATAAAACAGATGCTGCTGATTTTGAAGATTGCTCATCTGTTAAGTTGTTAGACTTTGGAATGCAAGGGTTTGGGCACGGTTTTACTTTTAGTTGTTCAAAGGTTTTATGAATTGGAATGGATTCTTATTGTTTTGATATTAGTAGCTTCTTGGTTCGCAGCAGAAAGAGCTTAGGTACCTATATTTCTTAATTGAAAATCATATCTCTCACTATCTTCTGTGGTACCTACCTCATGTTATCAGAAATACTGATTCCTACTTCATATTCTACCCAGTACAACAATACTTTTTTATTGAACCAAACCTATAATAAAATATAACACTAACGATATCCAAGGCTGTTCATAAAATCTTCCTCCTTGCACTCTCACTTACGTAACGATAGTACATTTCTGTTAAAATATTCGAGAAACGAAACAATACAACTTTCCGATGGGGAGGGCGGTGGAATAAAAGAATGGCGGCAGTTACTGGAGTAGATCAGCGGTCAACCAACAACAGATGTGCTACTTTGTGG
Source organism: Xanthia icteritia (assembly GCA_949128155.2). Classification (NCBI taxonomy): domain Eukaryota; kingdom Metazoa; phylum Arthropoda; class Insecta; order Lepidoptera; family Noctuidae; genus Xanthia; species Xanthia icteritia. The sequence continues at coordinate 20,772,070 of OX421948.2, forward strand.
TTAGGATGCTGTTGCAGTCGTGAAAGAAGAGACAATTTGGAAGACTGCATTGGGAAATGTAGGAATGGTTCTATATATGTGCATTGTGCAAGAGTGGGACTCTTCGAGACTGGTCAATGTCGGCGAGGCGTCAGGCGATGTACATACCTACCTATTATTATTTTATCTTTGATAATTAGAATAACAACATAACATAACATAATATCACGCCTATTTTCCCCGAAGGGTTATGCAGAGGTGTACCGATGGTACACACACATTTCGCCAGTTATGTTTAAGTCCCATGTAATAGGGGGCGAGCCTATTGCCATCAACCGGGCACAAATCCAGACTTCGGGCTGCTAATGAGAAATTCCAGATGGATGAACCCAATAACACTTAGTCCGACCCGGGAATTGAACCCACAGCGACCACTAGACCAAATAGGCAGTGGGATATTTAGAATAGTAACTAAGTTTTTTAGCAGATAACTAGTAGGTATGCAGATTAAGACGAAAATAAAATGATGTGTTAAAGGCACTAAGCCATATCAAATGAAAGGAAGTAGGAACGGGTTGGTTCCAATACCAAGGATTCTAAAAATTCATTTGTGAATAGTTGTACGTAAACAGGTTCACGACTTTATTAGGTATTGCATAAAATGTTTTTGGGGACCTAATCCCATACCCTTCAAATCATGGTGTCCCGACTGCGACTCGCAATGACGCGTCTCCGAGACGGATGGAGATATAAAACGTCCTAAAGTAGGGGTTTAGAAATCTGGATAAAGAACAGAAACTCCCGTGATAAATATGAACGGACCACAGTTGGAACGTGGGAACAGTGAATGATGCTTCCAAATATTATTTGACCATGACCTCAAATAACATAATGGCAAGGATTAGAATCATATAATTAAAGAGAAATAAAATGATCTTATGAGAAAAAAAAAAAATTATTTACCAAAAAAAAAAAAACAAAATAAATAACCTATAGCTTTTGACTGTTCACTTTTTAGCCAGTTTTAAAACTGTGTTAATGCTATTTGCGCATCTAGTTATGGATTAAACTTTTTATTTGGAAACAACTAATCCACCTAGGATTAAGCTCCTTTGTATCAAATAAACTAATGACAAATTAATTCAAAATCGTTTCACATTACCTTCGCTTTTCTAAACGTCTACTAAGCTACAAAGCTTATCACATTTTTACAGCCTCATTCACCTGCATGTTAACAAGACTGCTTGGATCCAATCTCTTGGCCCAATATCCGGCACTACCAACTTTAAAGCCGCGATCGCATCTTAATCCGGGCATAAGCGACGTCTTTATCTAAGGGTACAGACAACCAAGTCCATAGTAACAGACAACGCCCTTATTTCGGAGCAGTAAGGCCGGTTTTCGTGCTTCAAGAGTGACTACTGACGTGCAGTTTCCTGTACGTAAGGGGGTCGTGATCAGTAGGGCTGGCACGTCCGCGCGTCATCTGCGACGATCTCCTTTTGTTTTGGTATTACATTAGAGGTAATATTGGACGACTTTCCGGTAATCCTGTTGGTGGTCCCCGGAATATGGATAAGTTGGATATTTGTTTGGAAGCGCCGACCCTTTGGGATTCGTTTTTACATAGGAATGTTTATGAGAAAGAGATAGGTGTTACTTGCGTCCCCATCCTACCTCAGGAATTTAAAGTCTTCCTATTAATTCAAAAGATTATTGCTATAATAATTACCTACTTTATAAAGTTTGTCATAAATTATTTTAACTTTAATGTTCTTTCTTTGTTTTTGAAGTGCAACAAAAGTTTCTGGGAACACTCGTTTATTGGCGTAAGTAATTAAAGTTCTAAAATAATAAACCAACAAGATTTGTAAGTCATAGGAACGACGTCCATTGCAAGCATGAAACAATTTTGTGTTCAAGTGGTAAATAAACGGTACTTCATTAATTTTAGAAGCAACAGTCGTCAGTTAGCAGTTGTTCTGAAACCTTTTTTCATCACACTCTTGTTCGGGGCCAGTCCCCATGGAGTGTAAACAATTAAAATCCCCTGTTCACCGCGCGCCATCCATCTCGCACTGACGGGCGCGTGCCGCCTGCCGGAGGTAGGACACACTGGCACACCCACAGGCTTCATTATTATGAAAGGTGATGAATTAGGAGTTTATTTTCGGTGCAGTGTCGAAACGTGAACGTTAATTTTTTTTTTTATTTTTTTTTTTTAAATACGTTGCCCCACACTAGGAATTTCTCCTGTATCGTGGGTGCGTTTACAAACATATATACTCACATACACAAACAGCCAGACCCGGAACAACTACTTGCAGGTCATACAAATATTTGTTCCGTGCGGGAACCGAACCCGCGACACGCAGTGCAGCAGTCAATCGCTTAACCACTGCGCCAACCGTGCCGTCAAATTAAAACAAAAGCCTTATTTTCTCGAATACAAGTTCATGATTGAGTCTCTTGCGAAATTTCATGGCTAAGCAATACCTATTAGGTATCTTCGGTTTTATTCAGTTTGAAGAGCATTGCTATCAACGTGCCTATCAGATTTCTCAAATTGAAAAACATTGTTCATTGAAAAATTTATTTTGTCGCCTTCCATACAGCTACGCCAGCGCTTGAGCCAGTCCTCCATACATTTTTGGTAAGCTGATTGAGGTATGGTCTTCAACTCCTTCAGCGATTTTTTTTTACAGCTTCAATCGACAGGAAACGTCTTCCTTGAAGAGGTAATTTTAGCCTCGGGAACAGAAAAAAGTCAAACTGAACCATATCAGGCGAGTAAGGCGCTTGGTCGATGACATTCGCTGAGTTTTTGGCTAAGAACTCTTGCACAATGATGGCTTTGTGCGATGGTGCATTATCATGGTGCAATATTAATATATATATATTATTTTTATCATAAAATACGTGATTTAAATAAAACCGTAAGTACCTAACCGTAACCGATAAATATTTAATTGTGTAGAACATTACAAGCCAGCCATAGACAAACTAGCCAGCGTGAAGTCGGTCAGAATTACGGATGTCATAATACGAAATTTAACCGGTCAGGGAAATGAATTGCCTGGAACTTGCCTGGTTTTTTTAAAGTTCGTAATAGGCCCTTAACCTACATTGAATTTGAATTTTTTGAATTTGAACTTAGATACATAAAAACTTCGTAATTTTCTTATGGACCTGAAAACAGTTACTGAAGACCGGAGCACCCGTTTCAAAGCGCCGAAGAGACTAAAACAAGCGACAATCGTGAACCCACTTATCTGAATCTCGGCTATGAAACCGTGCGTCTCGGTAAACACTGGAGATGTCCCGATGACCCCTCTCTCCTCTAGACCTCGTCTATCTGCGGTGGATCGACACGTAAAAGGCGGAGCGGGACAGATGGACTGATAAGATGAATCGTTTTACTTGCGGTTTCTTATGGTAGGAAGACAAATTTGTGATTTGAAATCGACATCGTGACGGTCAGGCAGGCCACAAGCGACTTCAGTAACAACTTGCAATTAAATGATCGATACTTTGAAAGAAAACTTTGAAAATGTGGTCAAATTCCAATATCGAGTATGGTGTTGTTTTTTGGCAAAGGCAGTGGTTCTTCTACTGAATAAATTGACGTTGCAACCTTATCAAAATAAAAAGGGCGCCGATATGAATCAAACTATTAAAAACTGTACAAACATACATCAAAGCTCTATCATTTTGGTTGTTAAACTCACACGAAAACCACCCTGAAACAGCATAATACTTAATAAATTATGAAAATGATAAGTTAATCATTCCTAATCTGAACATTAACATAGATACGACCCGCTGACTCAGCGCGCTCATTCTCAAATATTTAATATGATAAAATCATAAAATTTTATTATGATCCCAACTTATGATGATAGGCTTTATATTACGTTACGTTGGTCAAAAATAAACTTGTTAATCTAATATTAAAATATAAATGTAGAGGCTATATACATTACATACATGCTCATTAGGTAATACAAAGGTTCGTCATCGACATCCATGTATCTTCACTTCAGTCAAATTGACCAGAAGCTTTGACGATGTCAGACAATTTTTTTTAATGTATAGAGTACTTTTACGTCTGCTATTTCTAGTTATATTTATTACACTACCTCAAACAGGATCACCAAAATGACAACCAAACCACCCAAAACTTAAAGATACCAATTTATTTTAACTTGAACTTTTTATGTTTGATAATTAATTTTATATGAGGTATTATTAAGTAGTATAAGAGGTTCTGCCAGTGTACCTATAATATATTTTTATGAAAATATGTTTTTTTAACTTAAACTTTATGTAAATGATAAATCCTATAACAGTTAAAATATTTTTTAAGTTATTGATCTCATAACTTATTCTTTGTGACGTGCGCAGGCGTAACTTATAATAAAGTAAGTATAAACATAATACAAGATGGCCACTTCATTACCACCGCGTGTCATTCTCAAGATAAACCGGCGAATTAATTGATTTCTGAGGCGATTTTATTGTCATACTATAACTTGTTTTTAATTTGAGCTCATAAAGTTCCACCTACGATGAATAAACATATTTCATAAAAATAATTACCGGGTGTCGTCTTTAAATGGCTAATTTTGATAAATAAGCGTACAATATTACACCTTCCTACCATACAAGGTGTGGAGGTCCTATTCAATTTACTTGACACGAGTAGGAGTATCTAAGCACAGACCTGTCTAATAATATTGTTTGCACTATTTCCGCGGCCGATAATAAAATCGTCGGTTTCCCGTAATCATAACATCACGCCTCTATTCCGCGAAGAGTTAAGCAGAGGTGTACCTATAGTACACCCACATTTCGCCAGTTATGTTTGAATCCCTTAACATAGAGGGCGGAAAATTACTTCAAATATAAAAGCTCATGTGGTATTTTAGGATGTTTCACATTTTGGTCCATATAGGTCAGTACTTACCTATTTCCAGTTGTAGGCATAGATATTATAGGTTACCTATAGAATTAGATTATAAGTACCTAATTCTAAATCAGACTTTAAATAATAATGAACTTGATACATTGTGATATCGAGACGCATCAAAATTCTCAATTATTTTCCAACAAGATTATCAGCTATAACCTGAAATAAACAGTGGGTAAACAACAGTAAACCGATGAACACTAAATAAACATTTTTCCTGTTTCTCCAAAAAGCGTTATAAACATAACAATAAACCCAATAAAACATTTATTTAACGTTTATAACAATTCGATTCAAACTGCTTCAACAGTCCGTACCGTATAACCTGTTTAAGATAATTATTTTGACCCAAAGACTTGAACCTATCATATCTACACCAATATAAAACGATTTCGTTAATTGATCCGTGGGAAGCGCGCACATTCCCAGGTTCGACGCCGTTATCAGTATAGGAGTAATTTTGAAGGAAAAAGTAAAAAGTTATTCTTATCTACAGCGTGTAAAATTTAGGGGACTGGTTCACAAAAATACTTCGAGATAGGGTAATTGTACATACGTTTTATAAATTCCATTTTATTTTTATAAGAACAGTATTTATTGGGGTAATAACACTAATTCAGTTACCCTATCTAAGATACTGTTCCCATCTTCAAGAAATATGTTAAAAGGAAAAAAACCATATCCATATTTCTTTTACTTGCCACATTAGTCCTGTAGTACCCAGGCCCATTATGCATTAACTATTATAATAACTTAGATGTTTTAAATAACGTTAAGCGACAAATAACACAAAATTGTAAATTCAAAGCATTAAACGCACGCTTACAATTTTATACGATTATTCAAAAAGGAATAACAGTAAAGATTATATTATAATGCACTTTACAAGAATATTTGTGTTTTTAGGGTACCTTAGTAAATAAGGAACCCTTATAGTTTCGCCATGTCCGTCTGTATGTCTATCTGTTCGCGGCTTAGCTTTTAGTGCTAGAAAGCTGCAATTTGGCATGGATATACATATTAATCACGCCGACAAAGCGGTAACATAAAATCATGAAAAACACCTTTTTTAGGGTACCTCCCCTACTCGTAAAGTGAGGATGTTTTTTTTTTCTCGTCTATCCCATGGTGTGGGGTATCGTTGGTTGGTTTTGGATATTTGAAAAAAATCGCGGTAGTAGTATATATAACGAAATTAAAAGGAAAACTATTACAGCTAAGTAGGCTCTAAGAGTTAACGAATAATATCGAATAACTTACATTTGCGGTTGCAAAAACATGTTCTCCCACAAATTCCGTATGGGAGAACATGTTTTCAACGACAAAGTTAAGTTAGTTCTTGTGATAAATTCATACATTTGTAAGGAAGTACCCTACGATCATGAAGAAAACGCATGATGAGTTGCCTAATATTCTACTTTTTTAGGGTTCCGTACCCGAAGGGTGCCAAGCGGAACCCTATTACTAAGCCTCCGCTGTCCGTCCGTCTGTCTGTCTGCGAGCTGTATCTCATGAACCGTAATAGGTAGACAGTTGAAAATTTTACGGATTATGTATTTCTATTGCCGCAATAACAACAAATAATAAAAATTGAACATACAATGAAGTTTAGATTTTGATAAAAAAATCTGGGTACTCCGAGATAATAATAATAATAATAAAATAATAAAATTTATTCAAAAACTAAAAATTGGTAAAATACTGTATTAATCTTAGAAATAATGTAGGTATTACAAAGTATGATGCCTGTACTAGGATAAACCTGTATCACAGGCGGCATGAGTTCTTACAATTACTATTTGGGCAACTGATTTCTTAAACAATATTTAACTTAAGTTTTAAGAATAGTGACATAGTCTGTTAATTTATTTTGTATAATAATTTATGATGTATATAATCTACTTAAATGCTAATGATTAGGGTAAATAATAATTATTTACGGAAAATATATAGTTGTTAGTACTTAGTTACACGATTATGATTGTGTTTGCAATATTATTAACTAGGTTGAAACAAATACTGCATAAATCGCCTTCAAGGTTATGTTAGATTTTTGAAGCGGTCGGCTAATCTGCTTAGACAGCGACAAATCGAAGGTAGGTATGTGGGACAGTGCAGTGGCCAGGGATATTGTTGAGTCAGCAACAAGCGATATGACGCACTAAGTACCCTCATAATCGATGGAGTTAATATATCGGTATTCTGCTATTTTCCTAGCAGGGCATTCAGAGTCTCCTGTTTTGTGATCACTAGGCTTTTTAAAGCGTGAACAAGTTGCACATTTCGGAATGTCGGCTTTCTTCGCGCATTCGGGCATCGAATGGCCTGCGTCACCACAGTGACCACACGTAGTAATGATCTCTCGGCAAGTTTTTGCTGCATGGCCATATTGTTGGCATTTATAACACCTTGTTACCAATGTAAAGTCCCTCACAGGACAGGACGTCCAAAAAAGATGGGGATGAGAAGATGGGGTGTCATTGTCTAGAACTCATCGAGTTGAGAACAAATAGATATTTATTCACCGATTCATAAGGCATTTCATTTAAATATGGGTGATTTTAAAAATTACTTTGTATTATTATGAAATACATAAACATTGCGATTTTTAAAATTTAAGATATTTTTTTTTAATATTCTATTATTTATTATACTAATATTCAATAATTTAATATTCTATTATATACTATACGTTATTATTTGCTAAATATTGTACAGTGGTACGGAACCGTTCCTGTGCGAACCCGACACGCACTTGACTGTATTTTTTATTCTTTAAAATTTTCGAGGGCTAAACCACAGATTAGCTAAACGCTGAAAAGCGTGTAATCTGTACAACGCACCAATTATCTTTGCGTATACATACAGCGTGTAGTCTTTAATCGAACCGTGTTACCAAAAGCTCACTGATACGTGTAAAACTGGCTGTTCTCGTAATTCCAGTGCCTCCTGCCTCCGTCTGCGTGTCTGTGTCGGCTCCGTCTTCTGGCGGACATATTGAAACCCACAGACGTGACTTGTTCCTTGTTCCACACTTTGAACGCACCCTGTTTGGAACGACGCGACGTATAAAACAGTCTTGATGGTTGCATAAGTATTTTTTAAAGGTAGACAGTTAATAAATGTGACGTCCGACTAAGAGCCATTTTAATTTCTACGCGGAGAAAATAAAATTGTGAAGTTCAACATAAAGTGGATAAACAGCAACATAATTTACTAAATCATCCATTAAAAGCAAACGATGTTTATAGCCGACTTATATAATTACTATTGCAAATGGCTTCTATTAATGCCGCGAGAGTGCTTGCAGTATTCATGGGTTTGTTCAGATGAACTGACGTGGGGGTTAAATTACTTATTGTTAGAACAATTACGGGAAGTGGGTAAGTGGGTATAGATGAGAATTTATTTGTTGTTCATAAGCTATTTTTAAGAATAAAACTTACTTCGAAAAGTGTAAAGTATCAAAAAATGTCAGTTGTGTATACCGTTCAGAGCACGTTCCGAATTCCAAACTTCGAATTCAGAACTCGTGTTACCGTTGCCATGACGACCAGATGACTCCATCGATAGCGATCTCTTATGAACGCAATATACACTGCACTTGACCCTTATTTCGACAGGATAAGGTTTATGATCGTGTGATCCAAAACCATGTAATTGTGGTAAGTATAATTAATTGAAGTTTTAGTAATTAGTGCCTGTTACGTAAGTTGTTATGATTGGTCTCTGCGAAAGATCTCCGGTTACAGAACTGATATTATTAATAACTTGTCCAATTTTGTTCGAGGCATGATCATTAATTTATTCATTCTATTTATTTAACTAAATTTGAGGTAATACAGATAAGAGAAGTCTTACCATTAACGTCCGTGACCGGATCAATATTTAACCGGACGACGGTAAACTACATAAGAAGGGTAATGGACTAACAGTTAACTAATGACTAGTATTACAGATATTACGACTGCTCTCTATTATTAGTCTACTATAATTTCCGAATGCCGTAATGTCCGTGTTGTCTAGCCATCACTTCTTACAACTGAGTCGCCAAAGTCAATAAGTTCTGTATGCTAAGTAGAACTTCGTGTACGCCCACCGTTTTTTTCCTAAAAATAAAAAGAGATCATTGTATCATCGTTATTCATTAGTGTTTCATCATTATGTACTTTTACCCTTTACACTAGGTAAAAGGCGCTAGGCCGCTCATTGTCAAGGGCGCTAGGCCGCTCATTGTCAAGGGCGCTAGGCCACTCATTGTCAAGGGTGCTAGGCCACTCATTGTAAAGGGCGCTAGGTCGCACATTGTCAAGGGCGCTATGCCGCTCATTGTCAAGGGCGCTAGGCCACTCATTGTCAAGGGTGCTAGGCCACTCATTGTAAAGGGCGCTAGGTCGCACATTGTCAAGGGCGCTATGCCGCTCATTGTCAAGGGCGCTAGGCCACGCATTGTAAAGGGTGCTAGGCTGCTCATTGTAAAGGACGCTAGGCCGTTCATTGTAAAAGGCGCTAGGTCGCACATTGTCAAGGGCGCTAGGCCGCTCATTGTCAAGGGCGCTAGGCCACTCATTGTCAAGGGTGCTAGGCCACTCATTGTAAAGGGCGCTAGGTCGCACATTGTCAAGGGCGCTATGCCGCTCATTGTCAAGGGCGCTAGGCCACGCATTGTAAAGGGTGCTAGGCTGCTCATTGTAAAGGACGCTAGGCCGTTCATTGTAAAAGGCGCTAGGCCGCTCATTGTAAAGGGCGTTAGGCAGCTCATTGTAAAGGGCGTCGCGATTGTCGCGACAAGTTGCAAGGAAACATTCAGGAAGTTACAACGCTGTATTTTTATTATTTAAAAATGACAACAATTATTTAGTGCGAAGCTCTTGTTACTGAAATGTGTGCATACCGTAGATATTCAATATTACTATGGTGCATACCTGCGAGGGGTGAGTCTGTTGCTGATAAGATACTTAACTTTTTCTAAGTCATTATTGTCTAGATAAGGGCGGGCCATTAAATCCGCGGAGAGCTTATGCATGCACCGGATTCGGATGTTTTCGTCAGATTTCAGTCAAATTAACTAAAAACTGTTCAATAACAATGCCATGGAAAATTCATTTCATTAACAATTTCGTAATTTCGGAATGAAACCTTCGAAATAACGATGATGTTAATAAAGATTCAATTTGAAATCATTTACCAACGCTATGATTAATATTAAATAACTTAGTAGGAACATTATCTAATATTTGATTTTATTTTATTGAGCAAGGCGCACCAACGACATATTTACAAGAATAAACAATAGGTAATCACAAATCTTCAATACATCACTTATAGGCATGCACAACTTTCTTATTAAAAGATGAACAACTATTAAATTTAAATTTAAATTTTTAAATCATTACAATATAATAAAATTATAAATAAGTCATTTCTTCACATTGCATGAGAGATACAAAATCACAACAAAATATTCGCAAATAAGGTAACAAACGTTATAAAAGTTAAAAGATTAAATTTAAACTAAATTATAATGAAATTATTATTGTTGATAAAATTATAAATTTAATTCCAACACAAGTAAATTAAAATTTCAACGTAAGTAATTAAATTAAAATTACATTACTATTAAATTAGATCTCTTGCCGATGAATAGATGTTATTTAGTAAATTATTTTGGATAGTAGGTAATTAAATTCCTATTGACGTTTTGTAATGGCCACCCTAATGAGCGTTAACGAATTAAAACCAAGACTTATAGTTATCAATCTTAAGTGGATTCATATAATATATTCTACTGTGAGAGGATCGGTAACAAGCTAAGACATACCTTATTGTGTGGGCAGTAGAGTTTACAATGAGGTAGTTACATTATCATCTAACTTAAAAGCTACAAACTTAACTTTACAACCGTCGCAATTAGTTTCTCTAATATTTAGTTCGTTGTTTTACAAATTCCGACAGCATTATTAAGTTAGTTAAGTTCCCTGTTTTTTTAAAGTAATTTATCGTTTTAAAATAAGATAGTTTAAGTATTTAGAAACACAAACTTACTATGTATTAATAGAATTTAATGGCGTTTTGATTAGATGGGTGTTCCACACATGAGGCCTGCTTGCACTCGGTGAACGTGGTCGAGTCGCTAATGGGCTAAGTGATACATAGTGGCCATTTGGTGGCCGACAGAGATGTTCTCTGTCATAGTATCCCCATGTGTTAGTAAAGGAAGGAATCGTGATGAGTTCATTATCAGTGATTTATGTCTATGATGGTAATGTGAGCTACTAATTATACAAGTTCTTGAGAAGATTTAGGGTCTTGACATGAAGAGCTTCTTCATTTTTAGGCGCCGTAATTAATAAAGATTCGTGGAGGGTGATTGAATGCCCCTCATTTTTCAAATCATTATCATTACGTTCGTCGTAACGCCGAACCGTTTCCTGAACGAATTTGGTTATATTTAATCTGATTTCGTGAAAACTGAAGCCTACTACAGACATACCTAAGCTAAAAGTCTTTCAGTCTTCAGAACTTATAAGAAGGATAATACAGCCTTTGAGATTCATAACTCGTCAGGTAAAAACATACAACTCTGTGTACCACAAATAACAGAAGTGACGTAATTTCCTACCCATTTCCTATAAACAAAGTAAACTTTAACCCAACACGAGCGCGGATCGTCTGCAAACTCTACAAACACCTTGAATTTCACTACATTATCTGTTGTTACTGTGATAAGTGTGATAACTCCTGATCTTCAACCAACCTGTATTATCAGTCTATCAGGGGCACAACTGGGAACAACACATTCTAAGATTATCCAGAATAGACCTTAAAAATTGAAGCGCAAAGTTCAAAATCAAGTGTTAGTTTTCCTAACAGATGTTAGCAAGTGACAAGGCCCATATTATCACGCTTGCACAAAAAGTGGTGTTGCAGACGTGAGGTGAGGCTCGTGACAGTGGTACGTGCAAGTATCTCAGCACTGGCCAGTACTGGCGGATAGTGGCGTACCTATGGGTAGATATGCAGGTTTCTAGCATGCCCTTTTGAGGAGTGAAGAATGTTACGAATTGTGTTTAGATTGTTTTGCCCAGTTTCATGAATGTTACGAACCGTGGCAATCGCTGTAATACCTTTAATCACTTTTATTTCAGTATGGACATCAAATACTGTCGTTGAGGTAACACATTTACTTTCGGAAAAGGAAATTGAAAAACTTGAATTTAGTTATTGTGGCTTACATTCTGAGATCTGGTTTATTATAAATAATAAACAGGAAATAATTAGTAAGAATACCAACATATCTCCGTTATTCATTATTGATTATAAATTCGCGCGGGAAACTGAGTAATTAACACAGATGTTACTTTCCGATGTCAGTGACGACGTAATAGCTACATTTATTAGAAGATCGTGCCAATAAAACATGTAATTGATACTTAAAGCAATGCTCATACGTTAATTTAATATTGTCCAACGTTTATTGGCCACAGAAACGCAATCATTTGTAAATTAATTTCAGTCACAAATTGTCCCACCGTATTGCAAAAGCCGCTTCTCATATCTATAGAGAAGTTTTTTACAAGTTTTCCAAAGGATTCACTAATATTATGGGATCTTCCCGTTGATGGTTTCAGAATAAAGGTAAGGTTTGGTTTTCAAGTTATTGAATAATAATCAAGCCATATCTTACCAAAATGGTAAATATTTCAAGTAATGAGCCTATCCTTTACTTACGACGCTTAGTTTTCAGCTTAGATTTACGAAGTAAGAACTGCAAAACTCTAAAACATAATAGGAAAGCCACCTTACAGGAAAAAGCTATTTTTATAAAGGCCTTAGTAGCAACCTTTTTATAAATAAGTAGAACCTTTAAGCACCACAAGCCTGTACAACACCACGCCCACCGCCCCACACACCACACAGCCCATACGGTCTATAAAAACCATTAAAAGCCCAAACAAACCCACGATAAGATCGGTAAGTGCCGCCATATAATTATAATACCGTGGTATTGTAGGCACGTCCCTGTGATATGATCTGCGCGAGGACGTCACTAGTTCTCACGATGATACGTAAGTGCGGACGTTATGTCATTAGGCCTATACAGGTAATGATGGTAAGAATTGTCGTGGTGATAAGAGATGGGAAGAAGCTAGTGCAAGGAAACAATATAGTCATCACTGAGGTCATATTTCTTTGAAAATGACTTGTTTAACTACCCCGTATTATTATTGCGTAGTAACTATTGCGTTGGAAAAAGAATAGAGATCTCGATGATGCTGCCCGTCACGTTGTAACTTTATCTAAAGAAAAGGGCTTTTTTTTTTCCAAATCCTAAAGTAGTAAAGAAATTCAAACCATAGCAGTGTACGTAGTAATACATTGAAATGCCTACCATACCTAGGTTTTTCTGATTTCCTTTCATAGACTACTCTGCATCGCATCACCTCGACGTCTGCCGCCATATATCTGAACAATTTATTATTCGTACCTACCGATGTCATGCGCGCAGGCACGCGGGCGGCGGCGGCGCGGCGCGTGCTCTCCACTACTCAATGTATGCCTAGCACTATTACAATATGATATGGAAGTGTCCGTCTGTTTGTGTAAATGTGTAATGAATAATCTATATTTGCAAGAGTATCATCCTCTGGCAGACATTAGGTATGTTATTTTTTATGATTGCAAAGGAAGGAAGTTATCTTTTAATTGAAATTAATGGCATTCACAAGAATTTACCTTTTTATTTCTGTGTTTATCTTTACGATAACTATTCGCGGTCATTAAACTGTCATAATGTCCACCCGGAAAATGCACCTGGTTGAGGAGTAACGTCCGTCAGAGAGACGTCGACATAGCATCCCGTGAGTGACGTCACGGGAGGTCGCTAGTGCGGTCGCCGGGCCCGTCGCGTTTGCATGCGTAGCGGGTGCTACGCGCTACGCCGTATTTGCGTAGACGTCTGTTGATGGATGGCTTTGTTTATTGGTTTCACGTCGAGAGAAGAATGAAAAGTGCCTTTTTTTGGCAGGAGTTTAGGAAAAAAAAAACGGTCAAGTGCGTGTCGTTCCATGCACAATGAAGGGTTACGTAGTTGGGACGAATTTATCCCAAGCACAAACTTAACTTTGTAGTTGAAAAACATGTTCTCCCATACGGAATATATGGGAGAACATATTTTTGCAACTGCAAAAGTATGTTGGTCCATTATTACACGTTTGTTATTACAGCCACTTAGCTGTGATAGCTTTTCTTTTATTTTCGTTATATACAACGTGTAACAATAAATGCGCAAAACCTCAGACACCCCAATTGATTTTGAATTCAATTGACCTATTTCAGAGAGAAAAAAAAACATTATTGGGTTGCCTGTATAGATAGCTTAAATATGGTTAAATAAATAAATAAATAAATAAATTACAAAAATTGTAAAGGTTTTATGTGCGAAGTTTAAGAAGATTCGTATTTGCATTGAAATAAAAGCTATTATTATGAAGCGTATGAAAAAATTTAATTTGGGCGACAACAATTTGTTTGTTTACCTATTTTGGCGGGTTTGCGCATGTGTGATGTCTTGACCTATTAATAAATAGACACGGCAACGTTTTTAAATGTGGCGTATATTAAAAAGTGGTTCAATTGATTCTGCTCGTTATTCTGATCAAACTATTTTCAGGTTTTGCGCATTTAACGTTACACGTCGTATACTACTGCTGTCAATTTTTTAAATACCTATCCAGAACCATCCATTTATTTGGCAGGGGGGACACTTGACTCTAGCAAAAATGAGCACTTTAAAGCTTAATATTTCGCAAATGGATCCCTGAATCCAAAAATTAGTTTCACAAACTCCCAACACCAAGGGGCAGACGAAAAATCCCCACTTTGCATGTAGAGAAGGTACTCTAAAAAAAAACTTTTTTCATGATTTTATTTTACCACTTTGTCGGCATGATCAATATATGTATATACCCATGCCAAATTACAGCTTTCTAGTACTAACAGTCTCTGAGCTAAGCCGCAGACAGACGGACAGACGGATAGAATGACGATGAATGATGTTGACTACGGAACCCTTAAAAGGGAGCTTGTCATAGAAATTAATTTCGAGTGTTTTTTCGTATTAAGTTTGAAAACAATTTTGGGTATGGTATCTGAAGCAAACTAAAGATTTCAAAATCTTCTCAAACATGAAAAACTAACTTCTGTTGTCAGGCGTTAGTTAATCTACCAGTAAGATTATGTTAACATAGTATGAGGATAAATAAACGTGTGTCACATCAATGAATTATGGCTTTTAATAATAGCGTTATCATAAGCCTTGGGTACAAGCACAAATTAACTCATTATTCTCTAAATATTTTAACCCGTTTTTACAAAATTATAATATGAAGAACATCAACTTAAATGACGGGCCGCGCAGTACATGACACACTTTATAATTATTTTGATTGAAAACACGGTGTAATAATGACACGCTCCTGCGCGCTTCGCACATAACTCATACCGAAAGCTGCACGGTAGTGTGCTCGACCAAGTTCAAACTTACGCACTTTTCCCACAATTATTTGTAAGGAACAAAAACGTGCAGAGATGATCTATCTGCACAGGGTCAGGAGTCACGATGTCATTATTTATACGATATAAGTACGAGATAATCTAGTCATCTGTTCTTATTTAATTTTAAAATAAGCATATTTCATTTGTATTATTTGTAGCAATAGCAGCCACGTTTATAAATACCAACTTGATGTGTACAAAATATGTTGGTTTAGTGAAAATATAAGTTCCTTATTTAGAATTGAAATACACAGAATGTTAAATGAATCGAGATTTATAGTAAAGTTCTGCTATTTCGCAGAAACTATAAAGTTTTAATGATTACATGGTAACAAACTGAGTACATTGCAAAATAACAATCAACCAACTATAAAATCGTTAACAAATACATTCGAACAAATAAAAGCCATTTTATAGTACTTGCGAGCGAGGTAAGAGTTGATGCACACTGTCGCCTGCGACACGTGCACCGATCGTAACTATTTTAGTGTCGTGTGCGCCGCAGCTTATGAACCCGCCTCAACTTTATGAGAACACTTTACGACTTACAAGTATAGTAGAGTTCAAGTATAGTTTTATTGAATTTAGTGCTTATATTGATTTTGGATATTCCAAAAAAAATACAAGTATTACAAACAATATAAGAAGCATAAAACAAAGAACATATTTTTGTACAGCATGAGCTGAAGGCAACCAGTTTTTGTGACAAACACCTTAAATGTCTCGAAAGTCGAACTCGAAGTTCTCCGGACATGAAGTGAGTGAACAATGGTAAGATCTTACGACCCGACGCGGCGACGGTACGTAATACTTATACCTCGATAGTAGGTAGTGTTTACACCCAGATATAAGTAAATAAGTTTAACGAAGATCACCGAGTTCTAGACTGATGCACCATTGGCGCTCAAATAATATGAGCGTCGATGGTGCATCAGCCTGACCTGCTACTAGCAGGCGCACTTAGAAAACGATTAAGTTCGTAAATAAACATAGTCAAACAACTTGTAATTGAATCACAATCTAACTCTATAATTACCATTCCATTTACGTTTACGTGGTTCGAAGGTTATAATAGTAGCTTACGAAATAATTACAAGGCTTTATGTCGTGGTTATAAATTCAGTTAATCATTCAACACCTTTAACTTTTGCTTCTTGACCATTTAGGACTACCATAAGGAAATAGCACGTCAATTCATTTTCTCAATGTAGCTACTATTACTACTGTACTACTTCATCTATTAATGTTATCGAAAGAATTACTTTCGACCCCAGCTTGTGACCACACCCCACCGTGCCCGCGACAGCACAATCTTCGCTTCACATCCATCGCAGCCCCGCCGTGGCTGCCGTGCCACCGCACTATAATATTATTAAATTGTTTTATTTCTTCAAATAAATTACAACGATTTTTTGCCGCGGAGTCACGTGCATGTAATGGAAGGGCGTAGCCTGCGCCCGCGCAACGACTTATCTTAATGAAAATCCGACGCCACTTTCACACACTTCGGAAATGATTATCCTCCAATAAAAAGAGAATTAAATTGCACAATGGACCGTATTTAGTGGTATTTTGCTCTGTAAGCCTCTTACGGATGATTAGTCTGGATTATATACGAGCCAGAGACCTATTAGAAGTAAAATGGAATTTAAAACATAATTTACTTAAGCGTACACTGCAGGGATCTTTATGGGTGTAGCTTATGATCATTTCTTCGCTTCAGATATTTATTATGATTACATTTTGAAGAAACCATACAATCAGATTGAAGTAAATTAAGCTGCTGGGTTTATTGTATACTAAAATCTAGATACTCAACTCTTTTTACGTAACCGTGTTGTTTGTCAAGTTTACAGCTTATGCAAGTCATTTAAGGGTCACAGTCTTTTACCGCAACCACATTCAGAGCAATACGTTGTGGTCCGGGCAGGGAGCGGTTGCGCCTCTGTGGTGACACAGTTGCGGCACACTGACCGTTGGCGTCGTTGGCATCGTTGGTACAAGCAAACGGTACACAACACGATCACATTTCACGCGGAGCCTGATTAAGAGCTGACCTACGACATTACGTTACGGTACGTCCGCGATACGTATACAATGTCTTACGATACCCGAGCCTATTATTTCAGGAACAAAACATCATTCCTGAAACCACTTGGTGCCATCCAAAGCGCTAGGTGGTACGATGGTGATGACGGATGACGGATGGCTAACTGCTAACCTACCTAACTGCTACCCTCTTAAAAAAGGATTTCCATAACGGAGAAGAGATCCTATCCGCTACAGTCTTCAGAATTCCGTTGCAGCTGCCACGCATTCTGCGGATCAGGGATACAGTTTTCTTGCGGATGACGATGCACTACAGAAGCGAGGCAGCCCCAACATCGTCCTAAAGATGTTATTATACTGGACGCGCAGGACATCTAGCAATCTTTTGGTGTGGCTGACCCACAGATTTCCCGTATAAAAGCTTTGACAATACGCCTTAAACAACATTAACTTCACTTGTTTAGAGCAGCGGTAGAATCTGCGGGCCAGCATGTTACCTCTGACCGCTAAAGCCCTGCGCTCCCTCTCAATATCCTGATCGTCTTCAAGACCTTCGGTAATTAAATGCCCCAGGTATTTAAATTTCGTGACAAAGCAAAAGTTTACAGAGACAGGTATTGTTTTTAGTGCACATGAAAACACACAGGCAGCCGGATGGAAAGCAGCAAATGACTATTTTTTTTGCTGCTTTGGTGTAATTGCAGAATGGCGTTCCAGTGCGAGGACAAATTAATAAATAATACAGCTAAAGTTAAGTAGTATCACATAATATAATATACCCGTGTGTGTGTGTGTGTGTAAACTCTCTCGTAAACTTGTGTTTATGGTAAAATCCTAATTATTTTATCAGGTTAGTCCCTAACCACACGAAAAGAAGAAGAAGAATAATTATTTTACCAGTACACACGTCGAAAAAGTCTAAGCACCACGCATCATTTACAGAAACTGCATGTTTTATTAATTGATACTTTATTTTTTTCTTAACAAAGTAGATTGGTATACAATCTTTTTGTTCTTGGAAACATATACCGCCTGATTTAAACATATAAACTTTTCGATTGCGTTTAGTTTCATTCAAATAAAAGCTTATTATTTTTTTCTAATTTCATGTGTTTTCATTACTTGACAAATTTGGTATTTATCTCACGTTAATCATTTTGAGAAATTGAGGCGGGAGTAATTTTTTATGTTATGTTGTGACTCCATTAGACTGCTGATGAAATGCAGAGAGCTGTAGGAATGTTACAAGCGGGCAGAAATCAGTCCCAGGTATCTCGGCATTTTGGTGTCAATAGGAGCGAATATTTATCGTCTGTGGCAGCGTTTCGTTAATACAGAGGATCCTGCTGAGCAGCACCCAGGACGTGGAAGGAGTACAACTGCTCGACAGGACCGATACATACAACTGACTACAAAACCTCAGCCGATGTTAACCACCCGGGAGATAGATTTAAAGCTACAATTCTCAAGCGGTGCTGTTGTTAGCCACCAAACCGCGAGAAATAGGCTGCATGAATACGGCCTACAAGCACGATGCCCAATTAAACGAACGCTGTAGGGAACACTTGACATGGACCCAGGAACAATGGGATAATATTATATTTTGCGATGAGTCCCGGTTTGGATTTAGGCCTGATACGAGAAGGGTAAGAATGTATCATCATCCCGGAAATGCTGAACGGGTGAGATGCGTCCAGGAAGTGCACCCTTACAGTGGCTCCACAGTGATGGTATGGGCGGGTATTATGAAGAACAGACGAATTAAACTCGTTTTTATAGATGGCAATATGAACGCTGAAAGTTATGTTGAAAATGTCCTCGGGCTTTATGTTCACCCATTTGCACAAAGTCTTGGCTCAGATTTCACGCTGATGAATGACAATGCGCATTCGCACACAGCACAGCATATTTTTTTTTTGTATATTGGCGTGTGCTAGATGAGATATAGAAAATAAAAAATGTAATGTTTTGTGTTGCGTAATGTAAATTATTTTGCATAAGTACTATTGTATAGAAACAAGTTTCTATAACTGAACAGCCAGCTGTGCTGCTGGGGAGTTTGTTGCGCCACTTCTTCTTCCCCGCTAAAGCACTAGAAAGTGGTAAAGGGCGGGCGTTTTTGGGGGACTGTCTTATGTAATTTTGACGTTCGAAAAGTGCTGATTCTCAGCCCAGTTTGAATAAAAGACTTTTGAATTTTGAATTGAATTTTGCTCGGAGGACCAGATAGTACTTGGCAATGGAAAACATCCTGGTATTGCCGCAGCCTGCACAATCGCCAGACCTCAATCCCATCGAGCACGCATGAGACGTGCTCCAGAGACGTGTTCTAGAGAGGGTAGGATGGAGTGTCATCAGATAAACAATCTTATAAATTCAATGAAAAATCGTTGCCGACAAGTTTTAAACAACAGAAGCGGTCACACTTTGTATTGAATTACCAAATAATAAAAAAAAGATATTTAATTTTGTAAAACATGAAAAGTTTAATTTTGTTTTAACTTTATTTTATATACTAATTATGTTACGGTACACATATTGTTAATTATTGTGATTAAATGAACAATTGAATGAAGGATTTTGTTGCTTTAGTTACTAATGCATCAAAAAATGCTTAGTTATTATTTATAATAGAAATATAAATATATTACAAAAGTAAAAATAGTTCAAAAGTTCAAAACCGTACGTGTTGCTTAGACTTTTTTAATGTGTGTAATATTAGATGTCTTCGGACGTTTAAGACGTACCTACCAAACTTCGAATAATATCGTACCGTACGCCGTGCGACAGTGGCTCCGCGCGCCAATTACTCGTGATCTCTATCATCGTCGGCGGATTGTTAAATATTTGTGTATAATTACACTCTCATAACTGCGGGCTGGGCAGGGAGATATGCCGTCGACTCCGACGAACACCCGGCTCGTTACAGTGGCATCTTAAGTTGTTCACAGTTTCCTGGTAAACGCTATGGGACTGCGATACTCTCAGTACCCACAGGACTTACAAAAATACGAGATATCTTAAGTAAGACATAAATTATGTAATTAATTTTAATGGTCATGATTTGTTAATTGGTGAAGAATAAAAAAAAATTGTGAACCACTCAACCACTGCAGTTCTCACGACTGGTGGTAGAGACATTAATATACGAAAAATATTTTCAAAAAATCTTAATGTTACTAATTATGTAATATACAAACCTTTATAATGGGACCTAATTAATTATCAGACCCTTTTTGTAACGGCCAGAATCGCCCAGAAAATAACCTCAATTTTTTACTTAACAAAAAACTCCGCATTTTGATAAAACTTTTAACAATACCACAAACAAACGCGTTTTTACTCGAACAGCTAGCTAATATAAACATGGAGCTTTTAAGTTTGGGAACTTGCAGAAAAAACCGTCGGCGGCGGACGGAGGGTTTTTATCAGTGCATTAAATGCGACGCGGGCGCAGCAGCCTCGAGTGAGGCGACCACTTGCTGGGTACAAACGAGGAAACAAACAAGGATAACGCGATGAAGAAAACATATGTAACACGTGATTATTAAAATTAATACGAGTACAGTTACAAACGTTAGTAGTACGAGTCGAGTACCAATCTATGTATTTCCTGTCAGTAAGTTAAAAAAGGCATTTAAATGATTATTTTAACTGGTTAATTAACTCAGAAAACAATGCAGGCTTAACTTTTTTTAGATATAGTTTTACGAAGAGGAACGACAAACATTATCAACGCAAAATCGTTGTTGAAAGCAGAGATTCCCATTTAACATCAGAAATGTCTCATGTTCCCTTGAACACGTGTCCACTCTATAAGCACAGATGCGCCACTACCGGCCGCCGCTCATTATCAGCCAATTACCGAATCTTACCGGTCAGCACTCACCGGTTACCGGTAAAAAACCGATCGAGATTACTTTTGTTGACTCTCTTTCTGGCGTCACCATTTTATAGTGGGTATAGCACCTGCCATATACCCACTCTAATGAGCTGCAAACCTGCTAGTTGAACACAAGCCTAAGTAGCAGGTTTGATAGTGTTTGATAACTTAATAATTCTACTGTTCTTTGTTTTAGTGCCAATTTCTTACTAAGCTGATGACTGTTACAGATGTATTAAAGTCAGACATATCTGATACGTGGTAGGGGAACCAGAGTAGGGAGGGGGTAATTATTACTTTAGTAGACAAATCAATCTTATGTATGTTATAAACTTATAACAGTTTAATAGCAATAGAGATTTGATAATACACTAGAGTATTCGAGTATTTCCATGTAGGGTAACATTTTTACGAATGGTACAATACAAGCAAAAGCTCAATTTAAAAAAGCATTTCCACGTAATGTAGCGTTCCTGCGATTCGTCGACAGGTGCAGCGCTGTTCGACGTGAGCGCACGGCGGCGGCGCGTGAGCATTTACCTGTAACATTGCTTTCTATTTTGCTTCGATTAAATGTCGTTTTGCCCGCGCTCGTGTCTTTGCTTGTTGAAATGTTACACAATTTCACTCGTTTCTTTGCAAAATCCAGTTGTAACAAATCGTCGAGCGGCGTGCTCATTGGTCGGTTCTTGAAAGGGTGACACATTAGAGCGGCTCGATGTTTGTTACAAGTCTATACAGTACAGTTTGTAGTCTATACTCACTTTAAGAAAAGATTCAATATGGTCTAAGACTAAACCACAGCTACCAAAGCACAACATCTAACAACAAAGAATGATGGCAAAAGGAATGTAGCTCTTTAAAGTGTCTTAGCCAACCGGATCGCAGCCCCGGACATGCACTAGTATTTAAACTAGGTGAATACCTACAATGCAGATACTTCTCATCTAGTATTATGAAACTGAACCACTATTAGTTCGAATCAAGAATAACCCGTTTCCTTTTACAGATTGATATAATTTGTGCTAAATTACTAACAAACCGATAAATTGTTCTGTTTTGACTGCTGCAGATTAATACGCTTGGAAATATCTAATTAAACAAACAACTAATATTGTAGAATAAAACATAATTGGTACATTTAAGTATGTGGCTGAATTCACCTGGCACACATTCAGTTACAAATTGACCTGGCACACTCATCACGCCTGTAATCGCCGAAGGGTTAGGCAGAGGTGTACACTCACATTTTACCAGTTATGTTTAAGTTCCATGTAATAAGGGGCGAGCCTACTGCCATCAACCAGGCACAAATCCAGACTCCGGGCTGCTACTAAGAAATTTCAGATGGAATCACACTTTTCCCGACCCTGGAATCGAACCCTCATGCTTATCAATAGCGCTTGCGACCACTCGTGCAACGAGGCAGACAATTTAACATTCTCTTACTATATAACCTTTAAAATAATCTGTTTCACTCAAATAGCAATAACCTCTACAAAGCCTTCATAAAACTACTCCATACAAGTATTCTCATTTCCTGTGAAACAAAATTAAATTCACATTAAACTCTTTTGCTTCGGCATTGGTATTTAAGTTTATGATCACGCTGCTAATCCGACGGTCACGGACAGACAGTGAGCCTGCAAGTACACATACGAGATTATAAGTGAAGCTAAGCTCCTGACTTACTCAAGAATTAAGTTAAAGAGAATGTTTTTTTTATTTTTAGCAATTAGAGTCTGAAATATTAAGATATCTCTAAAGGATTCAAGTGAGTGTACCTGTCATCCAATCCAATGTAAGCTGTAAAAATTCATAAAAAGTAAAACGTTGGCAAATAAATAACTTGATAAAAAAAAATGGAAGTAAAGTCAACTACACGCAGAATTTATACGGCAATGTTTGTATCGGCACATGGGTACGTGATGTGATGACGAGACAATCAGTCAATCACAATACTACTTGAACATACTATCTTTGTTTTCTTTTTTTTTTCTCTGCGTTCTCGCATATCGCGTTTAGGTGAACAGAAGCGATGTAAAAAAGTGACTGGATGGAACTACCATGTGCGGGACTATCATCAAACTGCCAGGCTCCACTTCAAGGTTTGGGTGGAGGCTGGTAGGCCTTTACAAGGTATGATTTTTGAAAACATGCGTAGTAGTCGTTCTATGTTTAAAAATAAAATAAAATGGTGTCAGAAAAATGAGGATTCCATAAAAATGAATATTTTGGCCTTGCACACAAGAGAAAAAAATTTTGTTAAATTTTGGAATGCGACTAAAAAGTTTAATTTTAAACAGAGCCTCCCTGTCTCTGTCGATGGATTGCAGGAACCAAGCAAAATAGCCAATTTGTTTGCTAGTAAATTTAAAGTTGAACCCCTGCAAGTCAATTGTAAACTCAGCAATGAAACCATCGTGTCTGAGCCACTGCCACCTTTTACGCTTGACGACGTGATCTCAGCAGTGAGGAATATGAAGCGTGGTAAGTCACCTGGATACGATGGTCTCAGTGTGGAGCACCTTGTCTGGGGGAGTGCCAACTTGTTTCCACATTTAAGTGAGCTTTTTAACTTGTGTCTTAAATACGTCTACTTGCCGAAACTTTTAATGAGAACTGTGGTAGTTCCGATAGTCAAAAATAGGACGGGCGATTTGAGTGCATCTGGTAATTACCGACCTATCTCACTCGGTACGGTTATTGGCAAGGTGCTGGAGCGTCTCTTACAGCCTCTACTGCAAAATAATATAAAAATTGATGATGCACAGTTTGGTTTCCGACCCGGGCTCTCAACGGACTCTGCGATTATTAGTCTTAAGAGTACGGTAGCCTACTACACCCACCAGAGAACCTCAGTGTGTGCTTGTTTCCTAGACCTGAGCAAGGCTTTTGACCTAGTAAATTATGAAATCCTCTGGGACAAACTAAAGAAGTCGCAAGTCCCAGACAGAATCGTAGATCTGTTGAGATTCTGGTACGGGGGCCAAACTAATCAAGTCAAGTGGGGTGACACTCTATCCAGCAGTTATAAGCTGGACTGCGGTGTGCGTCAAGGGGGGTTGACTTCCCCGGACCTTTTCAATCTTTATATCAATGGTTTGATCGAGGAACTCAGGAGAGCCAAAGTTGGCTGCCACCTAGGCAATGTTTGCGTGAATAGCTTGAGCTATGCTGATGACATGGTTCTTTTGAGTCCCTCGATCAAAGGCATGAGGAAACTGTTGTCTGTCTGTGAGCATTATGCTAATGCTCATGGACTCAAATACAACGTTTTGAAAACCGAATCCATGGTGTTTAGGTCTGGGACTGGTCCGGGGAACATACCCAGTCTTTCTCTAAATGGTGCGATTATAAAGGTTGTTAAGCAGTTTAAATACTTGGGGCACATTTTAACTGATAAACTTCATGACGATTGTGACATAGAAAGAGAGCGTAGGGCCCTCTCAGTTAGGAGTAACATGCTCGCACGCAAATTTGTGAAGTGCACCAGTGACGTTAAAAACACTTTATTTAGAGCCTATTGTCTGTCAATGTACACCTGCCAACTTTGGTGCAACTTCACAAAAAAGATGTACAACTCATTAAGGGTTCAGTACAATAACGCTTACCGAACCCTTATGAAACTGCCAAGGTACTGCAGTGCTTCGAGCATGTTTGCAGACGCGAGGGTTCCTGATTTCTACGCCATCATCCGGTCGAGGGTAGCGTCTTTTTGGCAAAGTTTGAGACGCTCCAGTAATAGCATTTTGAGGGTTGTCTCGGGCAACCTGACAAGCCCTATATTTGTGCACTGGATTTCTGTTCACCTAAGCGGGAACAGAAAATGATGTTGTAGTATTTTTTTATTTTTATTGACATTTTATTGATATTTTGATGAATTTTTAATGTGTTCGTAATTTTGGAATTTTATTATGATTATTTAATATTGACATTTTATTTTATATTTTATTTCAATGAGTTCTACTATGGTGTTTTATTTTTATTGATATTTTAATGATTTCTGTGCTTTTTGTGATTTTTTTTTTGTGATTAGTATCTCTCACTATGGGTATTTTTGCCTGAAATAAAACACAATTTATTTATTTTATTTATTTATATCACTAAGTATGTTGTCTCTTGCGTGTATTCTCAATACTCAATTCTTTATTGCATTCCACAATGTAGGCTTAGGTGGTAAATATTTGCCAAAAGAAACAATCATGGACCCTGTCGGGCACAGCAAAAGAAAGATATGTGGAGAAGAGGACTTATCATTTACATAACTTATAATCTAATTTATTCTAACTTATTCTCAACACACTCTTACAAAATAATTAATTTTATAATAACAATAATTTCACATTTAGTTTACGAGTATTATATATTTATGTGTTGTAAGGATATCATTTAAATATTCGTTGACACTATAATAAAATTTGCTTATTAATAACATTTTTAGTTTATTCGTGAATTTAGTGTATTTTTTTTTCTTCTCTTATAATATATTCGGGTAACATATTTGTAAATTTTGATTGACAAAACTAGAGGGCTTGTTGAGTGTATTTTTAGGGTGCCTTTCCACTGAAGCGGAGACGAGCGGAGACTTGCAGGGATCGACCAATCAGAATGGTTGCAATCCTCATCGCGTCTCTCGACTCGTCTGTAATTGGACGATTTCTGCACGTCTCCGCTCAGCTCCGCTCGTCTCCGCGTCAGTGGAAACGCACCCTTAAGCGGGATGTTGGTATGTTGAGTCGTGTTTTGTGTCGGAGTGTGTATCTTGTTTGTATGTCTTCTCGTTTAGTGTAAAAGTCTGTGTGTTTGTGAGCGAACTTGCATATTTCAAGTATATATAAACAAGGCAGAGTTAAAATATTCAGGTTTACGAAATGGGGTTTGCAGCTATCTATTTGTTGTATATTTACTAAGATACGGATAAATTTCTTTTGGACCGTGAACAGTGCAAGTGCGTCTGTACTGTATCCCCACATTATTATGCCGTAGCTAAGCCACGCATAAGCATAGGCGTAGTATGTAACGAGGGCAGTCTGTAAATTTGTGGTTTTTTTAACTTCACGAAAACCGTATAAAAATTTGTAAAGTTTAGATTTTATTTTTTGTACGTGTGATTTCCAATTTATATTCTTGTCTATGGTTATGCCTAATAATGTGAATTCATTGACTGTTTCTATTATATGATTATTGAAGGAAAAAAATACAATGGTGTATCTAGTCTGAGAGGAAAGTCGTATCGTGTGATTCTAACCAACTTCCTCAGCCATGCATACAAGAAAACCAAGAGTCCATTATTGAGCTCCATTTTGTAATTATCTCCCAGTCTAGAACTCCAGCGCCATACAGCGCAGTTCGTGCTAAAAACCGATCATTATGCTTCATTATACGCATAGACATAATAATATAGCTCGCGAGTCTTTTTGCACGTTCCGGGAACCAAACCCAGCCCTTTAACGATTAAAGGCTCCAACTGATTCGACGATTGATTCCTGTTTGATGTTAATATTTATAAGATGTATCTTTATACATGGCTTGATGTTTTGGTAATCTTGTAAGTAGTTAAGGATTGCATGCTTCATACCATCTTGATGGAAGGAAAGCGGAATGCTTTGTTTTTTGATGGTTTTCGTACCAATGAAGTCAATTTGTTAATTACATTACATCATTGATTAGCAAGTTTACGAAGTGCACTATCACATACATCGTATGTCTTTTCGTGCATAATAGTTTTTGAAATGATCTGATCAGCTCTAGGGAAGAGCGAGTGGATGGAACGCTGTGATTGATAATGATGATGATTACTGATTATTATTTAGCATATTCATAATCTGGACTTACATTTTTGATCACATTCCTCAAGCGAAACGAGTTTTTCTCAGACATTTTAAACCATCCGCAGTCGGCATTCCATGCAGAAATATCCATTACAACATTAATATCGACACATCTAACATTAACTACTAGCTGAAGCTCGTCACTATGACTAACATATTAATTACACACAACATGATACTACATTGCGCGCGTTTACGAGGTATGTCACACACTAGCTTATGATACCGCTAAAGGCGTTGATTTCACTTGCTACATTCGTAAACTTACCTACCTTGTATGAGACGAGTCTTAAGTAGCACAGGTTAGTACTCATTTGTAGGGCTTTGTACAGAAGCTTCAAGATACTTCCAAAGCGTTATTTATTTATAAGAACCCTAACAGAGGCTACACAATTATATGCATGTTTACAAGAACAGACACAAATACTTCTGGCTTCAGGCGCTTCTAATTATATTATAGAAGACCACATGGTTCATTTATAATCTAGGTAGCTAAGTACAATAAGTTTGACAAGGACGAAAACATTAAAATAAACAAAATACATTACACGAATATCATATAAATGAAACAAAATGAAAAGCAACATAGAAAGGGTACAAAATAATACAAATTAATTTTAAACTTAAAAGTCTGTCTGAACCTCTTGTATCAATGTTGATACAACAATAGGTTTAATAGTCGATAATAGGCATTTGACTGTGCAAGCGATCCCAGCAATCCCGACATAAATATGAATTATGGAAAGAGCATCTTGGACTCATAACAACGCCACGTACTGTGGCGTGTCCAATATATTTATATAATCCTTAGACTCTCAGTCTTCCTCGGAAGCAGAGTATCCATCCTTGACGGATTCATATGTATAGGTACCATTACATTCGGAGCAAATTGACTGTGACAGACGGACAAATAGACAGAGTTTTCCATTCGGACGTACGGAACCGTAAAAAGGAACATATTCAGAATTTTTTCAATGCGATTATTACAGTTCACAGACTGGTTGGTACTTGCCTAACTAGACATAGCGGCCTTTATAACAATCAATGAGATTGTATACCACTTCAATAAATATCCCCACGTAATGATTCTCGTTAGCGGTGCTAACTAACCATTTATCATAACATGCAGCCTTACGTCTCAATAGTCTACTGTTCACAGCTAGTTATAAACACAAAGAAACCATGACTAGAACAAACTCATTGGTATCGGATTCAATTAAATGAGTATAAAGCGCGGGATACACAGGCGAAGGCACGTGCAATCATTGTGTAGAACACGGAACAATTAAATACAGGGTGCATGGCAGTGTCAGGGGAGTGGGATACAGAGTGTCCGTAGAAGTGATTAACAAATATGTACATAGTAGTTGCCTAACTGTTCAGTGTAGCACAGGGTATTAGGAACGGGGTAGTGAAACGAAATTACTTATTTATTGAAGCTAGTGATTTTGGTAAAAATATTCTCGGTTGCACAGCTGTACAGTGTTAGAAAGCAACCACTATTGTCAAGTGTGTATTTTCCATGAAATTTTTAGATTTGTGGATATTATTACAATTGGACTACCTTCGTAGAGCTTGATATCACCATCCGAGAACTTTGTCTCGGGCCTTTTCGTTAAATGGAACTGGTTTCTTTTATCAGTGCGTGTCCCACAAAGCAGATTAACTGGCAACCCTACACACTGCCCAGTGCACGGGCACAAACTAGGGAGCGTCATTTTTTGCTCATTACGAGCAGACCGGTCGGTTGCGGCAACTGACGGTTGGTGGATGTTCGTCTTTATGTCTGTTCCACACCACCGACAAAGATATGTGTGGTTTAAAGTTGTAGCCTAACCTAGCTTTAATTACAGTAATTTTAAATATGGTAAGGTAAGAAATAAACAAAGAAAACACAGGTAAATAAGTACATGCACGAAGTGGTGCGAAGGGAATTAAGGATGACGATGTCCAAATCTCCTACTCATAGAAATTAAGTTAACATGAGAACTAATAAAGACATCGTTATCATTACAACCAAAAGACGTCCACTGATGAAAACGACTTTCCCAAGCAGTACCACAAAATTATTTTTACCATCTTTTTATGAGAAACCTCCGTTACCGTCGTATAATGTGTGTGTTCCTTAAGTAAATGTCGCGTCCCCTGTCTGTGCCCTGTCGCACTGTTGATGTCGTTTTAACATTGCACTGGCTGCCTCGGTTGTGAGGGCAGTTACACATCGCATAACGACCGGAATCCTGACTGGAAGTATTATATCGTCAGCTTATCAATTGGTGGAAATGTTCACGGTTGCAATTTTTTTCTATAGGAAAGGAAGTTTGTATTTCGATAAGAAGATAATTTCACACACGTTTGAACAACAGAAAAACATATACAAGGTCAAACTTAAGCCTATCTACTTTAGCTAGCACTCCTGCACTTAATGAACTCTTCGGACAGTTTCCGCGCAGTGTAACAGTGTCATGGGTCAGGTCAGACGGACACGTTTGCACTTTATAATTTCACGCCACTTTTTCTAAAGGCTTTTACAGTCTACTAATATAACAAGTCGCGGGCAGTCTGCGTGTGCGCAAAGGGCCGAAAGGTTACAGACACAGACCGTGTAGTTTATAATTTTCGCCACTTTTTCTAAAAGGATTCGGATCGTACGACCGGATCGGTCAATTATCCGTCTCGTCTCGATCGTAACGGTCACCGGACCGGCAATTAGCCTGCAGGGCTGAGTAACGGTGGTGGAGTGAAAGCCACGGCTCAGGCGCATGTGGTACAGGGGGATTAACTCCGACGCACTGACAGATAAAAATGAATGGTAAGTGATGACTTTTCGATTGAGGGCTTGATCTCAATTATCTTTAAATTCAATTCAATTTCAAAAGTCATTTAGGTATTCGAACTAGGGTGAGAATCAGCACTTTTCGAACGTCAAAATTACATAATACAGTCCCCCAAAACACCCACCCTTCACCACTTTCTAGTGCTTTAGCTGGGAAGATTCTTCTTCCCAGCTAAAGCTGCAGCACAGCTGTCTGTTCAGTTAGAAAAAATTGATTCTATTTAAAAGTATGCAAAATAATTTACATTACGCAACACAAAACATAATTTAACTTATAAATTAATAGCCATATGACCGCTAGCACACGCCAATATACCAACCAAAAACATCGAGAACTATACTCAGGCAGAAATAAAAAGTAAAGTCTAAACGTAAACAATATCTAAATAAAAGCCTCCAGGCATAAAGGGTGTGCCCGCTTACATATAGCTGTAACTAGAAGTTATAATTGATAAACTAGGACCATCGAGGTAAAATAAATAATTGTCGAGGTCGCTAGCTAACGACATATTGCAATACAACTCATAAAAAAACATTGTAATGAGTAGATTATGTCAACAATAAATTAAAATAAATTGACTTGTAAAGTAAAATTATAAACAATTATAATAAACTCATATAACCTGTCAGTAGGTAAGCTAATTCTGGAGAAAGAACATTTAAACATTCTCTTGAGTTAATCACAGCGACCAACTATTCTTACATAGTCTAAATCGGATTGGATTTTCTTTGAATTGAAATTTATTCCACTAATCAACAATGAAACATAAGTCTCAAGCCTACAATTTTACGTAAATACAGTAAATTGGGAAAAATAAATGTAGCCCGAATATGTATATCACCTTGGGTGAACTCTTACTACCAAAGTTTCCTCTTACAAAATAGTGTACCAAAATAAGTTGCATAGGGACCATAATATCACATCATATCACAAGTAACTCCACGCAACAAAATGTAATCAAAGTCTCGAGCAGTATCTCACGGCTGTGGTCAGCGCTCCAGTTCCCATAGAAGGCACCACTTAGTTCGACCGCGGCACAACCACAAGCCACTGCCACAGCCCACGACCACAGCGAGCTAAGAGCGCTACCTTCCTCTAACTGCGGCCGCTGTGTGCTCATTACTAACAGAGGTAATCTTTGAGTTTATTGTCTCCGTGATACTGGCGGGTAAATTCACGCTATATTGTTAATAGAGGCAGTCTGAAGTTAGGGAATACAAAGATTGAATAGATGAGGGAGTGATTACAGACTGTTACTTTGCCTCACATAAAGCATTGCCACTGGGCCAACTAGCTGCCAAGTTATAATCTGGAATTATATTGGTATTTACAAGCAGGTAACTATAAGAAATATGGCATATCACATTTATCATGCCGTCCTAGTATCAATCAACATATCTTCACACTTTAAGATCAGGTGTTGACAACACCCGACAAGAGCCGACGGCACCCGAACACGGTTCTAAAGCATGGCTGACTCCTACAAAGGTAGAACTACTCTCCAAGAAGCACAGTTTCACCAATAAGGAAGTCCAGAAGGTTAAGGATCATCAAATCAAATCTATTCGATCGCAACGTTTGGTGAAAAATCGCAGGATAAAACAGCCTGAACCTGATTTTGCACCACTTATGATGACTTAATTAACGATAAAAACTGTGCATCCTGTTTTACAAAGTTGTTCGTTGCTGACAGACCATATTCGCAAGACTTTTTATTTGAAGCACCGACGCAACTATCATCGAAATGTTATTACTTATTAGTCTTAAGGTATATACAGTCATACAGTCTACATGCTATTCCATAAATCTTACCAGCACATGCTATTCCATAAATCTTACCAGCACATGCTGAGCGGAATAAAAATAACTGTAATTTGCAATTGTTACACCTAGTTACGGTCTGCTTCATTTTGTCCACTGGATACCATGAAAGCGACCATTATATTTATGAGCACATCGCGTGTTCTTAGGAGTGTGCCTTCTACATCTATTTATTTCGTGACTTTTGAAGTTTAAAGAAATACCAACAAACGATTAGCTTCACATCTAGAGCCCGCGAGCGATTCACAACTTTATTCAAGATCAAATTAATAAAAAATAGCCCTTGTGTAAAGTTGTTAAGGTTGGTACCGATAGCAAATATATGTTGTTTGATAGAATGCAGTAGCAATGTGGACTCAGTCCCGCTTGGTCGCTAATTGCGCTGACGTGATACCGCGACGGAGACGAAACGTAACGTGAGGCTAAGAGGAGCATTCATACGAGATCGGTTTGAATTTCACTCCCCGGGGAACTGATTGTATACAAATTAGTTGAGAACTAATTAAAGTACGAGAGAAAAACATTGATTGGAGAATTGGCGGACTCTTTATCTTTTAAAGATCATGCAGTGCTAAATAAGTTATCCTTTCAAAGTGATAACTTGGTTGAAGACCGAGAGCTGTAGCATAGCTTGACAAAGAAGCATCTATCATCACCATCAGTAAACTATAAGTATTGAATCTGTAGGTTTAAGAATTGTGACAGATCATAACTAAAAATGGCCTATCAAATAAGAAATATCGTTGACTCTACTACATTCCTAACTTACTCAAACTATGGGAATTCCCATACGTGATAAGCATGACAAAAAGAATACTTCACGAGTTGAAACAAGTGATTCAGTGCCCAACATAAACACAGGAAACAATTTAATATTTTTAACGATTTTTATTACTCATGCTATCATGGTGATTTAAATCTCGGAGTTAGTTGACATGTCGGAATTCCGAGTGACTATGAACCACGCGGCATACAAACGACCTGTGGTGACATCCACGACGGACGGCGTCACCGTGGTCACTCTGGTCAATGACTGCATGGCCCCAAGGTCACCGCCGTCATCAAACTTATTTTATATGACCATTTAGATATAAAATAAACGATATTTTAAAATTAGATCACTGGTTTTAACAGCTGTTTTACGAGTTTGGACATTTGCATTATTGGTTTTATTTAAATAAGAGAGTAATGTGATGCAACTTTGGATACAAGTATGGCCAGTTTCAGACTCCGATGGACGGATTTAATTAAAACGAAGCTTCTTTAAAGTTTTGACGTATCAAGTTGCCCATTTAATTGAAAGAAGAAACAATAATTATTGAAAACTACTTGAAACCACTTGAAGACATCATCCAACTGTGTGGAGTTCGATGGTGAACAGAAAATTACACAGTTCTTATACTTAGCGGCCAACTGTCAACTTTTATAACAGAACTTATAATTAATCTTTCTTAAGAGATTAACCAGTCGGCAGCTGAACAAAGCACCATCATCAGCAGCAGAGGCGACATACTTGAACTTTAACACCGGCTTGCATACATGTCACTGGCTCACGAAGCAATGTTATCGTAAAGAAAGGTAAAATCTTGAGGTTCGTAGACCAGTGAACAAAAAGCTACTACTTGCCTAGCGTTGTATTAAGACTGGTGCCTTGTCTATAGTCTCATAGGTCACTGAACAAAACGTAGTGTCTTTTTTTCCTGAGACATGGCTCTAAGGATTCTTGAGGCTGTGCCAACCATTAGCGTATTGCACCTTTACAAGAAAATCACTCCGACATATTGAAGGTGGTTTTTCAGGATGTGCTTTATGCAAGTTCGGAGCACCTCGTCGTAAGAAAACAGAATAGCAAAGAAAATTGAATATATTTTAACCGACTTCCAAAAGGAGGAGGTTATCAATTAAGATGTTTATATATTTTGAATATTAAAAAAAAAAAAGTATTTTCGGGCATAACTCCGTCATACATTGACTGGATTTGCAAAAATTTTTTTGGTTCGAATGAGTATTCTTCCGAAATGGTCCGGTCAAGGTCAAGACCTGATAATGGGATCCTAGAGAAATCGAGAGAACTCTTCAAATATTATAGGCACACCTAATAGCGATTTGGGTATTTTTTATAGTAACTCGCGCAGATGCTCTCAGAAAGCATCATTTGAAACTGATGATGAAGACCACAGATGGCCACCGGAACTGCTCAATAATAAGTATTTCACGGGATTTTTGCAATCCAATTACTTTTATATGGTTGCCAAGCAATTTATGCTCGTCACAATGCATATGAAGAAGTGGAGCTGATGGTGAAGTACCAGGAGAACTCCTCAACGATTAACGTCTCTGCATCGGGAAAAGCAATATTTTGTAAAAGGTGATGAGTAGTTGACATTAGGCTATTGTAACTTAAAATAAATAAATTACAAACTGACCCACTAAGCGAGAAATAAAACCTTTTTTACAAAAAAAACAACGGCTCTTCTTTTTTTGGAAGTCTGTTGTTTTTTTTTTGTAAAACAGTTTTTTTAACGAAAAGTTTAGAAGTATCCTATTGAAAAGTGTAGATAATAATCTTTAAAAAGAATTTGATTTGTTTTACTAGCTGAAATACAACTGTAGGTCAAGTGTAACTTATGTTAGAGGTATTCACAAGTTGCGTCTCAAGCAGCGGGGTGCTTGCTTATCTTAGGTCAAATAAAATCGCAAAAGTCGATGGTCTGTATAAAACTTTAAAAACTTGTTTTTTTATGTAGGTAAATAATACCGCTTATACATTTTTGTTCGACACAAAAAACTTAATCTAAGTAATAATGCCGGCTTACAAATCAGTCGCCACCGTTCATCGTTCTCAATCAAAGTTGCGCGGCGTGTTGTCCGCTCTGAGGAACTTTTACAAAAGGCAATAGTTCTCACAGACGCAACAATTATTACAGAGATTACTATTATGATGAAGATTACTATCTACTATTACAGGCGATGAGAGCATTCAATCGTTAGTTCTCACTATTCCTTAATTGACAATTTGGTTTGAATAACTTTACGTCATGTTAAGGGCTGATGCTGTGAGGCAAGAGCAGGAACATTAGACGGTAAAAAAATATTCCTTCATTGACTTTAGACCAGAAGTAGATTAAATAAAATACTTTTAATTGAATAAATGAATTTGCCTACAGAAAAACCTCAACCGAAACCACAACTCTGTGTTGCGTAATTTTTTTGGAACAAAAACAATTCAATATCGTACATTTCGTAATCACACTTAGGTACACCACAATATCAGGCTGGTTAATATTTTGTAGACCACAGCCGCACATCGCCTCCCATCCGAACGGCATCGCTGGAGAGGTACAGCAGAGAGCAGCTATAGCCCTTAACACCGTGGACGCACGGACCGTGAAATATTCAAATAACATCCGTCCGTGGGAACTGATGGTTGTTGTCTACCGAAACAACTGTTTCATCAATATTTTATAGGTTTTACTGACTATTTTGTCCTCATTCCGAAGCTTCATGAAAATCAAATATTTATAAAAGATAGTTCTCGGTGTTTTGTTGTAAAAACAAGTAAAGGCAATTTGTTATAGTAAAAGACAGTTTTGAAATGAAAAAATATATAAATTAATGCAAAAAGACATTTTTGTTTCAAATGACAAAAACAAAAAAACGATTTGACCCCGACGTGATTTGAACACGCAACCTTCTGATCTGGAGTCAGACGCGCTACCGTTGCGCCACGGAGTCGTTAGGCAAGTGGCTGAAATTTAGCTTATATATCTCATTGTGTCATTGACGTCATCTCGTTGAATGGTATCTCCGGATCGAGCGATAACCTTGACTATGTACTTTACACTTTTACATGACCTTTAGTTGTTATTAGTATTTATATCTTACGTTAAAGCATTTTTATTCAACTTATGTATAATTTCTGATATGATAATGTAAATTCGATATTTAATGATAGGAATTTATGATACTGATTCTCTATTTGGTCGAAGGTGGATGAGCTCTTATGAAATCCACATACAGATTATTTGATTAAGTACCATTAACTATTAATTAGCAACCGTTAAATTAATAATATTTACATAATGAGGTATGTTTTCTAACGTATTTTATTAATATTAGGTATGTATCTACTTATGTGGTCCTATAGTAGCTGTTGAGCACACTATAAATATTGTTCATGTGAACGTGTGATGTGATGTGTGTATGGTATGTGAGAACTACGAGTAGGTATATACCTATAGATATAATTTCAAATGTACAATTTACGGTTGGCGAAACTGTTCACTCACTGTTTCAGACAGCTTGCTCTTAATAAGTTATCTTGATTTTAATAGATAATAGATTTCGGCGTATTACCTACCTACGTAGGTATTTACGTTTTTAAACCAATCAAATTTAAGGGAGGTACACTGACACTCCAGAAATAATAACAGTTTCGGGCGGGATCGCAAGTTTGAGAGGTCTTTCAAAGAATGTCGCGCCTTGTAGTTTTACTCACATATCACAGGTAGGCGCCTCACGCCACACAGCCCGTCCGTAAAAAATAAGATGATTAATAAACCTTTCTTCCCTTTTCTCCGAAAACCCGGAAATCACTTCCCACGAACATACCGTTTTCGGCAGTAACTGAACACTTGAATCTAAAGACTCACTCACTAACCGCGCCAATAAAACCTTTACTTTGGATACACTCAAGACCCCCCCCCCGTTCGCCCGCGCTTGGCCCTCTTACCCCCCTTTACCCTTACTTGCCCGGAGGGGTACACTCGCATTTTTCACTGTACCCTCGGTCGAAAATAAATCGTACCTAATCCTTGTTTAAAAGTAAAGTCATTGATCGCGGCGACACTGATCCGAGTGGGTCGGCAGACCGCCAGAAGTGTTGAGTCAGCTAGATCCTTCACAGTTACACTTAACAGTAAGTACCTACTGAAAGTGCGAGTTTTTGCGTTTGTAAAAATTTAACGTCTTGTAAACTAACGATCCAATTATCTGTTTTCAGTGCCCACAGTGTGTGAAATAAGTAAGTTGTAGGTACCAAAGAAAACCATTCTAAAATAACGTAAAGATACACTTCAACTTGTTGAAAAAATTATTTAAGTTTTATAGTGATTTTATGGATCAATAATTATATTTATTAGGTTTTAATGGCCTGCTAGCGACTGATTTGCATATATAGTATTAACCATTAGAGCCATTAGAGGAAGATAACCGCGTATTGATAATGGGCTACTAAAAGCAATGCCTATCTTTATGCTAATTGTCGAACTGTGCGAACTGTCACTATACATTCGCTCCACTGCCTAGTAATGGCCCTATCTCAAGCTTTGACAATCTTGTTTTTTGCGCGACTCATAATGCGAAGCATTAGAGAGCGCTTTACGATCGCAATATTTGTTTTGCCTCTTTTCTGCAACTGTTTTTATTGTAACACTCCTGCTAGTACACAGAACCTACTTAATTTATAAACCATTGTATGGATAATCGCCTCGTCGGTCGAGTGGTCGCAAGCGCTACTGCTGACCATGAGGTCCTGGGTTCGATTCCCGGGTCGAGTAAAGCGATACTGGATTTTTCCTTCTGGAATTGCTCAGTAGCAGCCCGGAGTCAGGATTTGTGCCCGGTTGATGTCAATAGGCTCGCCCCCTATTATATGGGACTTAAACATAACTGGCGAAATGTGGGTGTACTATAGGTACGCTTCTGCCTAACCCTTCGGGGAATACAGGCTTGATGTTATGTTATGAGTATTAATAATTTGATGGATATTAATTCTGTACTTTTCAAAAATTGATTCAATGCAGCAGAATCGAAAAAAACATCAAAATTGTTTTAATTTTTTTCCCGTTAATCAAATGTGAAACCCGAATACATTGTAGCTTGCGAAAAAATCTATTAATTGAGTTTTTTTTTAAATAGATTCGTTTCAGGCAAAGTAGTTTAATTATAATAATAAAAGTAAAAGTAACTATAGGCCCATTTCTCTAGCTACAGTTATAGCGAAGGTGTTTGACGGTTTGCTTAATACACAGTTAAGTCAATATATATCTCTGCACGATAATCAGTTTGGATTTAGACCTCGATTATCGACGGAAAGTGCCATACTGTGTCTTAAGCATACCGTCAGATACTATAATGACCGTAAAACCCCGGTATACGCGTGTTTTCTTGACTTGTCCAGGGCCTTTGATCTGGTGGCGTATGATCTCTTGTGGGAAAAACTTAAGGGTATCAACCTACCACCAGAACTTGTTACCATCTTCAGGTATTGGTATACGCACCAAGTCAACAGCGTCAGATGGTCGGGGGCAATGTCGGAGCCATATCGATTACAATGCGGTGTGAGGCAGGGCGGACTGACCTCACCCTCGTTATTCAACCTTTACATGGACGCGCTGATCGTCGCGCTGAGCAGTCAGCACGTCGGCTGTCATATAGACGACGTGTGTATCAACAATTTAAGCTATGCAGACGACATGGTTCTGCTGAGCGCGTCGATCTGTGGTCTAAGGAGGTTGATAGCGACGTGTGAGGATTACGCTGTTAAACATGGACTTGTTTATAATATTAAGAAAAGTCAGTACATGGTCTTTGAGGCCGGCGGTGCAATATGCCCCGACTATGTACCACCTATACGTCTAAATAGTGTACCCTTAGACAGGGTGAATCAGTTTAAATACCTAGGACATATAGTCACGGTTGACCTCAGGGATCATGCTGACTTGGAACGGGAGCGGAGGGCGTTGTCCAAACGAGCCAATATGCTGGCCCGCAGGTTCGCGCGTTGCTCGGATGGCGTGAAAATAACTCTTTTCCGAGCATATTGCACGTCCATGTACACATGCAGCCTGTGGGCTAATTACACGCAGAAAAGCTACAGCACCCTCCGCATTCAGTTTAACAACGCTTTCAGAGCGATGTTGGGTCTGCCTCGCTATTGCAGCGCTTCGGGTATGTTCGCGTGGGCGCGCACGGACTGTTTTTATGCGACCATGCGGAAGCGCTGCGCGTCTCTTGTGCGCAGGGTGCGGGCCAGCTCCAATATCGTTCTGAGTATGATAGCTAATAGGTTGGACTGTCCTTATGTGCAACACTGCTGTGACAAACAAGTTACATACAGTGTCGTACGTAAGAGACTACTGTTTGATTGAATTTTAATTTGAATTATTATTTAATTTTGTGTTTTTGTGTGTAATTTAAAGATTTCTTATATGGGTTATGTGGTACCTGAAATAAATTAATTTTATTTTATTTATTTTTTATAATTAATTAAAAACTAGTTACTATAATCTATATATATGTCTATATATATGTATGTATTCACAATGTTAACACTAGAAAT
The DNA here is from genome assembly GCA_949128155.2 of Xanthia icteritia. Classification (NCBI taxonomy): domain Eukaryota; kingdom Metazoa; phylum Arthropoda; class Insecta; order Lepidoptera; family Noctuidae; genus Xanthia; species Xanthia icteritia. The sequence continues at coordinate 20,811,341 of OX421948.2, forward strand.
AAGGATAAACTACGTACTCCCTTTCACCGGCTTCATAAGGTTCATAACTCATTTGTTGGGCTTGGTATAACCTTTTATAACAAGCTACCTTCTTCTTTGCTAGATTTGCCTTTTAATGCGTTCAAAACTAAAGTAAAATCCAACCTCTGTTCAAAGGCATACTATTCTATTAACGACTACTTAAATGATAAGAATAGTTGGTCGCTGTGATTAACTCAAGACAATGTTTAAATGTTCTTTCTCCAGAATTAGCTTACTTACTGACAGGTTATATGAGTTTATATAAATGTTTATAATTTTACTAATTTTACTTTATTTATTGTTGACATAATCTACTCATTACAATGTTTTTTTTTATGAGTTGTATTGCAATATGTGGTTAGCTAGCGACCTCGATAATTTTTTAATTTACCTCAATGGTCCTAGTTTATCAATTATAACTTCTAGTTACAGCTATATGTAAGCGGGCACGCCCTTTATGCCTGGAGGCTTTTATTTAGATATTGATTTCACTAAGTAATTTTTATTTCTGCTTGAGTATAGTTCTCGATGTTTTTGGTTGGTATATTGGCGTGTGCTAGCTGTCATAAGGCTATTAATTTTTATAATTTAAATTATGTTTTGTGTTGCGTAATGTAAATATCATTTTGCATACTATTATATAGAATCATTTTTTTTTTAACTGAACAGACAGCTGTGCTGCTGGGGAGTTTGTTGCGCCACTTCTTCTTCCCAGCCAAAGCACTAGGAAGTGGTGAAGGGTGGGCGTTTTGGGGGACTGTCTTATGTAATTTTGACGTTCGAAAAGTGCTGATTCTCAGCCTAGTTTGAATAAATGACTTTTGAATTTTGAATTTTGGCCACGACATTCTATATAATATATATTTCCAACTTCGATCTTCTTCCGTTGCCTGGCAACCAACTAAGCAAACCTAAATATTGTTTACGTACGTAAAGATTGTGAGGTGAGAAGTTTTAGCCATATTGATGGATAAAAAAGCAGTTATAACCAGTGATCGGAGTAAGTAGAGCTATTTTGGTTCAATGACCGCAAACGTTGATGTTAATATGGACATTCCCCGGGATTCTTACTGAAACTCCGGGATTCGAAAAAATATTAATTGATTTTTTTATTAAAAAGCATAAAAGAAAGCTTGTCTTATATATTGGCAGTGAGCGCACGACGTTGTCAAACTAACATCAGCGAAGCATTGCTAATTTCCAATGAGCACACGCGCGATGTTGCCGCTCAGGTGTATCGCGAGTACTTGTTTTTTACAAAATTGTTACAGAAAAATAAAAAAAAATACATTTAAAACATAAAGTTTTTAATTTCATTAACCTGAAACCTGTCCGTCTTATACCTACCCGTCGGAGGGGAGGAGGGATATGTATCCATCATTCCTTAAGACGTGAATAGCTTTTTACAAAGTAGTTTCTAACTTATTTAATAATATATATTTCAAATCCCGGGATTCCGGGAGTGTTCATATTAGGACAACGTATTGCAATACAAAAAATAGCTCTGCCTACTCCGATCACTGGTTATAACGTACTTCCTGAAAATTCGTTTAATTTTGTTAGAAATTATATTTTGAAAATAAATATACATATTATTTTAAATTGTTTTTTATTTTTGTACTGCTTTAAAAAAAAACTATTTTTGAACGAGCATTATTTTTGACTACTCCAATTTCTAATTTCACGAAACGCAATGATATTATGCCCGCACATCAAAATGATCTTACAGTAAGAGTCAAAACTCATAGCATACTGATCCCTTTTGTTAAATTCAAGTGAATTCCTCCAGAAGTACAGTGGCACTCGGGAACCTTCGGCAATCCTCGGCAACCCTCTGCAGCGGGCTATGAATCAGTGAAACCATAAAGCTAAGTGGCATAGTGAGGGTGTACACGCGTTGGGCGGGAAAATGACGAACAATTCTATTTATTGAATGCGTTTCGCAGGAACTGCCGGAAGGCAAGCTGGTAATTTGATGAGGAGCACAAAACGGTGGACGTGCTGGAATCTTTACTGAGATCTTTTGTACATGTTTTGTGTTTGCTTCCATGAAGGGATTTTGTTTTAGTAAAAGTAACGCAGTGGGTATAGGTATACAAGGATTGATTTGAGAAAATGGAGTAGGTATAAAATATTGTGTGGGTACTTACCTATATTGAATTTTGTCGGACTCGTTACCATAGAAATTTATGAAACAAAATTAGTTTTTGAACATAGATGAACTTCGAGTTCCATTCCATTTTAGGCATATTTAAAACCAACACATCAAACCACAGATTTTCATTACACAAAAGCAGGATTACGCAAACGGATTTTCATTTAAATGACCAATATAATGAGAGTACACAAAAGCAATGCTCATTTTATGATCTCCTTAACGCGCAATAAATCCGGGCCAGTGTCTCGGGGTGCTGCGGGGCATACTACGCGGCGCTCGTCTTGAGGGGGCATCCCTACGCCCCTGTGCTGACGGAGAGCTTAGCACACCCCTACGTCAAGTGGGTTTAAAGACACGCTGATAAACGGGGCAGGGATGCCACAACGCAACAATGGACGAAGACCGGTATTTTAAGAGCACAATGTTCTTAATGAGAATAATTCAGAGTTTGTAGTTTGGGTTCATTGCTTTAATTCATAGAAAGTAATTGTTGTTAAGTACAACTTGACGAGTCGAATAAGTAAGAAAGCCTTGCCTTAGACAGCCTTAGTGGTAAGTTGCCCAATTTATTACAGACCTAATATATATAAGTATTAAACGATTTTGAACGATATAAATGACTCATCGTACAAGGAAATTTTTATTACTAATTGGTGTTCATATCTCTCAAGGTTTTCAAGACCGCATTATACTCTCCGTTTACCTCATTTTTCAAAGGATCATTCCTTAATTTTCCTTCATCCAACCTGCTACCATTATCACCACTATATTCATACCTCGGTTCCTCCCCTGTTTCGTCATGAAACTGGCGCCACGTGTGAGGTATGTACTCATAACGACCATCACACTACTACACCGGCCATCATATTTTATTCGACACTTTATCCTAATGTCCGCTAAGGTGTGCTGATACCAATAAAAATAAGAACAGCTTGCACTGAGTGTCTGTTTGTTGGGCTGTTTTCTTTCATTATTTTTCGTGGAAACAGACTCCATAAAATAAGTCAGCTTTTATTAGAAAGCTTAAAATTATAGACATTTAGGAAGGAAGAGACAAATGCATGACAACAAACTGATGAAAATCGAATAACACAGTTAGAGTCGGATGGCAATTAAATTGGTCAATGGAAACAATTGCATCATGATCATCTGATATGATGATGAATAACGAAGACTGAGTATACTGAATGTGAAGAAAGTTAGTCAACATGCGCATTCAAATTGATATTGTCGTTCAAATGCACTGATAGGTAACCAAACAAGGAGTCGAGTATGGTCCACTCTCAGCAAATGTGATGTAGCTAATAATTAGGATTTCTTACAAATACAAAAATGACGTGCATCAGTCGAGTTATCGACATTTACGGTAATAGTAAATTACGAAGACGACGTAATAATATTAATTTCACACACGCGATATGTGTTTCAACGTCTAATCCCTGCGATTAGTCGTGCGATTAGCTCGGATATGTGAAATAACTGTAATTATCTCTGTGTACACTCGTAAACTCCTCATCAGATAAAATGAGGAATAAAATTTTAATCGATTCTTGTAATCACGCACTCTACGATAGACTTAGGTACAAGGAAACCAATCTTATAGTGTGCTTATAGTAAGTAAGTGAAGATACGTCTCATCTGTGAGTGCAGAGGTTTAGTAAAATAGGACGTTAAGCACTTAGCTAAGACATCCCAACTTTCCATGCAACCTTATGGGCGGCAAAACTGATGCACATCAACCGCAGTGGCCATGATGAACCCTATAGAGAACTTTGATCTAACTTCCCTACCTCCGGTTTTTTCAGTGATCAATAAGATTCTCTCAATAACTTTTATAAATATTAGATGGTGTGGTCAGGATTGCCAGCTTTTTCCTGTGCGTAATGAAACCATTCATCAAACTCTCTCAATAAATCAATTGCAAAATCATAACTATCACGACGATACATATTTTCAATTTCCGCGACATGTTCTAGAAATATATCTCTTCATCTTTGTACGATTGCTCCAGTGTGCAGTGGTAAGTTATCATTAATTGGACTAACATACCATCGCGTGTCAGGGCTCCACAAATCGTCAGGGGCACTGTATCTAACACGCCTTACATCAAGATTGATAAAATCTGATAAATCAGCCTTTCTTCCAGCACTAGGATTCAGTTACCAAATGAAATATAGGGTCAGCAGTTTGCTGTTTGCTTGGAACATGCAATGTCTTATGATAGAGTTCGTTGATTAGTATTTGAGGACTTATTCCCATTATTATTACACATTTTTCAATAATTTGGAAGTCAAAAGTTGTGCTTTCTTTAAAATTTAATTATTGGTATACCCATAACAAGATTATTTCTGAAAGTCTAATTACCCGTTTCCGTATTTCCTTGACATTGCTAAAGGAATATCACAAAAGGAAGAATATCCGCTCTACAACATGTTGAAAGTCGACAACACGTTGGAGTAAGTAAATGAGATGCACTTAACACATCCCACGAGTGTGGCCATGTTGACAAGTGTTCCTAAGTCGCGGCGCGGCGGCGTACCAGGCGAGCAGCGGAAGGCAACAGTTAAGACTATTTTAGTATCTACTAATACAGCAGTACAGAGGTCGTCTCTGGACGGATGTCTTATTATGTTGTACACTCCAATAATAACATATTAGAATAGTACATATTTGCTGTTCAAGGAAATTGTAGACTTTACTTCAATCTAACCAGATGGAGCTGAAAGTGAACATTTAACGCGGATCTACCGCCCGCGGGGCGCGCCAGATGACGGGACAATACCGATATCTGCATAGTGTGCATTGCTATAATATGCCCCGGTATGAAACGTTCACTCTAACCACATTGGTAGAAACGGTGTTACTGATGACTAAGTAGGGTAATTTTGGGGCAATAACCAATATGATGGACAATAAATTCGTTCAAAACAGGTTTTGTTCGTTTCGAATGATGTCTAGATTTATCATGCGTCCGTCTCATTTATTTGTCAATATGTTTTTGTTTTGTTGTCTTGCAATTTTTATTGAATACCTATATGTCACTATTGAAATATTTATTATTATTATTATCTTACACACATTTATTTTATTTTATTTAAGTATACATACACACATTGCCGTATAAAACTGATTTACATCCGTCACCTCACACTTCAGGTCCAGTTGAAAACCAGCGTCAGGCACTAGTTGTCTGGCATTTTTGCTGAACTGGGCCTATTTGGCGCAGCCGCGAGGCACACGTTTCTGCTGGTATAATACAATGCACTTTACACTTTTTATTTTATTTTCTTTCTTTTTACTTTTATTTCTTTTTACTTTTGTGCCTTTTAGTCTGTGCTAAATAAATGTATTTTCTTTCTTTCTATTAGGTTGCCAGGTTCTCGATCCTTCCGCGTCTGGACCAACACTAATCCCAAGGTAGATTATCATCATCATCATCATCATTTCAGTCAAAAGACGTCCACTGCTGGACATAGGCCTCCCCCGAGCACCGCCACTTCGACCGATTCTGTGCCTCCCGCATCCAGCGGATTCCTGCGGCCTTTGCAAGATAGATTATATCAAATCCGCATTAATATTCATAGCCTGCCCGTTGTTAGAAGCCCACGCTTCGTGTCCAATAGACTCGACAAACACAGCAATTATCTGGACACGTGGACACGGTCAGCCGGAGATTGTCGGACAGTACGGTACGCGGGATCGTGCCACGCGGGCCGGACATCTCACCGACCAGTGTCCGGGGAAACATGGTGTTTGTGAAAACTGTGAAGTGTCATGTGATAGAGCTACAGCACTAAAATGTACCCATTGTTCTTACTCAACGTCTTACTCACCTACTTTTTCGCTAAACGTGTAAGCCTCGGGCGCTCAAAAAGTAGCTACCTAGTAGTAGACTATATTACTAGCACTACACGATAAAGTATTTGCTCAATTATGATATCGACTGGAAGAGAGAATGTCTAAATTTAAGGTAATATCTTCACGGGACCAATTAGCGTTTTATGGCTTAAAGGGCATAGTCTGCAGCATCTATGAAGAGAGAGAACGAGAAAGAGAACTAATAATAATATTATAGAGAAAAGATTTGATTTTTTGTATATTTATTTGTTACGCTTTCACGCTATAATGGCTGAACGGATTTCGATGGAATTTAGGACATGGGTAGACCATGACCTGGGTTTTTATCCCGATTTTTCCACGGGATCGAGACTTATGCGGGTGAAACCACGGGGCGCAGCTAGTATTTTTTATTTTTTATTATCATTTATTTTTCAGGTATTTACCCATAGCAATATTACAATGCATTGTTGTTAAATTATTACATCATAATAAATTAAATTAAAAATAAGATTAATTTACATTATTAAAATTAAAATTAACTTAAATTCAGATACGTAATTTCAGAATATTAACGTCTCAGCAGGTACACACAGCGAAATATTACACACTATTTGACACTATCTGATTAGTACATGCACATAATCGAGTCAGGAAAGATGCCTTGAGTCTCCTCAAGAGTCCGTAAAAATCAGTAACTCTGTTCTCAACGAACACGTCAGTCGCACTACACCGCCAGGGCAGCTTTAATGTATCTCTAAAGGCGTTATTATATATATTGTACACGAAGGGTGTTATAGGCGCTCTTCGTGTACCTCGTTGTACGTTGTCGTTCTACACCAGTCAACTCTGGTAAGAGTTAACTCAAATCAGTTATTTTAACTTGGTTAGACCAGTGAGAAAAGCGTCTAGCCAACATGTTGCTTCGACATGCGACTGCGCCTCTGTCGTTCGTCTGTAATAAATAAATTTTATAAAATGTTCGACTATTGAATAATTAATTGTTGTCTTATGTATTTACATATAAAAATGAAACCCTCGGGCCGTGGGGTCAGAGTGCTCACGGCCTCTTCGATGAAATATCAAAACGGCAATTTGACAGTTTCCGTGACCCAAGGGCTAGTTTTTACCTTGGGCAGAGTGTAAGCATTGCCATACAACGTGGCAATGCGGCCAGTCTCTTGGGTACATTACCAGTCGACAGCGATGCGGATGAATTTTTCGATGCTATATTTTAGTTTTTCAATAGTTTTAGTTTGTGTATAATTTTGCTATTTTTATTAATTAATTAGATATTGAATAATTATATGTTCAATTAATAAAATTAATGTTGCTGTATTTACGTGGATCTTTAATGAGTTACTTTAAAGATTATCTTGTGTACAATACACCTAATGTATCGTACAGCCCGCCCGGCACACAGCTCACAGCGCCCCGTAGCTAATGTATCGTACAGCCCGCCCGGCACACAGCTCACGGCACCCCGTAGCTAATGTATCGTGCGGCCCGCCCGGCACACAGCTCACAGCGCCCCGTAGCTAATGTATCGTACAGCCCGCCCGGCACACAGCTCACGGCGCCCCGTAGCTAATGTATCGTACAGCCCGCCCGGCACACAGCTCACAGCGCCCCGTAGCTAATGTATCGTACAGCCCGCCCGGCACACAGCTCACAGCGCCCCGTAGCTAATGTATCGTACAGCCCGCCCGGCACACAGCTCACGGCACCCCGTAGCTAATGTATCGTACAGCCCGCCCGGCACACAGCTCACAGCGCCCCGTAGCTAATGTATCGTACAGCCCGCCCGGCACACAGCTCACAGCGCCCCGTAGCTAATGTATCGTACAGCCCGCCCGGCACACAGCTCACAGCGCCCCGTAGCTAATGTATCGTGCGGCCCGCCCGGCACACAGCTCACAGCGCCCCGTAGCTAATGTATCGTACAGCCCGCCCGGCACACAGCTCACGGCACCCCGTAGCTAATGTATCGTGCGGCCCGCCCGGCACACAGCTCACAGCGCCCCGTAGCTAATGTATCGTACAGCCCGCCCGGCACACAGCTCACAGCGCCCCGTAGCTAATGTATCGTACAGCCCGCCCGGCACACAGCTCACGGCACCCCGTAGCTAATGTATCGTGCGGCCCGCCCGGCACACAGCTCACGGCGCCCCGTAGCTAATGTATCGTACAGCCCGCCCGGCACACAGCTCACAGCGCCCCGTAGCTAATGTATCGTACAGCCCGCCCGGCACACAGCTCACGGCACCCCGTAGCTAATGTATCGTGCGGCCCGCCCGGCACACAGCTCACAGCGCCCCGTAGCTAATGTATCGTACAGCCCACCCGGCACACAGCTCACAGCGCCCCGTAGCTAATGTACCGTGCGGCCCGCCCGGCACACAGCTCACGGCACCCCGTAGCTAATGTATCGTGCGGCCCGCCCGGCACACAGCTCACGGCGCCCCGTAGCTAATGTATCGTACAGCCCGCCCGGCACACAGCTCACAGCGCCCCGTAGCTAATGTATCGTACAGCCCGCCCGGCACACAGCTCACAGCGCCCCGTAGCTAATGTATCGTGCGGCCCGCCCGGCACACAGCTCACAGCGCCCCGTAGCTAATGTATCGTACAGCCCGCCCGGCACACAGCTCACGGCACCCCGTAGCTAATGTATCGTGCGGCCCGCCCGGCACACAGCTCACAGCGCCCCGTAGCTAATGTATCGTACAGCCCGCCCGGCACACAGCTCACGGCACCCCGTAGCTAATGTATCGTGCGGCCCGCCCGGCACACAGCTCACGGCGCCCCGTAGCTAATGTATCGTTTTGCCTGGGTATTTTCAGATAGATTTGAACGTATTGAAACTAATCATAATCTCAATAATTAGAAATAAGTTTTATTATGAAAGTTTTCTTGGTAGGATAATTTCCGAGAATAGATGAGCCTCAAGATTTTCTTGAGGAACATATTATCAAGGCATATTTTAAGAAATAAGGAAATATCAAAATCGAAGTCACCAGGACTTCGATTTTGATGTTTGCTCATATATTCCTCATCTTTTGCAATAACTTTGTCGATAGTAGATCAGGATTGTTATTTTGGGACAGTGATGTGTACAACATTGCCTTATAAATAGAGTCCGTAGCGTGTCTGTCTGTGTGTAACGTCCGCTCCTAGTGCAGATCATTTAGTCCTAATGCAACCTGACTCACACGAGACTAGCTTGACATTGAACGTGTTTTTCACCGCGTGTAATATAGTTTTACAGCCTTACAAAATCAATCTCTGTCCCATCCATTTCTGTGTCTCTTCACAAAGTATCAGCATGTTTGGCTGCAATTACCTACGTATTTATTTATTTTAGATATACCTTTTATTTCACATAATTTTTACAGTATTGATTACTAATTAGGGTTCCGTGCCTCAAAAGTTAATAAAGGAAACCTTATAGGATCACTTCGTGGTCCGTCTGTCCGTCTGTATGTCTGTCTGTCAGTCTGTCAAGACCCTTTTTCTCAGGAACGCGTGGATATATTATGTTGAAATTAATATCAAATAGGTACGTAGGTCTACGGTCCCTTGTAGCTCTAAAAAAAATCAAGCTCTTAAGTCACGTAATAAAAAAATACGGCCATTTATGCGACATATTTTTATACTCGCAAATAAATCAAAACCTATAGGATACTTCCCGCTGACCTAGAATCATGAAATTTGGCTAAAAGCAAGGTCTCACTGCACAAGTAAAGGAAAAAGTCCGAAAATCCTTAATTTGTAGTTTTATCACATATTTTTTTTTTTTTTTTGCGATTACAAAATTATAATTGCAGTTGTAGAATTGACCGTGACGTATTTCGATGTATGGAGAACATGTTTTTCAAATCCAATGTTATTTTTGTTTTTTGAGATAATTCATCCTAACTAGGGTTCCGTAGTTATTGTGCGTGGTCCGACACGCACTTGGCCGGAATCTATTTTTTTTTAAATTGTTTCATTTGAGAACCCCTGAGTTGAAGGCCTCCTCCAGAGAATGCCAGCTTTCTCTATCTTTGGCTACGTCCATCCAGCGTGATTCGGTTATACGCACGACCTCGTCCTCCAAGCGAGTGTGTGGTTATTTATTTCACTTTACCATGAAACGGCAATCGGTCAATTACAGTAGTTGATAACATTTGACAAAAAGTTATCATCTCATCTAATGGAACTCCAGACATACTGACAATTTGTAACGTAAAACAAATGTGTGTAACATTCTCTGGAGACACAACTCTCTTAAACACATGAGCAGACATTACAGTCCTGAAGATACGATAATTTACAAAGCTTAGATTGATTATTTACAAGCATACTTATAATTTGTTGCAACCTCACAGAACAACAGACAGTTGTGAAACTTTTCAGTAGCAACCTGTGTGCCTCACGCGCGCAATATCCGACAATAATAAAGAGTAAAACTGTCAAAACCCATTTATATGAATAATGCCATCTTTTAGGACATTTTTAATTTACATCCCTTACAATCTAAACCTTTTCAAGTCAAAAATAAAGTTTATTTTCCATTGGGGTGAGTTCATGAAGTGAGTTAACTGCATTTTTATGGAGCGTATGGTAAGTGGCAGTTATGTCGGTTTAGGGAAGTATGAGGGACAGCTTTATGGTGAGATTTAAATTGTAAGATGGGCACATTCGCGGGCTCGCTGTGGGGTAGCAGGCTGGGGTTGCCACGTTAACTGTTAAAATATTACTGTTTAAAGTCGATTGTCATAATAAAAGGGGTCGTAAAAGGTCTTCCACTAAATCATACTTTGACGTGAGCTTTGATCCACTTTTGGAACGTGGATCCACGCGAGACACAATGGATTTTTAATTGTTTCAATTATTTGAACTTCATCCAACAATAGTATACTGCGAGCTTAGTGCCATAGGTATTTCAACTAAGGTGATGTAACTTCAAGTACACACATCTAAAGTGTCTAGGGATCAAGTACATTTTTAACCATGCAAAATTGTGCAATTTATATTTACTAAATCTAGTCTTCCAGACTGGTTTCTTATTAATTCCTATGTTTAAGTTAACAACTTATCCCTATATTTTGTAAAAATTAAGAAAAATGGCAATTTTTGCAAATAGTGTAAAATTAACCTAAGTTAATGTCGTCAATTAAATGGCAAAAAAGGCAAAAATGAGTATTTTTTAAATTTCTATTGTAAAGATAAAAAAAATCTGTTTCCATTATTGACACGAATCACACAATCACAGCGATTTGGCATGCTTAAAATCAGTTCATCAAAACTTTGAGGAATGGCTGCCCACGTACTTTCTAACAAGTCAAAAAGTTGTTGTGGGGTATGCACGGCATCCATATTCGGCAGAGCTGTTATTTGGAGCATATCCCATGCGTGCCAAATGGGTTCTGGCGATTGAGCAGGTCACGGCAGAACGTTGATGCGAGCATCGGCAAGAGTGCATGTTACGACCTTAGCCGTGTGTGCATTATCGTGCAATGCACACAAGTTTCGACTAATGTGAAACGAATCACCCAACCCGCTTCGCAAAGGGATGATCACGTCTGAAACAGGATTGTCTCCGCATAAATCTGAGCATTGAGGTTGCCCCTGATCGAAATGAGATCGGTTCTTACACCGATCCAAATACAGGCCCAAACCATTATTGTTCCCCCTCCATATGTATGTGCATCCTGACAAAATTTCAACTGTTCTTGACGTCCAGAGGTCCTCTCAACTCGAGTACGTCTTGTATCCGGCCTCATACCGACCGACCGAGATTCATCGGAAAAGCAAACACACCGCCAGTCTTCATCCTCCCAATTTCTGTGTTCGCGAGTCCATTGTAAACGGGCCCTACGAATGCGGGGTGCTATAGGTGGAACTCTCAGCGGCCTTCGGGAATGCACACCCACTTCTCGTAAACGATTTCGGATGATTTCGTCGCTTATCAGCAAGCCTGTAGAGCTGTGGAGCCTCGTAGCCAACATCATGGCGCTCATAGTACAATTCCGTCGAGCAGTATTTTGCATGTACCGGTCCTGTCTGCGAGTGGTGATGCGAGATCGTCATCCATGTCACTCGGCCACGCTGCTTGTGATACGACAGCGTGTCCAGAGGCGGCTTGTGACGCTATGTGTAGTGCCAAGAGCGACTGCCACAGAACGTTGCCTGGAACTAGCTTGCAACATTCCGACAGCTCTCATCATCTGTTCTCATCTCAAATGATGTCGTCGCTCCATATCGATGCAATTTTTTTAAGTTCCGATGCAGAAATTGTAATGGTTTTGTAAAAACGCTATTACAAACTTTTATAGGAAGTGTCAGTTGATTTTCTATTTTTAATCAAAATTTAAAGAAATTTTTTTATTCAAATAGTGAAATTCATTAAAAAGAATCAATAACGATCCAAAAAAGTTAAAATAATAATCCTCAATTGCAGCGATACTCTAAAAAGTGTCTAGGCATCAAGTACGATGCCTAGACACTTTTGATGTGTGTATATAAACAAGCTGTCCTTTCGGGTTTGGCTGATGCAATAAATATCAGTAACAAGAACTGTTCAATTTGCGAGTGGAGCCTCACACATGGGTTGCAGGTTAATCCATCTAAGACTCGGATCTTGTTGTTGGCAGCTCAAGAATTTGAAAGAAATTCAATTTAACGGAACTACTATTCCAGTAAGTGAAAATGTTAAGAACCTTGCGAGTCTGGATCGACAAACATCTTTCTTGAGGTCCTCAGCTACAGCACGTAAGTCCCAAAATTTTTGCATGTGGTAAGTCCCTGAGACGATTGCGAAACTTTCTTCCAACTGCCAATAAAACTGCGCTTGCACAATCCTTTTTACTTCCCATCCTTGACTACGCTGATGTCAGTTATCTCGATCTCACTGAGGCACAACTAGATAAACTTGAGCGACTTCAAAACTTTTACATAAGATTTATATTTGGCCTGCGCAAATATGATCACATTTCTGAATTCCGTACAAAGCTCAAGTGGCTTCCCACACGTCTTCGCCGGAATTCCCATATCTTATTTCAGCTCTACAGTATTCTGTTCAATTCCACAACCCCCTCTTATCTTAAATAACGTTTCAAGTTCCTTCATGACACACATAATAGATATCTGAGGTCATCGGAAAACTTGAGACTAGAGATGCCGATGCATTCCACCAGATTTTATGACAAATCTTTTACAGATCAATTCAGTTCAATATTGGCATATCGCGGCGGACTCTATTTTCAATGCGGCGGTTGGTGAGCGATGGTACAGTTTCGAAAGATTTTTCACGGACGCCTCTAAATTGTCAAATGCAAGTTGCACTGTTCGGTATTCTACCAAAACTCCAAAATCAAATGCCCGTACAATCATCAGTGTTTGTGGGTGCGTGCGTGGTCTGATTAGAAGCGTGTTTATTTATAGAGGCTCATAACATAACTTTTGGTGTCATCTATATAGACTTACTTCTAGATGCTTGCTTTGGAGCAGAATCCTTTTAAGAGTAAACTGCACGGTCCAACCCAGCTTCAAAAAGTCACTTTTCTCTTGTGACTAGAATCACAAAAACATACACTTGGTTTGGATTCTAAGTCATTGTGGCATAAGAGGAAACGAATATTTGGATGCTCTTTCTAAAGATGCTGTTATGTCCCAAGCCGTCCGCCACCTTATACATTTTCAATGTCTAAGCTACGATTTTCTGAGCCTTCCAAAACAGAGCTTGCTAACGTCAGCCAGGTGCAGTGGCAAATTGAAGTAAACAGAAAAGTGCTTTTTATCACTCAATACAGCTTAATGTTACACCCAAGCCTTGGTTTTACCCTTATAAAAAAATAACCAAGAAAGTGATATCTATTCTTTGCCGTCTCCGTATAGGCCATTATATTGTTCTCCAGTTTTCCTTCACAAAATCCGGGTCAGAGACAGATCGCTCTGCACTTGGGTTAGATGAATGAACTTTGGAGCACATCTATATAACTGCTTCAATAATAACAATATGCTTGTATAGGCATCTCCCTAAATTAAAGATCCCTGTCCGAACTAACTTTCCACCCCTACTAACACATTCTTCCCCAAAGCTCTTTGAGGCTTTAATGTTTTTTATCCGCGTCAATTAAGATGATTTTTGTGTGATTTATGATCATTTATGTACATATTTATTAATATAACAATATTTTTTATCTGTTTGTTTCACTGTACACCGTTAAACCGCTAACAAGTTTCACATTAAATTCAATTATTAATTAATCAACTAGGTTGTTAACATCCATTTTTTTTGTTTCCCTACTTCGTACGTTTTCTCATAACAATTCTGACATTGCACCATTTGCCATAAAGAAAATTAGAATAGAATACAAACGTAAATCCAGTAACAGACACGATAGTATCTTAATGAAGTATTCCATTTAGCTGCAATTATTGCCTACGAAATCGGAACCTCATAAATTGTATTACGGCCGTCATTATAGTCTCGTAACTCGTAAGCTACGAACAGTACCTCAGTGGTAACACATTTAGTGCCCATAAGGAAAATCCTACTTCCTGGTCCTAACAAACGGGCAACAGAGCCAATAATAACTGAGTCAGAACCGTTCAGGGTTCATCATCAGTAGTATTATTATCATAAATGCATAGCTCTTGTTTGAAATAAATGAACAATTAGCAATTTTCTTTAGTTATGGAGATTTTAACATCACTTAATGATTGTTATTTTCCAATGAAAGTTTATCAGTTCTGGCGTTTACGAACTGAATAAGGTACTTATAACTTTTTACCTACCTGTCTAACTAAACATTCCCCTTTATTTATAAACTTTGTTTAAAGTTAAGAGACGTTTAAACGTCAAAAATGTATGGTTAAACAGGCGCTAATCATTACTTTTTTAAGCAGCGTTTATAGATAAACCCCAGTAAGCTTAATGACCGTCACCAAAGAATAGTTGGTAAATACCGTCACAAAATTCTGTAAGATTGTAAATAACAGTAATTTAAAAACATGTGAACCCAAAAAATTATTCCTAAAGGCCAGGAACTGCATTTGTGGTAGTATTTAATTTGTGAAACACGTCAAAGCGCACGTTCACAAATATCTATCTCAAAACGTACGTTTCGTGGTTAACTGTCAGTATTCTTCGTTCTCGCAATCAATATATTGATTGTTTGGTGGTACTCGGTGCGGTTAGGCAGTTGGGCTCAACTTCATACTATCCGTGATCTGTGCCGCGCAGTCGACACCTGACTATCAACGTTAGCTGCTAGGGTCTCCACATCGTGGACACGGAGGACAAAAGAACTTTTACATTCTTGCATACCAGAGGGCTAGACAAGTGGCAATTTCTTTCAAAACGTTTCGTATTTATACAACTTTCAGCAGGATTGAGATAAGCTTATCGGTTCCTTATGTCAGTCCTATATTTGACTTTGTCATCACCGTTATCGCTCAATCGCTGTTAGATTGTCACTTGGTCTAGGCCCTCAGGTCATGCACAGATTGTCACTTGGTCTAGACCCTCAGGTCATGCACAGATTGTCACTTGGTCTAGACCCTCAGGTCATGCACAGATTGTCACTTGGTGTAGACCCTATTTCGACATATCCGCTTGAACGAGCTTATGATGTTCAAAGAGAGTGAACACTCCTCTGAAGTGAAGTTAGTAATTGAATTGTCCAGCATAAATCATATTATCCCAATTTATTTAGGATCGGAAAGTAGGTTTTTTTATCTTCTACACACATTATTTTCATGAATACGGTTGTTTTTATCAATTACAATACACACTTTAATTGGTAAAAACAACAGTATTCATGAAAATGATTTTTTCTAAATCCTTTAAGAAAGATGTTTTTCAAGGAACGCTCCTTGAAGAACACCTTTCTTAAAGGTGTTTCAATATTTTGTTAATTAATTCCTAATTAAAAATGAATGAATTCCTCTACTAAAACAAAGCCCAGTCCTATAGGACAGTCACCCTAAGTGTCTGGAGGTTGCGTGCGCGCACCGTCACGGATCTCTCAGCCAATCAGCGCGCTGCGCTTACATTTTCAATTCACACTCGACTACGAAACGGATATTGTAAGTGACAGCCGAACAGATACGCGCCGTGGTTTATTTGCTTTTAATTTAGAAAGTAAAGTAACTATGTGGGAAAAGGGATTAAGTGCCCGTAGGGCCGAGTGTGGGTTTGCTTCTTTTTGGAATGTCACAGAAGCTGGAAATGTCTGAATACCTATTTTATCCTTTAAAGTTAAAGTTCACGAGCACATTCGTAAGAAGCTGGCAGTTTCATCACAATCGTAATGTTTTCCCATTGCTTGTCTTATTTGTTTTAGTATATTTGTGTATTTATTTTTGCTTATATATATATATTATTAGGTGTAGGTATATATATTATATTTATAGTTTTTAATAGGTAGATTTATACGTTTATATTTAAATAACTATTTATTCCTCAATCTCGAAGGTTGACTGGTAGAAAATTCCTATGGCATTAAGTCCGCCTCAGTACAGATGTACATTTGTGTGCTTGAAGTATTAAATAAATAAATAAATGATCTTTTCACAATTACACAAAGCTAAACTTGAATACCAATGAATCATCAGTAGCTAAAAGCTACACTTTTGAGTAGGAATCGATAAACCGTACCAACAATCGCAAATCTGAACCGTAAAGTTCAGAAAAGACTATAATTTTATGCTGAGATCTTTAAGCAGGTACTATACGCTTGCTCGTATGCTATGTGGCTTGGGGCAGCTACACCGCAACCCCTCTACTGGCCAATACGCTAACTTGTGGTGAAACGTTCACCGTGAGCACCGGCTTTATGACTTTAAACATTAAACATAGTCTGCGGGTAACTATGATTAGAAATGACTACTTAATAGAAGGAAAACTTTTGAAACAATTATAGAGATAAAGAATAGGAAAATTCAGCGAAGTGTGGTGTCACCAAACCAGATAGCGTGACCCCAAAAAAAAAAATTGCTAGTGGGGTAAACTGAATGTTAAAAGCAATTAACAAAACCTAATTATCGAGCAGTGCACTGCATTGACGAAATTGTGTATTAAATTGAAATAACTGAGAGCAACTCACAGAAGACGAAAGATCGCTCTCTTCCTGATTTCTGTAAACATCTGTGCTGTGTGATGTGGTGTGCGCCGCGCGCCGCCGCAAGTTCCCTCCACCAGTATTGTAAGTTTTTAAGTCCACCGCCATAGTTTACGACCATGCAGTGCGGGCTGCGGCCAGGCCGTGTTTATTATGTTCAATACTTTCCAACTAAACACATCTGGCACATTGAATATTATGGAAATAAGCGCTAAGAGAACGATGTAGTGTGTGTGGAAATGGATAACACTTACGAACTTCTAACTTGTGGTTTGCGATTCAATATTTGTGCATAGATGTTGAATTTGATTTAAACCCGACCCGTATGAATTTCAAGATGACACTTATCGCTTTAAATTGGAATCAAAGTTCAATACTGAAGTTAGCAAAGATAAAAGAATCATTACATCGTCGGAAAAATGGAAACCATGACTTTGATCTTAAAAAAACGAATCTAGCACTTACGCCTACGCTTAAGACGGTTTACAATTACACCATCTGCGCTAGAATAACTTTATAGCAAGTTATTCTGTACTTCCAAATGCACCATGTTGTACGTCGTAGAACGTCTAGCTATGAAATAAGACATCGTGGTGCGTGCGACGCGGCGCGGGCGCGACGTGCGGCATTATGCGCGCGCCCTGCTGCGACCTGACAGGCTGACGTTCGACCACGTCAGGTGGGCACGGAACTTACAGAATAGATCCTTAGAGGAAAACATGGTGTTGAGAAGCGAACGCGGTTTTTGCACGAAATGGACGTATCATACTTATTTATGTGCACTTCGACTGACTGAAAAACATTTTTAAATTCCCTTAATTCCTTTATAGCTGACAACTGAAAAAATGGCTAGAACTTTAATTGTTCTTTTAATAAAGGTACCTTCTTTATTAAATTTGATCCACTTTCAGATGATGTATTCATCAATGCCTTGATGGCGACACAACAAGAGTAGTTACTACGTTAGAAAATGTAACCATGCATTTTGTATTTTCTCAAACAGGCTCTACTCTAATCACTTAATTGGATAAAAAAACCCACGTACTTTTCTAAATATATCTTTTAACAAAACTGTTAATTTTCAATAGAGGTTCTTTTTATTCAAATTCACATCAACATCTACCCAATTACTCGACGTAAAAGCATCGACAATAGAGTGCTATTCTTAGAATAATCAGAGGGACATAATAGGCTGCTCTTTCATTTGCCGGGAGGTCAATTTTGATGTACCGTTAGATAGTTTAATCAGACTCATAGAAATCGCCCAGGGTTATCTACTGACCCAAAATGTGCTCATTTGTATTTTGCTCTTTATTTTCTAAGAAATATTTAGCTGTAGTTCCTCATCTTTGTTTTAAAGATAGTCCAACAAATAACATACGTATTCGGTAGCACATGTCCTGAACGGACTATGGCATCACCTGTGTTCACTTATTACAGTACATTACTGCAGCGGCCGGCACGCACATGTATGTCCTTCAATGCCTGGTTGCGGCCAAGGCTTGTATAGAGATATGATATAATATGCCAAGGGTTCTATAGACTGTTCTCAAATAATGCGCGGATATTCAAACTAAGTAATACATATGTAGAAAATGTTATTTGAAAATAAAAAAATCCAGAATCAATGACGAACAACAATAATTTTTCACGGGCCAATATGTTCATTTGTTTCTTGTTTAATTTAAACAGCTCTATTTGTAAGCCAGTTCGAAAAAAAAAAATGATAAGTAGCCTACTTGTTGCCATTGTTTCGAAGTAAAAAGTTCGTTCCTTTTTAGGGTTCCGTACCTCAAAAGGAAAAAACGCAACCCTTATAGGATCACTTCGTTGTCCGTCCGTCCGTTTGTCTGTATATCAAGACCCTTTTCCACAGGAGCTAAAAATAATCATGTTTCTAAGTCAACGCAATAAAAAAATACGGCTGTTTATGAAATATTTTGATGCTTGCTAATAAATGAAAACCTATAGGATACTTCCGGTTGACCTGAATCATGAAATTTGGCAAGAATCAAAGTCTTACAGCGCAAGTAAAAGAAAAAGTCCGAAAATAGTTTATTTTTAATTTTTCCCACATTTTTTATTTGCCATTACAAACTTTTTTTTTCCATTGATAAAGTATTGTAGCTGACATTACAATCTAGCCAAGCTAGCTAATATGTAAATTAAATATAAGTTAAACTACTAAGTAACTATAATTGACAAACTGACACGTTTATCGATGCATGGGAGAACTTTTTTTCAACTACAAAGTTAAGTTTGCTCTTGGGATAAATTCATCCTAACTACGGAACCCTTGCCCTACCCCTATTGTGCGTGGTTCGACACGCACTTGGCCGGCTTTTTAAATTATACGATAGATATGAGTTTTCATGGTAATTTATTCGGCTGCTAAACACTAAAAATGACAGATTTCATATTAACTTTGCCGGCCCTGCTCGTATGTATTTGACCAGTACAATATTTTAGATTTATCTCGAAGAAGGTTGTCAAAATCATGCTCGAATTTTCAAGCATTTTTGAGAAAACGATTGGTGAGAGTGACTAAGCTATAAATGTACCTATTCATTGCACCTTCCACGACTGGCCACGCTAAAATATAAATAAGTGATGATATCACGCCTTTGCTCCGGCCAAAAAGGTCAGTGGTTATGGTCTCATGGATGAAGGAATGGTTGGTTATAGAAGCGCTACATAAATAGTGCTGATTGGTCGGCGCCCGCGGCGCGCGCACTGCCCGGGGCGAAGGCTCTGCGCCTCTATTGTAGGACAAGGCCCTTGTGATGAATCAATTTGTGGAGGTATTATTGAAGGACCTTTTTCTTTCCTAGACGGCTAGTCGGCAAGGTACAGACGATAGATATACCGACGATGTATGAACTAATTGAATCTGTCATAAATTCTAAATATAGAAAAAGACGATGGTAGGAATTGTCATATAATAAACCAAAAATTGTTATAATAACCAATACACTGGCTAACGAGCGTGCCAAGGATTTAAAAAAATTCAGAGAATTAAATCGATTGCGCCCAGCTCCCGTGTAGTTCAAGGATATTCTTACACTATTTAAGAACGAACACAAAAACCAGTCGTGTGACAAATCACACGCAAAAAATATGTAACAGGTTACCACAGCGACATCCGTACAAAGTGATCACACAAATTATGGAAATATAATTAAGACTGCTTGGATAGCAGTAGTAAAAATATGCCATAAAACGTTTGGCGTAAAATTAAATAATATGATGTTGATTACAAGTAAATTAAGCACAATTATAACTGGACCGGTTTCATGTTACATCTTTTATTGGATTGAAATAATAGGATTGCAGTGTTTCCACTAGGTCTTTAAAAAAGATTTATGACAAAATATAATATGTACACACATGCTACAGAATTGTCAAAAGCATCAATAATATGGACGCTGACAGTGTGCTCAAACTATAGCTCTATCACAATAACATGCACGCTGACAGTGTGCACAAACTATATAGCTCTATTACAATAATATGCACGCTGACAGTGTGCACAAACTATAGCTCTATCACAATAATATGCACGCTGACAGTGTGCACAAACTATAGCTCTATCACAATAATATGCACGCTGACAGTGTGCACAAACTATAGCTCTATCACAATCATATGCACGCTGACAGTGTGCTCAAACTATAGCTCTATCACAATAACATGCACGCTGACAGTGTGCACAAACTATATAGCTCTATTACAATAATATGCACGCTGACAGTGTGCACAAACTATAGCTCTATCACAATAATATGCACGCTGACAGTGTGCACAAACTATAGCTCTATCACAATCATATGCACGCTGACAGTGTGCTCAAACTATAGCTCTATCACAATAATATGCACGCTGACAGTGTGCACAAACTATAGCTCTATCACAATCATATGCACGCTGACAGTGTGCTCAAACTATAGCTCTATCACAATAATATGCACGCTGACAGTGTGCTCAAACTATAGCTCTATCACAATAGTCCGTATAATAATTCTGTGCATCCCAAAAGCATCTCAAGGCGAGATCCCCATCTGGCTAGCCGACAGCAGGACAATGGTCGCGGCACAACAATGGTGACCTGCGACCTGCCGCACTCGGTCACACTCGAGACAGTTCGGACTCCCACATCCAGTCGTACTATTGTACTTGTATATAACGTTCCTATTTCAATTTTCTTTATGTTTTGCTATGTACTTTTAGATACATTCTTCAACTTCGTAATTGGTAGAAAGTGAGCGTTAAAGTGTTATAATAATCGATCATAGTAAATTATTAATGTCTGAACATGAAAAGTAATTTGCAGAGTATACAGCGTGACTTATATTTTACCGTGTTTGAAAATAGAATCCCGAAATCAAAATAACATAGTAGCAAATCAGATCCACATGTCGTGGCTAGATCTTAGAATTGACCATTTCATGAAATGGCCAGCTAACATTGGCCATATCGTTTAAACGTCAACGTTTAAGTCAGTCGACGTTTGGCCAAATCATTAATGTAGGGTATCCATGGTGTAAGGTGAAGTAAAAATAGTCAAGTAACTGCGACCAACTTGGAAGTAGTACTCGGTCGGCTCGCGCGCCGTTGGTTCGGTTTAACCAACCATTTTTATTTCAGTTCTAACCTAACCTAACCCATTTGGTCGGGGTGCCATATAAGCGTTGTATTTTATTAATTTTTAGAAACATATTTTAAGTTCTATGTTGCATTTCAAGCCGCGGCAGCGACCGGCGAGCGCTACTTCCAAGTTGATCGCTTTCCACAATATCATTTTTGGAAAGTGACATCAGCGCCTCTACCGGTGAATAATCTAACTATTTTACGATATGATTACTAATGTGTACCTTCATGATGTGGCCAACACATCATGTATGAAGTAGTCGTGCGTTTAACTGGTCATATCATCAAACGTTGAGAATTCAATGATCTGGCCAGGCCACATCATGATGTGACCAGTGGTCGATGTTCATTTCATGAAATGATCAATTTTAAGATCTTGCCACGACATATACATCACAAAAAGGAAATCGCAATAAGGTAGGGGTAATCTTAAAAATGCTACCGAACCATCTAAACTGCGACACTACTCGAGCTGACTCGATCGATATCTACACAGACCGTTCAAAGGCGTTCCATAAACGAAACATTTATGCAAATAAATAATTCCGGTTTCTCTGTACCGCCTTACACAGAGCCTTACAAAACGATCGCCACTACCAATTAATTAGTCCGCTGTATAGTCTACGTTTGATTCGGTAACACATGGAGCAGATTTACGGTGCTCTGCGGCGTTTAAAGTGTTTATCGCGTTGTAGGCACAGATGTAACTGTCGCGTGTTTTTGTACGCGTTCCCGGGTTTATACCTGGAACGCATTTTCTCCGATGATAGTACAAGATAAAAACAGAACAGGAACAGAAGGTCTATATACATATGGATACTTCTATATTTTGCTCTCTTGAACATCCTTGCACAGAACTAGAACGTTACCGCGTTCTAGCACTGTGCAAGGTGTCCTAGCAAATTAAAATATTCCAGTGTCGCCTACTACGGTTCTGGAAGTCAGCATTAATCTCATGTTTATTTATGTATGTAGTAAGATTAGCTGTTATGTCTTTTGGCAGACTGCCTAAGAATTTATGGGGCATCCGAAAATCAGGGAAAACTGCTATGGATCAGAATTCCCATTTAATTTTATCGTACCGAGAATAGGGATGTTGACGAAAATTTTTTTTTTGTCCGTCAAGTAGATTATTAAAAAATATTGGACACGTATTTCTTAATCGTAATCAAAAGATTACGGCAATACGTTAAAAGGTGGCATGACGTCACTCCCCGGTAGATTCTATACTGACTTGTGACGTAACGAGCCCCCACTCCCCAACTTTAATGCGTTTTATCTAAACCTTTTTTATTAATATGATAAAGCAAAAAATACGTGTCAAATATTTTTTTATTATCTGACTGTCGGACTAAATAATATTTCGTTTCCCAGTCCACATCCCTATTGCGAGTGCCTACGTTGCATTGTGTTGATAAAAATAATACTTCTGTATACTTAACTCGATTTTTTTAACTGTTCGTTTGGAGCTGTCAAAGTCGTAGATTGTTAGTATTGAATTCACCCGCCCGGTTACTTCCTCAGTGCCTCTGAATACGGTCTACACAACTCGTGTCGTCTCCACAGTTCTATCATATATATATATATATATTTTTTAACTTTTCCCCACACTTTGATTTTCGCCTCTATTGTAAGTGCGTTTACAAACATTTAAACTCACATACACAAACTAGCAATTTTTTTTATTCCTTTAAATTAGAGGAATGCTCTTATTTACTCCGATATTTTTTTCCGATACAAACTGTTCTAAAACCAAAATAAACAAAAGACGTCGTTTGGGTCAGCTAAGCTAGGTAGGCGTAGGTAAGTATGTATGTAAGTAGGTAGGTGTGTCGGTGGGTAGGTGGGTTGGTAGGTAGGTAGGGAGGTAGGTAAGTAGGTGTAGGTAGGGTAGGGTAGGTAGGTACGTAGGTGTGCCGTAGATAAGTACTTAGTGCTTCCCGAGCGGGCAGCTAGTTAATACTAAAACCATTAAAATCCACTGACGCTTTAAAACTGAATAACCTAAAAGTGAAATTCGTACAGTATCTGTGGTAAAATGTCAATTTTATTATGTGAATAGGTAGATTTTTTTGAGTTTAGGATATATTTTCTCAAAAACTAGGCGTTTGCGCAGCGTAATATTTTGTGAAAGTGTTTAACTTGGAAGACCTACGCTATAAAACAGTGAAGCTTCGCACGCGAGGGTTACAAACTGCAGTGGAACCTTGGTCGCCGTCGGAGTCGCAGTGCAGAAAAGAGAAATAACTATAAAACATGCAATAGGACTGACCTGTCATGGTGCATGACGTCGGCCCGCACCCACGGCCCGGCGCCCCACTCCTCGTCGTCGCGCTCCTCGGGCTTCGCCTTCAGCAGCCCCGACAGCCACGTGTACGACTTGCTGCGCTTCATCGCATACTACCCGACTCACACGTCACAACACAACAACATCAACATCTTCCAATTTTGAAAAATCTGTTTTTAACTTTTAGCAGTCTTGTCACAGCTTTTTGTTTTGATTTTGGAACATTGTGTTCACTACCGGCACTTTTGTTTGGTATGGATTTTATATCACTGGTTTTTTTTTGAATCACTGTCGTGTAATCGTGTTCACTTTTTGTTTGACACTTATTTTTTTATCGGCGCTTTTTATTATGTATCGGCACGCAGAAACTGTTCATTTAATTTGTTGGAATGTATTGAGTATTTTATAGACGCTCTCCAAACTATTCATCACTGTAAGTACAACAAAGCATCCTTGAGTCTGTTTCGACCCTTGTGCGTGAAGCTTCAACTACCGTCAAAATGTCAATTAATATTCGAATCATTAAAATTTCTCACTTCAACACACAATCATGGAAAATAAAAACATATCCACACAATTTGTCTAATTGGTACCTTACAGATATGAAAATAAAGTGCACAATTGTTTGTGTGTTAAGAGCATAGACATTTTGTATTCTCATCGAAGAAAATTGACGCCTGACGATTGATGTTAAAAAAACTTCTATGAAACGAGTGTCGATCACTCCGAGTTCCGTACATGTTGTGTGTGTAACAATTTATATCGACTTGATAATTATGCTAACAATACTAGGTAAGTACTAGAAAATCACACAAGGACCAAGGACACTTGGACGCCAAAATATAATAGAAAATGTACTACTTTTGTAAATATATTAATTATTTCTAAGAAAATAATCAGTACCTAGGTAAATAAAGTAGGTACCATTATAATATGCAAAAACCACGATGTAAATACACAGATTTCAAATAAAAATCCTAAAAAAACCTCCACAATCGAAGTGGAATCCCGTACCTAACCCTAACATAGCGATGTCAAGTCCAACGCGCGACCGTTACTTGGACAATAGAGTGTTGATCAATCGGAGTAGCCTTCACAAATTCAATAGTACACACGTCACTCTAACATTACAGCAAACTATGAGCTTTCGTACTTAGTCGGGTAACGAATAGTTTGGGAGAGCGTCCGATGTTTTGTGTGGAGACTGGTCTAATGAAGCCAACGACGGCGACGAGTACCTGTAACATAGAGAACGAGTTTTAGCGTTAGGTGTCAATAGAGACAGTGTACGTACTAACTGTGGTACCTTACCTACCGACCATGTAGGTACATCATACGCTCATACTCAAGATGGCCCCAACAACGTTTCGTTTGTACGTGAGGTGTTATTCCAGTGTGGGAGGTTATCACTTGAGTTTTGTTGCATGCAACACGGAACTGTCGCATCTCGTGTGCCGAGGGTGCTCTCGAGTTGTTGACGGCACGGGTGGACGTGAGTGACAACAATGCGAGTACGTTGTAATCATCAAAATAAACAGGGCAAACAATACTTATTTTTAATTAATTTAACATTTAAAACTTTAGACAATTACGTTTAAAGGTTATATTTTTTAACATTTACTATTGCGTCGACACAAACATACGTGAAGATCTATAAATGCAGATATTCATATCAGGCAATCAATCAGCTAGGAGTAAGTTTGGTATTCATTTTGCATTAGGTAATGTATAGGGAAATACATGGATAACCACTTGTTTCAATTAAGTAGGTACCTTAAATCAGCAGACAAACATGCCTAAATAGTAGCTTTAATAATCAATGAAGCAATTCAAGCACTGGTTTTAAAATTAGCATATTAATGACTAAACAAGTAAGATATTAAACTAGTTCGGAACATGCACCCACGCACCACTGCGGAATTAAAACGAGCATTGAGTTCTTGATGTTTTGATTCAGACAATTATTGTCAAAATCAAATCATCGAATACACTTTAAAAAAATAATTTAAAATGGTTGTCAAAGAAACGGTCCACAACTTAAAACTCAAGTAAAAAGTGTATTCTCAAGAACTCCTCCTGCTTACTTACCGAAGTCGTTTAATAGTATTGTAAAGCATGGAACATGGAGCAGCTTTGTTCAACAAGTTGTTAGAGCCAACTACATAGTAATAATAAGAACCCCCTACATTGCTATGCGTACACAATACAAGTTACTGTTGTACTTGTTGACTGTTTCCATTCAGAGAGAGAAGTCGTGGAAGTCAAAATAATATGACACAATAAGGAGTTTTCCGTAAGTGTCTTTAAAAGGATTTTAAGGTATTTTCTAGGTAAGATTTAAAATTCAAAAGATCCAAAAGTTCTCATAATTCAAACAACCGTTAGCAGGAGCGTGAAAAACATAAACATGACTTGAGAATAATTACTGATTTGGGTGATTTTCTCAAGCGGCGCAGCTGAAAATCATATCTTATTTTGTTATCCAAACGAACGATATTTTTTTTATTTTTTTTAAGAAATTATACGTAGGTACATATATTATGTATATTTTGATCAGACTGTAAATATTTTAGTAGTTAGAAAAAAAAAACCAATAACATTTTGTGATGCAAACAACTTGTGGACGCGCCACCAAACTAAGCAAACAACGTATTCTAGTTTGGTGGCGCGTCCACAATCTGTTTGCATCACATGTTTTTTTTCACATATTAAATTTGTTTTTCTGGGAATTAGCATAGTTTAAACGAAACTACCCTAGTTTACATAAGTGGCTCGTATAGAATAAACCCAAAAGGACGGCACGACCATCATCGGCTTCGTTTCGCCAGGAGCTCACACGCAGCAGTGACAGACTTGTGCCATCCTGTTGTGATTTCCCGCTAAAAACGTAAATAAGTCTTTTCGTTCTCAAAACACCAGCAATTATGGTGTTAATGTTTTAAAACGTTTTATAACTAAATCGGTGTTGTAATATATATTTATAATAAAAATGTTTTGGTATGCTTTCCAAATGATACAAATATAATTATTATATTCTTAGTCGTTTTTTTTTAAATAAACATATTACTTATACAAGATTCTAATTTTGGTGGCGCAATTTTGGTGGTATTTTACCAATCACAATATACCAACATTTATTTTTAGAGGCACGTCCCTCAAAGAAAAACGAAAAGGTGACTGATTTATTATTAGATTAAAGAGTGGGCAAAAATTGTATCCTTGCTAATTAGGCTGTCGATCAGATAAAAAAAAATGTTAGGTATTATTTTTATTCCAGCATGGCAAAGAAAAACTCAAAGTACAACACAAACACGCACATTGCTTCGAGAAGAAAAGGATGACAGAAAAGAGGAGAAAAGAAAAATATCGGAATGTTCCCGTCGAACTAGAGGAATTTTGCGGAGAAAACAAAGATAAAGATATCATTAAAAAAATGCTGAAGGTAAAATCGTTGTATTTTGTTTTAAATTGATCTCATTATGTTTTTATTATCAGATTCATAATATTTATTCACTATAAAAACGTTTTATTGTTATTTTATTTATAATTTGGTGTAGTAAAATTATTTTGATGTCGGCTATAAATTTTGGTGTCTTACCAATTCTGTAGTCAACAAAATATTAGAAGCTTTCAGGATTAATTTTTTTTCTTACATTTTATGTAACTAAATACGTATTTCTTGCATATCAACATCTTATATTATTAAAAAATTCAGAAACAATTATTTCCACCAAAATTAGGTAATAAATCATAGTTGTTGTAATTCACCCGTTTATTTATAAATCAGAAATTATTCTCAAGTCATGTTTCTTAAGGCCTTTTGTCAATTTTATGTTCAATGCGCAATGCTGAAAATGGGCATACTGAAACATCTGGTGGAGATATTGCCGTAACTAATGAAATGAAATGAAATTGTTTATTCTGTAAATAGGATTAGGAAAAAAAAAAATTGCTACATTAGTTCGGCGTTTCCTATCTGACTACTCTGAGAACAAAGACCGAAACAAACTCAGAGGTCACAGTCTCTTTTAATGTCCAGACATAATCTTGGTCAGGCCATATGAGGACCATGTAGATTAGTGTCTGAAATGGTCTTTTGAGGAAAGAACCACACAGATTTGAGTGGACCTGTCCAGTCAGTGCAAGCATTTGTCAGTAATCTTGGAGCACAACTCAGAACTTAAGGAGCTCAACTCGACGAACAATACCAAAGAAAAGACATTTGGGTAGGCCGTATAAAGTACTCAAACTACCAGACCATCATTAAAACTATCTGAGAAAGAAAAAAATAAGAAAGGATAAAAAAAAGAATATATCCCACATAGTCCTCACATTCACAATAATTAAAACAATATAATACTTTACAATGAAATCATGTCATTTTGTATATAAAACTAGTATATTTTAATGATTTTACATAATAATTAAAATTTCACATTTTATGGTTTTATCCTGTATATCCCTGGCCTTAATAGTGAACAGCCTGCATCTTTCAACTGTTCTAGACAACTCTGCATCTTTCAACTGTTCTAGACAAACCCTCAGCAAGCATAATAATTTTATCAGAGGCATAGATAGTTGGTTTAAATATGACTCACAAACGTTAATCGCCGCCTGCGCATGCTCTGTGTACACTCGCAGTAAGTAGGTACTTGAAGGTACCTACTCGCCGGGAAATCTGGCGAAAGCAACAGGTTTGAGAAAACCAATAAAACTGTTAGCTTATGCAATTAACTGGTAACTAGTGGGGCAGATACCTAATGGTATATCTAATAGTGGTGGTTATTGTTTCAGCAGCCGGGCAATGATGATAAATGTGGCGCTGGGACTCGCCATTTATTAGATTATGGGACAAGCTTTTAGACTGCAAGTACAGATATCTGCCTGAGAGAAGGTAGAACCTGGGTATCATTTTATTAATTTTAATAGCCTATCATTATAAACTACTTGCTTATTACCGAATAAAAAAGTTTCATTAAAATGTTTTTTTTTAAACTCAAAAATTTTTGCAACTCCACTAGCGCGGCATTAAATCTAAAGGAAATTAATTCAAGCGTCCCTATAAAATGAATCATGATGACAGTTAGGAGATTTTCACTCTAAGCGACAATCTCGTGCCCCGACCGCGGCCGGCGAGGAAACTTTTAAATGAGTTAGTGAAATGTGCAAGTCAGTTCAAAATGAAAAGTTCGCGGCGCGGCGGCGCGGGGTCGGTGCTCACCTAGCTTTCGGAATATCTACATTCTATATAGGTAAGCCAGAAGGTCCACTATCCTTGAACTGGATAATTTGATCACATTAGGGTGCGCTTGTAGGTAAGTGGATGGTAAAGTCGTGTGGGATTATTTACATGACGAGTATTACCATATTTCGTATATACATAATATATACTCGTAATCGTTTATGCACACACAAGGCTACTCCAGAGCAGAGAGAAAAGATTATACGCATCAAGTACTGTCAGATCAAATCAAAATTAAGTACATTATTCTTTAGTTCTGTTTCACTAACAATATCTATCATCCGAGTGAGTATTGTCGCTTATATCGAATAGAGTGAGCCTTCGGTGACGATACATACTTACTTTAAACGGTGGAAAATTCAAACTATCACTCATATGACTTGCTCTTTTGAACTAAGAATAGAAAAGCATATTGTCGTGGAACGTCTCAGGTTGCCCGGTTGGGCTCGTTTCCACATGCTCGGTGCAGGCTTGTGCGAACTGTAAATTGGATTTCTCTTTAGGAAATTCCTACTCCAAATTATATACCTGGATACTGTTCTTGACTATTATATTATAGGTGGTACATATAATATAATTTTATCGGTACTGTTTCTAAACCACTGCCTGAGGTTTGGAGCGGCATTGACGACCGACGCTACCTGAGACAGACTTGATCCAAGTAGGTTTTGGATTCCAAAAGGTTAAGAGGCGTGACTGTGACGTGAAGAAAGATTGTGTTTATAACAATATGGTACTGTGCGTGGAGAATGTTTACATGTAAGGTGCCATTTGTCTCGGTTGATCAGAGATAGGAATGTTTGGTGAATGTGTGTGGTGGTCATTCGGGGCGCTTCGTGCGGGTGGCCGTTAACATGAAGCAAGAAGGTTTGGAGACGTGCTGTTGAACACATTGCTGGTATTTATGCGACCGTTAGAGAGGTCACAACAACGCAATAGATCAGAGCAAGTTACAGGATGTATTGAAACTTTACACTGGGTCATGTCATCCGATTAATCTAACTGAATAATCCAAACTTTTATCGAATGTGCCCTACAATCTATAAAATTTCTCAAGGATTCTGTTTGGGTTGATAGGCCTGTAAAGAGATCTGTCGTTTTTTTTCTTATGAGCTCCCTGTTCCACCGACAGCGGCAATGCCTAAACTGGCGGTGGCCTGTGCGGCTGTGTCGGGCAACTGATACAGATCGCTAAGCACGCACAGTTTTCACCCAGATCCCAATAGTAGCGCACTAGTAAGGTTCAGCCTGACCGTAATGTTTGTCACACCGGTGTGTGCTGCGCACCGTGCGCCGTGTGTGCTGTGGCCTCACAGCGAGGCGTCACTTTTCACACCTCCACACTCTTTTCACTCCCCACACCTGTGACGCAGAAACAATGCTGTTGCCGTAGGGCTGCTTCAACTAAAAGCATGTTGTCGCATTCATATTATGTTACAATGTATGGGGAGCTACGCATTACTAAACGGGGCATTGTTGAACTAGACTTAATGAGAAATTAGGTCAGTTCATGCCGATCACCTTCGGTTATTTATCACAGAAACCTAAGCAGGTACTGCTCAATTATGAAGCGCGTACTTATTTGTCCAATATTTTGGAATAAACTTAGTGCTTTCTCAAACCTCTTCCACCACTTTCTATCGTAATAAACTAATAACCAGTGATCGGAGTAGGTAGATTGAATTGGGGTCATTGATCCGAAACGTATATATGAATATGGACATTCCTCCGGAATTGGTTAATTATTTAAAAAAAATCCGGAACTTAGATAGGAATTGTATTCAAATGAGCAATATTATATACTTCATAATTTTTTTAACGGCACACAGTCATGATTCCAAGCTTTGGTAAGTAATATTTACTTGTTACAAGGAGTTTAAAGCATGTTTGGATGTACTATAAGAATATTTTTAGTATTGTGTTTGTTTGCTTAAGCTGTTGAACATACCATCACCAACTTTGAATTGAGTAGTAATAATATCACTACCAACATTAACAATATTTATTTGAATCCGGTAATACCGGAATTGCTTTCCGGAAAAATGGCTTATCCATGTTATTCTTTCTGTGTGCATTTATGATACAAGTACCAAAAATCAATCTACCTACTCCGATCACTGCTAATAACTCTACTTGTCACGGACATTGGAATTTAAATAAAGTTTAGTTTACTACTTGTTGACTATAAAACGATATCGTTAAAGTTTATGTAAGTGGTAAATTGAAAAGTAGGTATTCATTTTAATCATAAATAGGCATCATTCAAAGGAACACTATTCAATTTACCACTTCACAAGCAACTTAAGTAACAGGTACTTTATTAAGATAGCTCCAAATAAAAAAATCACATGAAACAGCACAATTAAGCGGACTTTCCATTAAAGTCAGATTCATTGTCGGCTCTGAGTTTAAGAATCAATATTCTCGCGAGGAATCTCGAAAGAAGTTGAGCAAATATTGAATGAAGCTCAGTGGCTCAGTTGTGCTTGTGTCGAATCAATTTCACGGAGAGCCGTAGTGTCAAGCGTGAACCGTTCCACGGACAGCGTGTCGTCACTCCAACAATATTTATAAAGTAATCATCTTTAAATTGTGCCAAGCCGAAGTTACCGAAGAGCTCCGATCAAAGACGAGTTTTAGTAGAACGTAAAGCTTGAACATGGCTTGAACAATATAGACTTATCAGTACAATGTTGTTATGTACTTGTTTCCTAGGACATCGTGTTCATGTAATGAATTGCAGAAGGTCTATGGTAATTAATTGTAGACACTAAGAGACAAAGATTAAGTAATAAAACTTATTTGATGGAATATGTCCGGAACGAGGCTATATTAATATAATTAGGTTTTTATTGAGGTCACAATCAATCCACGGAACCTGAGAAATCTCTGGCTGGATAGTTCGATACCATATCCCTTTTTCTTTTGATCTTTCGTTAAAATACTCCTGCCAAAGAAATAAACATTTTTTTTTAGCCTTTCCAAAATAGTCTGAATACAGTAGAGTAATATTCATGGGACCTCCATCAACACACGCTTTTTTGGCGAGCATAATATCAACCTTATCATGTTCTTTTACCTGACAATGCGACGGAATCCATTGAAGACATGCCGTTTTGGAATTAGACTGAAGCTTTAAGAGCAATTCATTTATTACGTAGCCTGTCAGAATTTATTTATTTATTTATTTATTTTATTCATAAGTTCACATAAGTATAAATTACATAGAAGTTACATCATTACAATGTTACATATTAATAAGTATTAGGAGGAAAATATTAAACTATGCCTAAAATAAGTCTAGTGTATAACTTATATATATTGGTTAAAAGCCTTCTGAATTCAATAGCGACCTGCCTGATGTAGGTTTATTCAAACCTGTGTTTCAGGCCATCACTTAACATCGCTGAGTGCTGTAGTGAACTATTATGTTACTGAACATAGAGCTAGCATTGATACATAATAATTATATTTTAAAATAAAAATTGACTTAACATTAATAAACTTATTGCATTACTTCTAGCAATTTTTCAGTGTCTGAGTAATTAAATGTCGCTAAGTATTCACTCAACATTTCACTACATTTTTTACAATTAACACTATATATACTTAGAGATTTATTGATTTTATTATATAAGAACGGACCTAAAAATACATAAAATTTATTTATAAAAGTATGTCTAGTTTGAGGCTTTATGCAAACTAAGTCTTTTCTTCTCTTATCTATAGGTATTGGGACATAAGGAAGTTTGCTATGCTGGTGCAGTACTATATTCAATATAAAGAGTTGACGTACGGTTAAAACCTTACATGTCGTGTAAAGCTCGTGTGTGGGAAATCTAAATGGGCGAAAGGTGGCTACCTTAAGGACAGCGCTCTGCGCACGTTCTAATGGCAGAAGGATTGATTTAGCAGCCCCACCCCATGAAGTTATACAATAAGTGAGAATGGATTGACACAAAGCTAAATAGACCTGTTTAATTAATTTGTAGTCCGATATATATCGTAAATTCTTAAAAATGTATAATAATATGTATAAGAATACCTCGCATGTGAGAAGTGTGCCGAGCCAAATGTTGCAGCGAACTTTTGGAGTCTGCCAGAATCACAAATGTATCGCCATCAATTGACAGATTATAGGACAAAGCTTCCAATATACATTATAGTTAAGGCATGCATTATACATGGTAGTACGTGAGGTGTGTGTGTGTGTGTGTGTGTTAAATGTGACTGATTTCTCATAGTCGTAATGTTCTAGTCAGTTTTTTTGAATTGGTAGTTGTTTAGATTTTTAAGTTGTTGTCTTTTCTTGGCCGATTTTGTTGTAAAGACATGGGGCAACATAGTGGTAGTGTGTGCTAGCGAAGACGCTCTTGGTACCTTCAACTTGGCACCTGCAATCCTTTTGGATGAGATAGGCAAACTCGGGATGACATATCGGTCGAAATACCCATTACAATGCCAGCAATTAAAATACCAATTACAATGCCTTCGAAGGATAGGTATCGAAGATACCCTTCGAAGGCATTGTAATCTTCCGGACGCTAAGTACTTTGGCTTTTCCGTATACCTCAGTCGTGGCCTCGTGGGCGTCCGGTATATCAGTGGAAGAAGGACTTTTAGCACCGCACGATGAACCCGCTCCAGCTCGATCAAGCTGGTCTTGCCTCTCCCACCCCATGCACAAATAACGTATCCCAAGACACAATACGGCTTTATACACGGCTTTATAGGTTTGCAACAGAAGTTTTTGACCAGCAAAATGTCTCAGAGTTTTAATAATATGGATCAACTTGCGGAGTCTTCTGGCGGTATCCGCGATATCTTGTGACCATTTAAGATTGTCGTCAACGGTCACACCCAGATATTTAATGGAGTTCACTCTGTCTGTCGTGTCGTTGTCGCTATTCCTATTAAAAGGAAACGAGTGACTCCTAATGTTAAAGTTTTTGGGGCTTCCTGCACTAGTCTTACTAAAACATAGGTATTTCGTTTTAGAAGTATTTAGTGATAGCAATATTACATCACTATATTCAATGAATAAATGCTAGTGTACGAGACTGTATTTTTTAGATTGATGAGCAATGAAGCATAGTATAAGAATGAACAGTGATGATAGCTTCTTTCGAAACGTTCTTATTTAATTTCACAATTGCATAGAATTCTAATTTAGCTGTGGACTGAACCTAGTCACCATCACCATACACTTTACCCAATGGTCCTTCTGTGCATATTAAATGGTGTTTATTCTAACCCACACAAAAACATACGTACACTATACAGACTTGGCATGCGTGTGCGCAGCGCGAAGGGCGGGACAAGGCCGCGGGAGGTCGAGTGCCTGTGTGACCCGGGGATGAGGAGGGGCGAGTGGGGGCGAACCGGTGTCTGTCTGAATGTCTACACGGTATGTGGAGACGGGGTGTAAAATATGTGGTAATTATATTATATAATTGTGTACCTATTGTTAATACAATAGCGTATAGAAATTCAAAATAAATTATGTAAAATGCATTGACAGAGACAGCCGCAGAGACAGAGTCACTGCCACAGCTAATATGCAGCATTCACGTCACACGAGTAGGACATAAATTCCCAAATCAAGGTCACAATGGCGTGAAGTGATGTCATAAACCCCAAGCAGTACATACCGGTACTTGCTGTCGGTAGATTGGTACCCTACATTCACACTAGTTGGCAGTAAGCGAGGCGGGCGTGTGGGAACGAAGCGAAGGAAAAACAAGGGCTTCTTATCATTACAGAGTACAGCTGCTTTGTAACATGCTAATGAGGGAAAAGACACACATCTAGATTTTATGTCGTAAAGTAAGTAATTTCGTAAAGTTTCTAAGAATACAAGATCGTACATTGGATCTTTACAAAAAATCGGATCCTTATGTGCCAGAGGAATCCCATAAGGTTAACGTCAGAATCAAATTTTTGTTCACTTCATAGATACCGAAAACATGTCATAACTAATGGAACCGCCCCCCATTATTAGAATATTACCAAACTACGTTGTATATCTACCTAAAGCAAGAAAAATAACTTCATACCTTCATACCTAGGTAAAACCAAAAACTGAAACTGGTGTACTTATATGTCGTGGCCAGATCTTAAAATTGATCATTTCATGAAATGAACATCGACCACTGGTCACATCATGATGTGGCCTGGCCAGATCATTGAATTCTCAACGTTTATCGATATGAACAGTTAAACGCACGACCACTTCATGATGTGTCCAAACATTAGTGATCATATCGTAAAATAGTTAGATTATCCACCGGTAGAGGCGTTGATGTCGCTTTGTTTTTGTTGTGCATCATGGCGGCGGCATACAACAAATCAAACAAAGTAG
Source organism: Xanthia icteritia (assembly GCA_949128155.2). Taxonomy (NCBI): domain Eukaryota; kingdom Metazoa; phylum Arthropoda; class Insecta; order Lepidoptera; family Noctuidae; genus Xanthia; species Xanthia icteritia. Next base: position 20,847,005 of record OX421948.2, read on the forward strand.
AGTGATCACATTAATGATATGGCCAAACGTCGACTGACATATCATTAAACGTTGACGTTTAAACGATATGGCCAATGTTAGCTGGCATTTCATGAAACCACGACATATTATGTCGCCATATTTTATTCCATATTACGCCATATTTTCTTGCGTGATCACCCTACTTTTTTTGATTTATTGTATGCCGCTGCCATGATGCACAACAAAAACAAAACGACATCAACGCCTCTAACGGTGTATAATCTAACTATTTTACGATATGATCACTAATGTTTGGCCACATTATAAAGTGGTCGTGCGTTTAACTGTTCAATGATCTGGCCAGGCCACATCATGTTGTGACCAGTGGTCGATGTTCATTTCATGTAATGATCAATTTTAACCCTTAATTCGACGGATATTTTTTTTAAATATATTTGTAAAATCGTTACAGATTTTGGTTCTAAGCGTGTAGAGGGCTGTAGAAAAAATGCCTGAAAAAATCCACTCATTACAGTTTCCTGAAAAACCTACGTCCATTATACTGGACATTATCGAGTTCATAAGAAACTGATGCACTCCAACCATGTGCAGTATACTTCCCATTGTCAAAGAGAAAGAATAAAAGAAACAAGTGTTTCCGTAGGAAAATAGTCAATATATTTTAGAAAATTAGTCTCATAGTTACATTGGTTTACGCACAAAATACTAATAGGAACTCTGAAAACTTATAAGTACGAAGAACTCAAGTGTGTTTTGAACATACCTATCATAATAATTAAGTATATCTATAAAATCTTCATAATAATCAACATTTAGCTTATTCAAAAACAATCAGCCTTCTATTCCTTAAAAATATCAATGTAGATTAATCTATATCCACTGTCAATTGCTTCTTGGTCGCCTGCCTCCTACTTACTTATTGTGGAAATTATAAAAGCAATTTCTTAGCTTGCATTTGGAACAATGTATGTTCGTTTTATTGTTCTTGCAGAACTTGCAACGTCCATAGGTCGTATATTCAGGCCAGTGGCTGTAGCCATCATAACGCACAGAAACAGGTGGCCTCGGTGCACTTGGGTTTTGGATCAGCGCTTTTTTCGGTACAGAGCTTGGTGGTTCCATCTCAATTGATCTTCCCTTTTGCCTCAATTCGACTGCCAACCTCTGTCTAAATTTTTTCAGGCTTATGTTTTTCAGGCTCTTCATGTTGCATTTTCTCCTGTACAGTAGCCAAGCATTGTTAACCGCTATATCTAACATTTGGCCAAATATGTTCATGTACCAACGACGGCTCTTGAAAGATGTTCTGTAGAGAGCTATCAACATGTCGCACAGGTCAACGCCTCCCATATGTTGATTGTAGTGTCGAACTAACTGCGGACACATGACACCAATTTTTCTTTTCTGTTCTTTACTCCATCTTTTTATTTCTTCAACTGGGTAAGCATCTGCGTAAGAACAGGCCAAAGTCACAACTTTATTGTCGTACCATTTGACAATGGCGATCTTTTTGTCATTGTCTACGACTTGGCTAAATGAACCTCTGCCTCTTTTCTTCAGTTCTTTTTCACTTAGCAGACCCTTGCAGCCTTTCAGTCTGTTTTGCCGTATGGTTCCGAGACTGAAAATCCCCCAGTGTTCACGTAGATACCAGATCAAGTCGAGCGTTGTAAAATAGTTATCGAAATAAACAGCACATCCTGGAGTGTGAATTGTCTTGCAAAGGGCTAATACCAATTTAGCACCCAGCGTCATCTGCTCTTCCTCCTCGCTAAAATCGATATACCGGAAGGTGTCATCGCCGCCGTACAATAGAAAATCATAGACGATACCAGACGCTCCAGCGCGTACTAGGTTCTTGAATCCCCATTTATCAGGTTTCATGGGGTTATACTGTCTCCGGTTTCCTGCTTTAGTACCCTTATACGGTATAGTCATCTCATCTATGCTATACTTTGTTTCTTCTTCCGTTGCAAGGCAGTTTCTCCTTATTTTTTCAATGAATGGTCGTATCTTGTAATATCTGTCCTCATCTGAATTGGCGTTGTCAACAAAGTGAATGTTGCGTCGAATCTGCTCGAATCGTTTCAATGGCATGACATCAGCGACTCGGGAATATCTGAATTCTGTAGACCAATAGTCTAGATAAGAAGGCATTTTCACTATACCCATGATTAGAAGGACCATGAGAAAGTCTTTCAACTCCTCGATGGTCAATTGTATACATTTGCCAATTCTTTGGGTTGAGTACAAGTTCGTATTGTCGACAATATCAACGAGTATATCTGGGGAGAAGAACCGATGAAAAAAGTCCAACGGTGAGTCAGTATCCGGTAAATCAAAAACGAAGTCGTTCGACGGAATGTCAGCCTTGTGTCTGAATTGTCCTTTCTTCCATTTGTAACTCACAATGAGTGTTTTCTTGGTCTTTTTTGCGCGGACATTTGGCACAGCTCGTACTGGTAGTTTCCTCTTACTCCTGGTTGTTCTTGGTGTTGATGAACTAGCAATAGACGAAGCGTTTGGTGAAGGAATCGACAATAATGAAGCCAAACTTGGTAAAGCATTATAATTCACTTCACCAGTCGGTAGTAGCACGTTGTTAATAACAGGAGTCAACGGAGGTCGCGCATGGTTCAAGTCGTCTTCGACATCCAACACAGGGTTGTTCTCACTGCAATTGACCCTAGGACGGTCCTCTGTTTGAAGATTTTCGTCTACTGTCTCCATGAAAGTATCGGCATCAACGTTAGTCTCGTCACTGTCGATGGAAGCATTGTCTTGTGTATCATTTTCGGAGTTGTCTAATATATTCATACGCTCCAAGTATGAATCAATGGAAGGGCAGGGTGAGGAGGACAACTCTTCAGTTTTGTGAACAGCAATTTCTTCGTCATTCTCAGGTTCTGAACCACTATCTACATCCGATGAAGCATTTTCAGGCGGCACCAATGCTACTAAGCGATGTCCTCTAGACTTGAAGCCCTGAAAAACGAAAAGTAGTAATGTGTAAAACATTTTATCTGCGGGTCCCTCAAAATATTATTACGAGAGACAACAAAAGTTATTTTTCTAATAATACGGCTACGGGAAGAATACTTGACATACGATTTTGTATTTCGTTTTCTACTACTTTGATGAGGGGAAGAATACTGGACATAGTATTTAGCAGTTATTTACTAGTAATTCGACGACGGGAAGTATACTGGACATTCAAGTTGAGGGCGTCGTAAAAACTAAACAAAACTCAGTAAGATAATCAAAACATTATGAGTAGCTTTCCGGGTATGTTATCTTTAGCTATCAATGATATTACAAGGAAATAAGCCGTGACACAATGAATAAAATACAACTTACCGAAAGCCCGCGCAGCGAGTCCTTCCTCCCCGCCATCTCGCCGGCGACTACTCGCGTCCCGTCGATGTACACGCGTTGTTGATTTTTGATAACGTAGTTAGATAGTTCAGGGTGCAATTATACCACCTAGGACTCTTGTTATACGGTCTATTTTTGTATGTAGATTTTTTTAAAGTCAATGGGAAGTATACTGCACGGCGTCGAATTAAGGGTTAAGATCTGGCCACGACATATATAATATTTGACAAGAATAAGTTCCTAAAAGTTCATCAGCTCAGTAACTACCTCATTATACTAAGTTAACCCTGGGCGTGCTACTGTTTGTGCACAACGCGCACTGTTCTCTACTTATCACTATCACTACAGTTGTCAGTGGCACAAACAAACACTCTGTCTGTCACTCCTGTCAGTTTGAGCGACAGATATGTAGTTATCTGTAGCCTCGAACAAGAATAATGTCTTGTGACTGTTCAAAACAGTCACAAGACATTATTCCCATTTTGACCGAAATTATGTCGTAAGTAAGTATTAGCATAATTTTGTATTATAGATTAGTAGTAACGTGATACAACTGGTTGTGAGACATTTAATCAATTCATTTGAACTACATAATGTGCGAATGAATAACAAGGTCCTATGCGGATGTGACATATTAACATTTCAGACTTAATTAAAACTTACTTCTTGTTCTAGGAGATACTTACTTCTTAAATTCTAATGTAGGTAGTATCTTAATAAATCATAGACACGTCACGAAGCCCGCAGTCCTTTCCATGCAACTCAATGACCACACAGCACATAAGTAGAACTGCGACATTCCGAACACAAATCTATCATCACAGGCAGCAAAAACGAACTCTAGAAATTACATTATTTATAATTACTAAACCTCGTCCACACTGAATGCAGCGTGAGTGTAACCCAAGGCGATTGTATCTGTATTCACATATTCGTTACAACATACCCGTAATAATCGCAGTCGCTGAATGAGTGCACCATTGTCCTGAAAATGGTGGAATAATAGAATATTTAATTTTCCTAGCCTAGGAGCCCTTAAGCTTCGTGTAGACTAGCGCGACGCGACAGCGCGACGCGACACCGGTTATTGTTATACCGTGAAGTTTTTTTAGAAATTGTATTGTTCGAGTCGCGTCGCGCTGGTCTGTACGAGCCTTTAGTTCAAACGCCGGATTATTGCATGCAGGTTTTTCTCAAGTCTAAGATCAGGGCTCTTGAAAAGCGCATTGCGTGAGGTGGCAACGTATTATAACGCAACGATTTTACTTTTCGTAACTCATTTATGCCTAAACACAATTCGCACAACTGCATTGAGTGTTGGTTAGCCTTTAGTGAATCTAGCCGCTACCGCGCTTGTGTTGCAACTATCTAGTTGCAATAACAGCGCGTTAGCGGCTCAATCAGTGATGTGTGCCGCCATTAGAGGCGTGTTCACGAACAGCTGTTCATTTATCACCGCCATCGCTGGAGCAGGGTTAGTTCCTACCAGATTGCTACTAGACCTACCTTGTATGTCTGCATCTGAAGTAATGTTATGATGCAGGGTTCGTTCCTACCAGATTGCTACCAGACCTACCTTGTATGTCTGCATCTGATGAGTGATAAGAGCCACTAGTGGTATATGCATCCGTTTGTCATTCGTGTGAGCAAAACAATGATAGTCATAATTAATATTCATTTCACCTAGTCTAGCCGAGTCTATCAATAAAATCTGTTTCCTACATTAATTATTTCTCTACGACGAAACTTACTGTTTAAATCGTATCAAACTTAATTACCCACTATGGATAAATAGGTATAATGCACCAAAATCACACGAAAATTAGAAAGATATTGAAGGTGGGTCCGTGACGTATATCGATGTATGGTCGGACATGTTTTTCAACTACAAAGTTAAGTTTGTTTTTGGGATAAGTTCAAACTCAAACTTCAACGGAACCCATTTTTGTACGTGGTCTGACAAGCACTTGCCCGGTTTTTTTATCATGTGATATTACTACTTACACATAATTTTAGATGTTTTCTTATCAATGCATAATGAGCTGTGCAAGTCTGCATAATACTATGCCATGGTGGAAGCCGTAAGTACCTTCCACAGAAAGCATATAATGTATAAACAGTCTGTTTCACGAGTGTCTGATGAAAGCGTAAATAAACCGTCTTCAGGTTAATTTCTTACGCAATCACTCAGTAAAGGGAAAAAGTAGGAAACACATTCATCTGTATTTAGAAGGTTTCATCATTAAATCTCATGCCTCTTCCAACATTATTGTGATTGAATAATCATCTACGAAAATTGAGCTAATAGGTAGGTAAAGTTAACCTCATTTGTGAAATGAAAAATATGTTTTAGGTGATTTAAATAATCAAATCAAACTACTCTATTTGTAAGTTGCATGACAGATTGGCACCCGCAGGTACGTTTTCTGATCCATTTGTTTACATTTTCGTCAGATAGTTTTGAAATACACAGATAGACCGTACATGTTATCGCTTACAGCTTATCGTAGATATATGGCTCTAGTATTATAGTAGCTTGTAAAACAACTGACTGTTATCAAATATCATAACAACTCGGATTTTATAAACAAAATAAAACAATACACCAGTAATAATAATGTTTCTATATGATAGCATTTAAAACGCAGTTACAGAGAGACGTGAAGGATTAGAGGCAGACACACAGCATGAATACGTACTTCGTGCAAAGATGTAACAACCGCACTGAGTCATACTACGAAAGACACTTTTTTTTTTCGTAGGTGGAATTCCTAGTGGGGCCAACGTTTTTTTTTAAAACGTTGCCCCACACTAGGAATTTCTCCTGTATTGTGGGTGCGTTTACGAACATTTAATTCACATACACAAACAGCTAGACCCGGAACAACTACTGGTCATACGAATATTTATTCCGTGCGGGAATCGAACCCGCAATACGCAGTGTTGTAGTCAATCGCTTAACCACTGCGCCAACCGTGCCAATTGTTTTCCTAATAATGGTATCCGTGTACTGCATCATTTGCCTAATTTAGTGGAAGCTATGCTAATCTTAGCATAGTTGGGAAAGGACGAGGTAGTTTATTGGACTAATATAAAGTATACATTTAACGTCAATAAAGTAGGTACAATTTTTTTTTACAAAGGACTTATTTTTACTAAGAATCGAACTTCAACCAACGATCGGATATAGTATTTGGAACTCATGTATATTGAATAAACGTGTTCCAAATAATATTGTCGGTATTCTTAGATATAAGCTATTTAAATAAGATACCCGACGGCTTCTAAAAACAATATACGTTATTTTTATGTAAATGTCATGTCACGATGATAAACTGGTACAGACATGAAGAATATCGCTGAACTTACAGATGAAAGCGGTGTGTTTACAAATTTTTGAGTTATGTTATTTGTTCCTGTTCGCTCTACATGATGTACACAATATTTAGATGACTGAATTTAGATCATACGTGAGCGAATGTACAGGGTGCTTATGGTGATAATTTCATCAGAATTTTCTAAGAATTTATAATCAGCCTTTATAGGAAAGCCCAAAGCAAGAGTAACAAAAGAGTTTTGAAATGGGAGGTTTTGTAGCATCAGGCAATGACGAACTGTTTTGTTATAAGCAGTCCTTATGTATCTTAGGACACAGCTATGTTAAGCAGTCGTTATGTATCTTAGGACAGTGCTATGTTAAGCAGTCGTTATGTATCTTAGGACAGTGCTATGTTAAGCAGACGTTATGTATCTTAGGACAGTGCTATGTTAAGCAGTCGTTATGTAGGGATATTAAGACACAGCTATGTTAAGCAGTCGTTATGTATCTTAGGACAGTGCTATGTTAAGCAGACGTTATGTATCTTAGGACAGTGCTATGTTAAGCAGTCGTTATGTAGGGATATTAGGACACAGTTATGTTAAGCAGTCGTTATGTATCTTAGGACAGTGCTATGTTAAGCAGACGTTATGTATCTTAGGACAGTGCTATGTTAAGCAGTCGTTATGTAGGGATATTAGGACACAGTTATGTTAAGCAGTCGTTATGTATCTTAGGACAGTGCTATGTTAAGCAGACGTTATGTATCTTAGGACAGTGCTATGTTAAGCAGTCGTTATGTAGGGATATTAGGACACAGTTATGTTAAGCAGTCGTTATGTATCTTAGGACAGTGCTATGTTAAGCAGTCGTTATGTAGGGATATTAAGACACAGCTATGATAAGCAGTCGTTATGTATCTTAGGACAGTGCTATGTTAAGCAGTCGTTATGTAGGGATATTAGGACACAGTTATGTTAAGCAGTCGTTATGTATCTTAGGACAGTGCTATGTTAAGCAGTCGTTATGTAGGGATATTAAGACACAGCTATGTTAAGCAGTCGTTATGTATCTTAGGACAGTGCTATGTTAAGCAGTCGTTATGTAGGGATATTAGGACACAGTTATGTTAAGCAGTCGTTATGTATCTTAGGACAGTGCTATGTTAAGCAGTCGTTATGTAGGGATATTAGGACACAGTTATGTTAAGCAGTCGTTATGTATCTTAGGACAGTGCTATGTTAAGCAGTCGTTATGTAGGGATATTAAGACACAGCTATAATAAGCAGTCGTTATGTATCTTAGGACAGTGCTATGTTAAGCAGTCGTTATGTAGGGATATTAAGACACAGCTATGTTAAGCAGTCGTTATGTATCTTAGGACAGTGCTATGTTAAGCAGTCGTTATGTAGGGATATTAGGACACAGTTATGTTAAGCAGTCCTTATGTATCTTAGGACACTGCTATGTTAAGCAGTCGTTATGTAGGGATATTAGGACACAGTTATGTTAAGCAGTCGTTATGTATCTTAGGACAGTGCTATGTTAAGCAGTCGTTATGTAGGGATATTAGGACACAGTTATGTTAAGCAGTCGTTATGTATCTTAGGACAGTGCTATGTTAAGCAGTCGTTATGTAGGGATATTAAGACACAGCTATGATAAGCAGTCGTTATGTATCTTAGGACAGTGCTATGTTAAGCAGTCGTTATGTAGGGATATTAGGACACAGTTATGTTAAGCAGTCGTTATGTATCTTAGGACAGTGCTATGTTAAGCAGTCGTTATGTAGGGATATTAAGACACAGCTATGATAAGCAGTCGTTATGTATCTTAGGACAGTGCTATGTTAAGCAGTCATTATGTAGGGATATTAGGACACAGTTATGTTAAGCAGTCGTTATGTATCTTAGGACAGTGCTATGTTAAGCAGTCGTTATGTAGGGATATTAAGACACAGCTATGATAAGCAGTCGTTATGTATCTTAGGACAGTGCTATGTTAAGCAGTCGTTATGTAGGGATATTAGGACACAGTTATGTTAAGCAGTCGTTATGTATCTTAGGACAGTGCTATGTTAAGCAGACGTTATGTATCTTAGGACAGTGCTATGTTAAGCAGTCGTTATGTAGGGATATTAGGACACAGTTATGTTAAGCAGTCGTTATGTATCTTAGGACAGTGCTATGTTAAGCAGTCGTTATGTAGGGATATTAAGACACAGCTATAATAAGCAGTCGTTATGTATCTTAGGACAGTGCTATGTTAAGCAGTCGTTATGTAGGGATATTAGGACACAGTTATGTTAAGCAGTCGTTATGTATCTTAGGACAGTGCTATGTTAAGCAGACGTTATGTATCTTAGGACAGTGCTATGTTAAGCAGTCGTTATGTAGGGATATTAGGACACAGCTATGATAAGCAGTCGTTATGTATCTTAGGACAGTGCTATGTTAAGCAGACGTTATGTATCTTAGGACAGTGCTATGTTAAGCAGTCGTTATGTAGGGATATTAGGACACAGTTATGTTAAGCAGTCGTTATGTATCTTAGGACACTGCTATGTTAAGCAGTCGTTATGTAGGGATATTAGGACACAGTTATGTTAAGCAGTCGTTATGTATCTTAGGACAGTGCTATGTTAAGCAGACGTTATGTAGGGATATTAGGACACAGTTATGTTAAGCAGTCGTTATGTATCTTAGGACAGTGCTATGTTAAGCAGTCGTTATGTAGGGATATTAGGACACAGTTATGTTAAGCAGTCGTTATGTATCTTAGGACAGTGCTATGTTAAGCAGTCGTTATGTAGGGATATTAGGACACAGTTATGTTAAGCAGTCGTTATGTATCTTAGGACAGTGCTATGTTAAGCAGTCGTTATGTAGGGATATTAGGACACAGTTATGTTAAGCAGTCGTTATGTATCTTAGGACAGTGCTATGTTAAGCAGACGTTATGTAGGGATATTAGGACACAGTTATGTTAAGCAGTCGTTATGTATCTTCGGACAGTGCTATGTTAAGCAGTCGTTATGTAGGGATATTAGGACACAGTTATGTTAAGCAGTCGTTATGTATCTTAGGACAGTGCTATGTTAAGCAGACGTTATGTAGGGATATTAGGACACAGTTATGTTAAGCAATCGTTATGTATCTTAGGACAGTGCTATGTTAAGCAGTCGTTATGTAGGGATATTAGGACACAGTTATGTTAAGCAGTCGTTATGTATCTTAGGACAGTGCTATGTGAAGCAGTCGTTATGTAGGGATATTAGGACTCAGTTATGTTAAGCAGTCGTTATGTATCTTAGGACAGTGCTATGTTAAGCAGTCGTTATGTAGGGATATTAGGACACAGTTATGTTAAGCAGTCGTTATGTATCTTAGGACAGTGCTATGTTAAGCAGTCGTTATGTAGGGATATTAGGACACAGTTATGTTAAGCAGTCGTTATGTATCTTAGGACAGTGCTATGTTAAGCAGACGTTATGTAGGGATATTAGGACACAGTTATGTTAAGCAGTCGTTATGTATCTTCGGACAGTGCTATGTTAAGCAGTCGTTATGTAGGGATATTAGGACACAGTTATGTTAAGCAGTCGTTATGTATCTTAGGACAGTGCTATGTTAAGCAGACGTTATGTAGGGATATTAGGACACAGTTATGTTAAGCAATCGTTATGTATCTTAGGACAGTGCTATGTTAAGCAGTCGTTATGTAGGGATATTAGGACACAGTTATGTTAAGCAGTCGTTATGTATCTTAGGACAGTGCTATGTGAAGCAGTCGTTATGTAGGGATATTAGGACTCAGTTATGTTAAGCAGTCGTTATGTATCTTAGGACAGTGCTATGTTAAGCAGTCGTTATGTAGGGATATTAGGACACAGTTATGTTAAGCAGTCGTTATATATCTTAGGACAGTGCTATGTTAAGCAGTCGTTATGTAGGGATATTAGGACACAGTTATGTTAAGCAGTCGTTATGTATCTTAGGACAGTGATATGTGAAGCAGTCGTTATGTAGGGATATTAGGACTCAGTTATGTTAAGCAGTCGTAATGTATCTTAGGACAGTGCTATGTTAAGCAGTCGTTATGTAGGGATATTAGGACACAGTTATGTTAAGCAGTCGTTATGTATCTTAGGACAGTGCTATGTTAAGCAGTCGTTATGTAGGGATATTAGGACACAGTTATGTTAAGCAGTCGTTATATATCTTAGGACACTGCTATTTTGGCAGATTACGACTGTCGACGAATTGAAAATACAATATGCAAAAGTTAGATGTGACTGTTTCAAAGAGCAATACAGCACAGTGTAAAAAGAAATGTTTTATATTCAAATAGCATAAGTAAGTAAAATAGTAGTAGTAGCTCGGAATTTCATTCAGATCCTGGCAGCTTATCAGAGTTAACAGGTGGAGCATGCAAATGAAGAGTGTTAACCTCGTGGTTATCTTCGTCGTGAGCCCAGCACAATAAATATTTAACTAACTGCCACATATAACTGCGTGACATACGCCATTACAGTGCCGGCTTATCATTACATTTAAATTTTCTTTTCTTGTTGCATGAAGACTTCTAGAAGTGCCAGTGACATTCCGAAACGAAAACTATTATTTAAAACTATGATGTTTTCTATATTATTAGTTGTGATTTAGATGTTATTAGATAGTAGTGCTGGGTACACGAAAAATCTTTTAAGGATAATAGAATCTGTTACTTTTTAGTTATTTTAGCGGTTATATAGGTAAAGAAAATGAAAATCTGCTGGATTTAGAAATAGGTGTAGTGAGAACATGGCGGACTGTTGAAGACGTAAAAGTTAGTGCTAAGTGTGAATTGAAGTGACGTTAACTTGAGAAGTGCCGTGAAGGAAAAATTACAAGGCATTGCATCCAAGCCTTGTTTTCCTATCAATATGCTTTAGTTATTCCATTACAAACAGAACATACTACATCTTTTCGACTTCTCTTTTATTTTTATTATGATACCAAATAATCCAAGAATGAACACATAACAATAAGAGGTTTTAAAGTTGCGTTTAACAGACACATTTTAGTTACAACAAAGTGATAACTTTTAGTGTTCCGAAACCCTTGCGCAAAAAGTGTTTTTCCAGTCAATGTCATAACTATTTGCATCTAAACTCTAAACTAGCTAAGTATTGTTACAAACAAACTCTAAAAACCTTTCAAAGTTGGTTCCAACCCCACCATGGCAGACTTAAACGCGGACTCTAAGCGGGTCCACCTGGACGACGTGCTGAGCCAACTGGGCGCGTTCGGCCGCCACCAAGCCGTCACCATGGCCATGTTGGCGCTGGTGTACGCCACCAACTCCATGTACAACGTCAACTATGTGTTCGCCGTTGAGGATGTGGGATACAGGTGATTGATGGTGAAACAGCTTTCAGCTTCGATTATTGAATGGTGTCTGTGCTTGGCTGTAATGTCTCAAGTGTATGTCGGTATTCCTTGTTGTTTGTGATTGTTCAGTTTCTTTTATAAAAAAGACTATATCTTACTTGATTCTGCCTTTTAATTTTGATGAATATAGTAACTTTCCAGGATCATAACTAAACTACAATTTAAAACACAACAATTTTTTTTAATAAGCTGAGGCAATACAATAAATTACAATTATTGAGCATCCTTGCTGAATCCTTGTATGAATACATTATCATAACGAGCTTGCGCTTGCGCATGGAACTCGCTCGTTACAAGTACACACAGTCAGCTGTTTCCGCATGTCATCAAATAAAAAACCATTTCATACTTTTAGTTCAAGATATTAAAGCAGCGTGTCTGTCTGTTGTTTTGCTTATAACTTCTGCTTATCAGATTGCATGCATACAAAGAAACATAACATAGGTATACGTAATAGAAGAAGGTTTCTACATCCTACATTTTGTAAAGGTTAACATTGTCCCACCATGATGGCATTCACTGATTCCTGAAATCAACTGTGTGACAAATAATTATACGAAGGTATAATCTCTTGTGAGGGTCAACCACGCAGCGAGCTTTTCTAAGAAGTGTACGAAACGAACGAGAATTAAGTACTGTATTTCATTCAATTGTTATTGATATTGAAATTGCTTTCACTATCTATTCGTTTATACAATTCTTTAAAAAAAAAAAATTCTCTACTTTTGTCATGTATACCTCTCTCTATACTGAAAGTGATTGCACTAAATCGAATCTTTGGTGATTAATATTATTCATTATAATAATTAAGTTAATTTGTTCAAATTATGCTTGACGTAAAACGGACACTTTAAGTTTTTAATTACCTAGTGCTTTACACCACAATATTTTTTGTCTATGCTATCCTCACGCCTCAAGGTAGTTTTTACTAAAACAAATAACAAACAAAAAAAATGCAATACTGTTAGCAAATTTCCTGCATATTTTTTTTAATTAAGTAATATTTTTCAGAAATTATGCATTATCATTCGAAAATTAAAAATAGTTCATAAAAGATCTAAAACCGTATTACTTGCTAGCTACATGTCTATAATACTTACACACCAATTTTGATTCAATTTAGTGCAATCAATTTCAATCTAAAGAGGTTTACATGACTGAAGTAGAGATTTTAAGAAAATAAATTTTTAGAATCACATGTTCTAAACGACTGATTTTCGCGGAACATAACGTTGCGTTTAGATGAATCATTACAATTTTGGCGTTTTAAAATGGATATAAAATACCAAGAGTAGCTGAAACGCGTTATCTGAAAATAATTACAGGAAATTCTAAATAAAATATTAGAATCAAGAGAACTCAGTATCGAATAAGTTGAATACGTGTCTAGTTTAGTTTCACACACATTCTTTAACAACACGTCCGTTCCAGATGTAAGATCCCCTCCTGCGACGGTCCGGATGCATCGTTCAGCACGGCCTGGCTGAACCAGTCTTTCCGTGGGGCGGAACAGCCCGTCAAACAGTGCTGGTCCCCCTCCGTGGACGACTGCGCGCGGTACAACCACACCTCCGACCAGCTCTGCAAGGAGTGGGTCTATGAGAAACCCGACAGCTTCGTCGCTGAGGTTAGTCAAAATCACTTGTTTTATTGTCCATCCTTTGCAGTGTGCATTTCTTTTATGTCTCAAAAAGCGAAAAGTAATGCGGTGTTACTTGATTTCTTTATCAAACACGTCATGCCTCCTGATCAGTTCTAAGTTTCAATGTGAATTCACAAAGAAGGATGTGATTAGCAATGATTGTTAGCGCCAAAGTTGATGATTGTGATAGACAAGTTATGTTTATTCCAGCCAGAACTTCATGGTTATTATTGTACAAATTTAGCGAGAAATCAATGAATGCAAATAAGCTCGCTAATTAAATGTGCTCACTAGGAAGCACTTATTAGTGCTCACTAACTCTCTTCAATTATGTGAGCTGTCATTGGGTACAAACGGCGCTCGCTCAATTATGTGAGCTATCAACAATTTCACGAACCTCAACGTTTTGTAATTACAACATGTCATTGAATTATGTGTACGTTTACCGTGAACATAATATTATTAGAATCAAGACGTCTTTGATGTTCAATGTTCATAATATTATCATTGCACACAAATGTATCAGCACAAAGACATGTTCAATAGCTCCGGACCTCTTGACTTTAATTCATAGACAGCCGATGTTTTCCAACGTAATTTACTATGTAGTGTATGTATGGTCACGAACACTGTTTTCACAGACAAGATATAAACACGCGCCATCAATGGAGACACGATAAAACCGTGCTGATTGTAATAATATCTGGGTTCTGTAACGGTTTGTCTGTCAGCTCTACATCATACAAATGGTAATTTAATGGTGGACCGTGACGATCATAACCTTATGATCAATATTTGATACTTTCAGGTGTTTTTTTGCAGAAGCAGCTATATGTTAACCAAAGCATCATCGGTGTCCTAATAGATACTTAAAAAGAAAAACTGGATCCGAATATTCTTACAATAAACAAAGCTCATGGGAAACCTTTTCTGATTACAAAGCTCGTTAAAAGAAAGATTGACGTTGATTTTTAATAGTGAACATGAACACGACAATTCGATAAGACCTAATTATAGTAATTATCATTTTACCACATATGAGAGGTGGTTGTCAAATCATTAGGTAATGTGTAAACAGATAACGATATGTTTAGTGAAATAAATACAGTAGATAGATAGTAGTGCTTGAGCCCTGACGGACAGACAGACAGACAGGCTGGTAGACGTCACCTAAGCATTAGTGAATACATTCGGTTATGTCATTATAATTGGGGAACCTAATGGTAGAATATGCTCAAAGAATGTGACAGACGAGAACTTCCTAATTGTATGCTTAAGATTGATCAAAGCTTTACATAAGATTTTTTTTTCATTTGTAGCAATAATTAAATTTGTAGTTTGTAAGTGTGTGTCGTTGTTGAATTTATGATCACTGTTTTTGACAGACTTTTGTTGATAATCACTAACTATGCCTACAATTAAATAAAAACATTCCTTGCATTCATCACATCATGATTTCCCATAGTTATGGAGGTCTCTCCGCTATTTGTAGAAGCCGCTGTTTGTTTAGTATTACTTTCGTTTGAGGTTTTTATTTGTAACGCTTTGCCAAATCTTCGTTGCTCACTAACACGTTGTGTAACACGTTATTTGTTACACGTTACGTTATTTCCCCTAATAATTACTAACAACAGCTATTTATAACAAAGGTTTATCTAAATCTATAAGTACTATATTAAATGTTACAGGTGAATAAGAACAATAACTATTTGACTCATTGGTTATTCTGTGTGAGCGCCCGCGCAGCGCTCAGGGAATCGTCCACAACTTGAACAATACTAGTAACTATGTCGGGTATCGCCGGACGTGGAGGTATTTCTATAGTTTTATTAGAAGATATTCCTTAAGTAGCTTTATTGTCTACGGATTTTCAAGAGCTATCGCTAGGAACCGTTATTTCAAAGGAATTTGATGAGCGCTTAATTAGTTAGCGGGCTGTTAGTAAATTGATAGGCAATTGTTTTATTCAATGTTTCAGACGAACGAATAGAAATAACAATTTGAGTCATTGTTATTCTGCGAGTGATCAATCACGTATAGTTATTTGAATTAACGTGCGCCCATAACAGAGTGGCTAGTCGACTCTGGTCGCTCACGAGCTTCCTAGAGCAGCAGCTTTTTGCACTGCATTATCTGTAACAGTTATTGAACGCGTTGACACAATTACGACGACTCATCATACTAACAGTTACTGTAGGACCATTACTGTCCACCACCCCTATTTCATACAAAAGATGCTGAAAAACACCTACCAGTTGATTCGTATCTGGCTTATTAGACTGATTGTAATGCTAGTGCCCGAGCTAAGACAATAGTCTACAACTCCACAGGCCTCTCGCGCGTATTTCGTCTCCGCGCGCCCGAGCACTCGCTCGCATGTGGAGCTATTTGCATAGTTTTTGCTACGCGACCGGTCTGCGCGGGCGCACGGGACACTGCGACGCGCTGCACTCCCCTGTTCCCTACACTTGACCGAATCACTTGAACTATGTGGAGAGGTTTAACATGAGTCTATTGATTAGGAACAGTTAAAGAATTGTCAACGAATTTAGAATTGTTGGAAGAGTTACAAATAGGTTTTGCCTTGCCAAAACTTTATGAATCACATTTATGGTAAAACATAATATGTATGTTAAAATATTGAGCGACTTTCGTTTATAAACTGTATAAATGAAGAAGGTATTTTAAAATGTAGAAGGGATTCCAAGATGTAGAAAGTATTCCAAAATGTAGAAGGTATTCCAAGATGTAGAAGGTATTCCAAGACACTATTTGTAAGCAAGGTTGTATACACGGATGCATAATTATATCATTCTGATGGAAGGCTGAACATGTTAGCACTCCATCCTCGTCAGTTTGTCTCCGATATATTTACAACTCATTCCTACAACGAACTAAAGTTATTGAAATGTAGCAGTATTAGACATCATAACAACAATTCATTTTACCTTGCCGAAGGCTCTGTTTCACTTAACATAAAAAAATGGTCATGTAGATGAACATGTTACTGCCTTATGGACTATTGAAGAAGAATTTGTTTTAGTTTGGACTGGCGTGTGACGACTGGAAGCAGTCGCTTGTGGGCACGGTGCATAGCTTCGGAAACATGGTCGGGCTGCTCATACAGGGACAGATTTCAGACAGGTAGATATGTCTTACTTTTTAACCGACTACGGCGAAGCAAAAAGGACGGTTCTGATTTTGACCGGAATGTATGTATGTTCAACTGTTACCTCATAACTTCTAAACTAAACAAAAGTCAACTAAAAAGGAATATACAAGACATCACAAATTAAAAATCCGGAGTTACACGTAATCTGTTTGATTTATGCCCTAACACGTTTGACTCCGGATTTAAAATTTGTCTGTCTGTGATATCTTGTATATTCCTTTTTAGTTGACTTTTTTGTCTCAGTTGAGTTAATTTTGTAACTTTTATTTTTTTGGTACTGTAGTTGGTGTGGTGTTGCGCGAATGGATAGAATAAGGAATTAGTACTGATGCGGAGGAATGAGGAAAATGTCGTGAGGAAAGTTTTGAGTATGAATGTGGATGGTTATAAGAGTAGGGGAAGACCAAAGAAAAGATGGATGGACTGTGTGAAAGATGATATGCCTAAAAAGGGGGTGACTACCGAGATGACGACTAATAGAGAAAGAGAGAGTATAGAAGAAAAAGACATGTTGCGCCGACCACGAGTTAATTGAGATAAGGGCAGGAGAATGATGAGTTGATGTTGATGGGCCTTACAATTCACTCAGACCCAATCGATATGGAAATATCTGACAGTATGATGATATCAGTCGAGGAAGGTGTAACACGAGTCGTTAGTCTGACTGCCTACCGCGTTTAAATTATAATTGTGGTGAAAAGTGTGGCTGATAATGAAACTTGTTTGATTTTACAAAAGAGTTCAATGGCAAGGACGGGCGTGCACTTTAGCGTAGTTTAGAGCCAGTAAACACACTCAGGCCTTGCATGTGCAGCGTACTGTACACTATGTAGGTACATAATCGTAGTCCAACACTACAGAACATGTGTTTTGTGGTTTACTAATGTTTGCCATAATTTTATATACCATACTTGTATTTACCATACCTAATTTGATTAGAAATAATGCTTCAGTGGCCATAATCGTGAAATTACGTAAAAGCATTTTCACTCCTTTCATTGGTCATAATCGATCAAGTCTCATAATAATTGTAATACAAAAATGTATTTGCTATATTTTTCATTTTCAATAATGTCGTTTTCCATAACATTTATTCACCATAATATTAATTTGCCCATACTAGCACAGCAATGCTTGGTCAGTATAAGCGCCTGCAATTTTTGTGTTATGATCATGTTAAAATGAATATTTTTGGAGTATTATACGACTACACAATGAGAACTTACCGCGCACACAGAACTACGCAGAGGCCTGGTATCATAGAATAAATACAATAATTGGCAAAACAAATGATGGTTTCTATTATTTCAGCAAATAAATAATAAAAGAAGCTAAAAGTTCATTGATGAACATTGACTCGATTCTTAATGGAGAACCAGAAAAAATAAATAACATTTTAACCCCAAAAAATAATTACAGTGAAGACAATTTTTGAGATCTGATTCAAAGAAGAAAGGCAGCTCTCAATGTAATCTGGGTGTCGCACTTAGACTTCGCGTACATTCGTAAAAATATTCTCAAAAGATAGATCTCGGTCAAGATAAAAGATAATCACAGCATATCTTTTTAAATTGGGTTTCGCCAGAAAATCGTTATTTAAAAAGCAAGTGGCCCCGTATAAACAGACCCCATGACAATAAACCAAAGAGTTATTATGCAGTAAACCAACGAGTAAACAGTATATGACATTCAAAGATGGCGTAAATGAATAATTGCAATAATGGCTACTGAAGGCAAAAGTGGCACTAGTAGCTGACTTTGTATATTAAGCCCTCTACACATAGGACGTCTAGAAGAGCGTCATGTCCTATATTGTACTCCACTTCTTTGCAAAGTAAGTGGACATAATTACGTTATGATTGACAAAATGGCTTTTGTTATTACTACTATCAACGAACTTCATCCTAACTAATATTATAAATTATTTATTTAAGTATTTATATCACAATTATAACAAAATTCAAAAGTCATTTATTCAAACTAGGCTGAGAATCAGCACTTTTTGAACGTCAAAATTACATAAGACAGTCCCCCAAAACGCTCACCCTTCACCACTTCCTAGTGCTTTAGCTGGGAAGAAGAAGTGGCGCAACAAACTCCCCAGCAGCACAGCTGTCTGTTCAGTTAGAAAAAAATGAATCTATATAATAGTATGCAAAATGATATTTACATTACGCAACACAAAACATAATTTAAATTATAAAATTAATAGCCATATGACAGCTAACACCTTTACAGATTCACCCAAGGCGATGTTATAAATGCGAAATTGAGTTTGTTTGTTAAGCTTTCACGCTAAAACGGCTGAATGAATTTGGATGGCACACAGATAAACCTTGGATAAAGAGAACCAAAAATGCGACTTAGGGATACGTCCAAAAATACTATACATGATGGTTTGTTGCCCTGCAACTGCAAACCAACGTGGTTTCTTCACTGACAATACCTGTCAGTGGGCTTAATGGGACAACTGTCAGTCGTGATGTCATTTACAAATATTTTCAATATTAGGTACCTAGGTATTTAAAAATGTTTTTGCCTATACTACCTACCTAATATCTTATTATACCTATGCGAGGTTCAAAGGCGAATGTAGAATTTAAGACCTGTGAAGGTATCCAGGCTGAGGAGGCCACGCATCATGTTGTCTTATCTTGGTCGGCTTATTCATACCTATTATGCATTAAGCAAAAATAAAACATTTATTTAGTATTATTATTAGTATTATTTATTTATTTGGTAATTTAATAAAGCATTTTTATTATATTACTACATTCTAATCTTAGAAGAACTTCTTCGAATAACTGAGTAGCCGGCGCGGTCGTCATGTTTGTCGTCGGCATCACCATACGATATTCATCACACATACTAGCATCAACTGTAATCTATGGCATTGCATTAGACTCGATCATCTCTGCACACCTGGATTACGAACAATCCTCAAATTCTATACTTCACAAAACAAAGAAAACTAGAAACTAAACAAAATAATCCACACTACTGTTTACAACGACACGTCAAGAAAAACAGAGTAGTGACATTAAAATATGACAAATAAGACATTTCCGATTTGAAGCTGACATCAATAGATATTAATGTTGCCATGGAAGCTAAATTCACCAAAAAACGTATACATAGTGGATTATATTGTATTCTGGATCTATCATCAACAATGAGCTCATACATATTTATTCATATAAAACATGTTGCAAATACAAATAGACACTGGCTCCAAAGCTTAGAATAATACCCTTGTGTTTCAAGGGACAGGAGACTGCTTCTCCAAAATGTCTTAGATTTGATGAAACAGAACTGAGTTATCAATAATAATTAACATATTGTCTTATAATACGCCGAAAAAAAAGAGGTAGTAAAAGTCTTAATAGTCTGTTTAAAGTTAAACAATGAAACCACACTACCACCAAAATCCTGCTAATAAGCATAATTATAGAAATAGAAATTTCAAATTCCGGTAAGTATGGTAACTCCATAGCTACTGTCCCAGGATCTGCGTTTAGATATTGCAAATCATTGCATTTTTATGGTCAGATTTAATAAAATATTTGTTGGTGATGCATAAAAAGAAAAGCCCTGTGACTGTTTCATATAATGTAGGTACATACTTTAATGAACGCTTCTGAAAATAAGCGACACCAAAACTGCCTTTCTTCTTTAAAATAATATTGTTTTTATGAAAATAATATTGTTATATTACTTTAATTATATATATTAATATAAGATCATACGACAAATATAAAAACTAAAATATAGCGTCGAAAAATTCATAGATAGATATAATAGGTATACAATAGATTATACGATACACATTTTTTTATTCACAAGGAAACCTAATCTACCATGCATGCTTGCATTGCAAAATTAATTACACTATTTTTTGTACTAACCAATAAACGTTTCTAAATTATATTAAATGTTGCGTATGTCAAGTATCGATTATGTAATGTGTTACTTATAGAAACTAATGATGCACATGTTATTATGGACACTTATTTTATGGCATATAAAAGTTATGACTAACAAGTTGATATGACAAGCGTTATTAGTATAAATGATAACAGTGAAGTAAATATTATGAGGGGGAACGATTATGGAAAACAATAATAGTACAAATTATTTTATGGAAAACAAAACAATACCGTGCTTTGTCACATCCCTACTGGACATGTTCAAGTACCGATCAGTAATACCCACCGAGCGGTGTCTGAACAAGTACCTAAACACGCATCTCATCTCGACACTGTTTCAATCCCAACATAATATTCGCTATCATCTGATTGAATGGCAGTCTTAATTAGGAGCATGTCCACCATTACCGAGTAATAGAATTTTGAATTCGTCACACGGGTATGATGTGCTTCACAAGTGGAAGCGCTGGGGTCATTAGCGTCAGTGGTTAAGTTATGTGCACTTGTGGGCCCGGTTGCACTATGTTACGTCTTAATTACCCCCCTCGGCAGGACATTTATCAGCTGATCGTAATGGTCGCTTGAATGATCGCCGCTTTATTAACATAACCCCACCCCTGAAGACAAGTTTCTTAAAGATGGGAGGCTTAAAACAAACTTTTAATCAATTATTTAATTTGCTTTATGAAAAGTCGTTTGTAATAGGGATTTTACACGGATCGATTTTTTATATGACAATTCGACTAGGCTGCAAGTAACTTAAATCGCAAGCCCCAAAGTTGGGTGCCATCTGACTTATGCCGTGCGGCGACAAGCCGCATGCGGCGGGTGACTAAAATCGACCGTGTAAATGGTCAGTTGCAGGTTGCAAGCGATGGCCGGCCGCATGAGGAGTGTTTGACGCTGTGTTGTTCCACTACGTTGTCGGTACAGATCGCGATTTCTGTCGACTGGTGTAAATGGAGTGGCGATTCGATTTTAACAAGCGATGCGACTGGTGACTTGCCGCACGACTAAAATCGACCCGTGTAAACCCCCCATAAGGACTGGAACGTTTTACTTGTTAAAGGACTACGTAGTACCGAACGACGTGTTAACATATTTCTTCCAGTGTTACTACATATTTGAACCGATGTGGTATAGTAATTAAAATAGTTGTATGCTTTGTATGCAAACCGTGGTGACTTGACAATACCACATACTTCATCCACGCGTGGCCGCTCGGTAAGCACGAATATTTATCTGTAATTTACTGAGCATTTTTCTATTGTGCTCGATAGCAACAGTCAGTGTATAATACAATTTTGGCTATTAATAAACTGCTAACATTCATGGTAACAGCGGTGGCTCTTAACACAACATAAGGGACTACACAAATGATATCAGTGGGTACATTATACCTTAAAGCTGGATTTAAGGCTGTTCCGTAATTAATCCTTGGAGTTTTTGGGTGGTAATGGTAATTTTGCAATGA
Organism: Xanthia icteritia; assembly: GCA_949128155.2. Lineage (NCBI taxonomy): Eukaryota > Metazoa > Arthropoda > Insecta > Lepidoptera > Noctuidae > Xanthia > Xanthia icteritia. Next base: position 20,869,327 of record OX421948.2, read on the forward strand.
ATGCCAACATCATCGATTCCTGGGGCTAGTTTTTAAGAGAACAAATCTCTTAAAAACTAGCCCCAGGAATCGATGATGTTGGCTCTTGAAGGCTTTCTATTGTGAGGTGGCGTACAAAAAGCGCTGGTTCTAAGACCGAGCTGTGGTTTTCCTTCAGGTTCGGTCGCAAAACGGCAGCCGTGTTTGCGGGCACTATGGGCGCCGTGCTGGGGCTCTCTAAGAGCTTCGCCAGCTCCTTCTGGTTCTACATCGTGCTGGAGGGCCTGGAGGCCGCCATTGGCGACGCGCTCTCACCCATGTTCATGCTGAGTAAGTCCATCATGCACATATTGCTATGTGCCAACTTCAATAAGTTTTATATCTTCTACGTTAGTTTTGGATAGTTCACTTCCTTCTAACAATATTATTCTTTATGAACATAATGTTGCAGTGTAGGTACTGGTCGTGAATTGACGTTATTATTGTCACCTTTAGTATCATCCACGACATTCCCTGTTCATCTCTATCAAACATGACTTTGGAGAAATAAACTCATTTATCAGGAATACTATCAGTTCACCGGTTGTCTTGTTTTTCTTTGAAATCGTTAAATAAATCTGTGTAATGGCTGACTTCTGAATGCTCCTAAACCATTTCGTTACATTGTAACGCCCGTAACTACACTACGAGTTATTTTGCTAGCTATTATTTAGATTAAGGACATCAGACACAGAAAGCAAATGTATAAATCTCGTACTCTCAAGTTACTGCATTCTGCAATATGTTTCTTTTGTTTAGCAACTATTGTGACAGTAGCTGCACCTACTCAAAAAGAGATAGTGTTCGACTAAAAAGTTGCTTTTTCTAGGCATAGAAATAGTTGAGAAGAAGCGAACTGTTCTGTTCCAAATGATCTTACTGAACTGCTACACGTGCGGTCTGATCGTGATGCCGTTCATCGCGTGGGCGGTGCCCTATTGGAGGAGCTTCCTGCGCTTCATTTACGCGCCCACGCTGCTCATCTTCAGCTATTCCTTCTTCTTGGACGAGAGCATCCGCTGGTTGTACAGCAAGGGCAAGAAAGAGCGAGCGGTTCAGCTCATACAGAAGATAGCCAAGAGAAACGGTGTAGAGATCGACAGGATGATGCTCGACAAGCTGGACTACATCGACGAGGAGACTAAGAGTGGCGTCAGTGATAGAAAGCTGCTGATGAAGACGTTCAAGTCAAGGATTATGATGCAAAGGTCAGTGGCAACAATTATCAAATCGTTAGTCATAAAATTAACAAAATCTTTCAAATTCACATTTTGTTATTTATGTCACAATCCAATAACCAATAAAGCCAACAAGTAAAAATTCCTATCAGCACAATATTGATGTATTTTATTGACTCAATAAAACTGTACAGTTACCTCTTTCATAAAGTGAACTACCGTAGATTATTTATATGGATAAGTAATGTGCAAACTTTGCATCTTCATGATACAAATCTTATTTGCTTTTTCATATAATCTTGCTTGTCTGATGATGAGTTTACCCATTTTTAACTCTCCAAAAGGGATGAATATGACTTTAGTCATAAACAATTGTTTTTTTTTTCCCAGATTCCTAGTGTGCATGGTGTGGTGGTTCACGATCACGCTGATCAACTACGGCATGATGATCAGCGCGGTGCACATCGCCGGCAACAAGTATGTCAACTTCTCGCTGCTCATGTTGATGGACATTCCCGCCAACGTGTTCTATTGGCTGGCGCTCTCCAAGTACAAGAGAAAGATTCCATTATTAGCGTCCTTCATAGTTGGAGGATTGTTCTGCATCTCACAGCCGTTTGTCCCAAAAAGTGAGTTATACTATTAAGATGTTGGGAGAGTAATCCAAATCGATTTCCTCTCTTACGTCAAAACTAGTATATCCATTTAAATTAAAAAAATAAAACACTTATAACTCTGAATTCACAGCAGCAGGACCATAAAAGTTTATAAAATCTTATCGACCAATATCCCCTGTTACAGGCTACGCATGGCTGGGCCTGACGCTGTTCATGGCGTTCGAGATGCTGGCGACATTCTCCTATAACATCGTGTACATATACACATCGGAGTTGTTCCCCACTTACACCAGAAACTCCATGCACGCCATCTGCTCCGCCGTGGGTCGCGTGGGGTCGCTGGTTGCCCCACAGACGCCTTTGCTGGTGAGTGACATAATTTGTATGACCAATAGTCAAGTCAACTCAGCACGTTTTATGTCTTTTAACATTCCTTGATAATCCATTAAAAGACTATGTAAGTTCTATGGTTAATATTCCATCCTACAGGAAAAACACAAACACGTACTCAATTACTCAACAACATATATCTTCGCATTTTTTTCTAGATGTCATACTGGGCTGGTCTGCCAACGTTCCTGTTCGGCGTGACGTCGATGATGGCGGGGTCGCTGACGCTGCTAATGCCGGAGACGGCCCGGACCGAGCTACCGGACACCGTCGCGGAGGCCGAGCAGATCGGACGCAAGAAGCTATTGCCGGAACAACAGAATCTAACCAAGAATAATAAATAAAATAAAATAATCTTTACTTCGGATAAGGAACATCCATATGGCTTAGTAAACGTGTCGAATAATGTGACATAGGTGAATAGAAAGAAAAATCGAGGTAAACTTGGAAGCAACCGAAGTCATCATGAGTAAGTAGAATTAATTCAGAATGGAGATTACAAAATCACCAACGATGTTCTTAAACTTACATCGACTACAACGAATAATAACTAAGTATTACAAAACTATGTAAGTGCGAATTTTGCCTGTTTCAGTGACACATATGACGAAGTTAGTTTAAACAAGAATTAAATATGTTATTGAATAGTACATTATTACTGTTGCGGTCTGCAACAGGGGCATTGATGGACGAAATGAAAATGTGGGCCGAGGCGAAGCCGAGATACATACGTGAGACCATCAATGCCTGGTTCTGGCTTGTATAGTATATACTTTTCTCAAATAATGCGCGTAAATTCAAACTAGGTTAATTAATTATAAATTCCAGAATCAATGACGAACAACGATAATTTTTCACGCGCCAATATTTTTATTTGTTTCTTCTTTACTATAAACAGCTCTATTTGCAAGCTGAAACAAAATTTAAATAAAATCTTTGATAAGTTACCTCCTTGGTTGCCATGTGTTCAAGTAAAAAGTTCGTTCTTTTTTATAATACACGAAAGATATGAGTTTTCATAGTGATTTATTCGGCCGCTAAAACACGACAGATATATAGATTTTCATAGTAACATTGCCGGCCGCCTACTCGCATGTATTTGACCAGTAAAGCATTTTCAATTTATCTTGAAGAACGTCACTAGGACCTTGATAAAGTTGTACTAAGTTTTCAATTTTCATTTTATGGGTGCTAATGCATCATCATTTTATGGGTGCTGCTGAAATAAACGATTAATAATAATATTTTGACATTTAATTTGACATTATACCTGCTATTAATTTGACATTTTTGACATATTATTAATTAAGTAATTGACTCTTGAACTAAACATTTCACTTCAATTTTAATTAGTCTTTTAAATGTATTATTTCTGCATGTGATAATTTTATTTAATGTGTAATGTTTAACACAATGTTATTTGTTAATGAATAAATAAATGAAATGAAATGAACCGTTGTCAAAATAATGCTCAAATTTCCAAGCATATTTGAGAAAAGTATATTAGAAAGGACCTGTAATTTGTAAAGATGTGTTATACTTTTGATGTTATTGATAAATGCAGTTATTTTGTTACGTTTCCTATTATGTACAAAAGTTAAACTAAGTTTAAGATTAAATTATTTATCATTAACGATCCGTCGTTTTCTAATCTAACTTAACTCAACTATCTCGCTCTAGCGCCTATCATTTATTTACAAAGAAAACGATATCCTTAAAATGGTTCCCTTTTTACTGATCGTCATTTAGTGAGCCTTCTAATTCCCGCACGGTTCGTTTGACGTAAGAACAGTTTTGTGTACTATTATGTTTGCTCGGCAAACACTAACGTGAGCTGGGTGGAGTCGTTTGCCGACACATTAGCGGCCCGTGTTGCGCCGTGTCGCTTCATGTCGTCAGCTAAGCCAACGTTAGCCAAAGATGCCCATGCCTATTGACGATATATTTACCAACACGAGGGAAGTCTCTGAAGTTTTAACTTTTTGAGGTTTTCTTTTGGCAAGATTTCAGGAACCTTACATACACAAACTCACCAACTTTCAATACTTGTTAAGCCATATATACATATAGTCATCACAAACAATTTTTCTTGGGAAAATCAAGAGATATAGTATTGTTACGCCTACTCAGCAGGTTGTAGCGTGGCGTCGCGGACGCACCTGCGCGTGCGACGACCTTGCACCTTGCGCGCAACACTTGCGCAGCGGGGCAGCGCGCCGGCCCGCACGGTCACCTTATGATACACAACGGGTTCACATGACACGACTGATAGTAAAAACTGAACTGAACGGAACTAGTCATAGACAAAATCAGTATAAGATTTTTATAGATAGAATCTTGCCTGTGTGTCTAATCGTGGATTTTATCTATTTCATTATCCCCTTAACTAATCTAATCGGTTTTGAAGAATAAATCCGTCTTCCATATTTTAATCATCTCAACTTTATCAGAATCCCGCCATTATTTTTTTCAAGTCGGTGAAGTCATACTGCCATCATAAATATCACAAGAAATAAATTAAAATCCTATTTCAACTCAACGTTCTTGTTTTTATGTATGTTTTTTTTTCATATTATATATCACATGTATTGTAGTCCAATTCAAAAGCTTTAACCGATTAACGAAATAGTAAAAAAACTGGGTATGAGAATGTTCGATTCGCAACAGTCCATTTGGTTGTCGTCCAATTATGCTCGATGGTCGGCTGGGTAATGGTATAATTGGTGTAACCTTCACGATGTACCCATCGCTCACCATCCATACGAATTAACAACTGTTTCGAAACTCTCACACTCAACCACGCAGGAACCACAAGTTTATAATCAACAAGCTTCAACCATTCTCAGCTTTGTATAAGAGTTTCTTTTGTTTTGTACATTCCTAGGAATGCGAACACTTTCAACTGAAATAGTTGCGTAGGGCCCTTAAGACGAAGAGTGTGACGCTAAGAGTAGCCTCAGGATAACGTTTACTATGTTACCCAATTTGCGGACAGATCACGTTGAGCGATCACATAGAACTAATTAAATTTTCATACGACGGATTCAACAGTCGAGCTAATGTCTGCTTTCTGATTACGGCACCTACAAATAATAAAGGGACAATAAATGTCTGTGAGAATAGCGCACAATTTCACAATAAGTATAAGTTAGACAACGACACTAGAGGTAGGATTATGTATCAACTTACATACTTACACTGCACAGCTAAGATTCCCAGTACAAGCACTCTCAATCGCAGCACTAAGTACAATTAGAGCCAACTGCATCGTAAGCTATAAGGAAAGCGTTATGAGCTGTATTGAGTGCAATCGCTGTCTAAGAGCTTAGGTTTCAGCTGCCAAGACTTATAACCTTATCAGTGGATTACTAAGGAACATGCAACAGGGCGCTAATAATAATTGTAGGATCTCTTGTATAAGCAATGTTAACTTTCTAGTGAACCTTTACAAAGCCTTAACACAAAATTAAAGAAATTACTTCTTTAACCTTAAATATTTTATCTATTCCATGAAAATGTTTCGAGCGAAGTTTCTTTCTGATAACGAATAATTATTTTGACATCTCTATCAACTCTATTATGAATTTATGATATACTCGCGTTGTCCTTATACAATCCCAACAATGTATGCTGTAATTACAGTTTCAATTAACACAACTCATCTGTGACTGCCTAGTCACTGACAACAATGACCCGACGCTTTTCGTTGATCCATCATTGTGTGAGATGTCGTCACATGATGACATCACGCGTTAATGGAGCCTCATCGACGGTAAGCTTGCACAAGCAACAACTAAAGCCACATTAGAGCGCATAATCGACACTGACTGATCCGTTGTTCGCAAGGTTGCCACTCATGCACCAAATGTACAGATTATTTCGACAAATGCTCAGATATTACGAGTGATTCAATGATCAAGCTATGGATTACTCCATCTTTATCTGTGGAAGGCACCAATTGTGAAACAGTTCTCGTTGAGTAGTGGGTGTCTACGAATTGTTTCCGTGACTAGTAAAGGTCGCCCGAGGGCAAGGGTAGCGGATCATGTGCCCCCGCTATGGTACGTGTGGTATCGTGTTACTTGCATATATTGACTTGTGGTTGTATTTCCTACAGTGAGTCCTACAATGTAGGACTTAGTGCAATTGTTTCCTGCATGGTTATATTTACTTTGAGTACGTACTGTACAGGAAGTTACAGCACTTACAGCAATTGGTTATTAAAATCAAAGAGAAAACATTGTGTTCAAGCTGTCGAAGTTTCTATTAATTGGTGTGAGTCACCGTGGATCACTACGAGTACTTCAAAATATTTCTATTATCAATCACCAGTTTAGTTAAATTTTCTTGGTATACCTATTCTATTACCACCTCGTATAGTAACTCCACACCGTACCGTCGACCCGAATCGCGTTGATGTACTGTACGAACATTTGTGATCGTTACAATTTGTTCCAGCTCCATCAGAAGCGCCGATATGCCGCCGCGCCATAATTAACCCTTTTAAATGTAACGACTGTTCTAGAATAGTGGTGTTAAATCATGTCTTTTTGTTGTGAACTCTAAATCCTAGCTTTGAACTTACACTACTCAACAGAGTCTAGGGATCAAGCCAACTGCATCAATTTATGTAAGAAAATTCTTTTCAACACTCTTGCTCGTAAAGTGGCTCTTATTGAGCCGAATATTACCGCACTGGTGCGGTAATGTGCGCCACAGATAACTTGGGTCGCAATTCGCTAAAAACAATAACATTGAACTTGCCTGGGAATTGAACGCGATACCTACGTGTCACTGATTAAATACGCACTAAATAGGATACACGTATTATGACACCCACTTTAACACCCTATGCGTGTTTCTTATACGGCCTACGGTTGATCTATATCAGCGCTGTAAGGTACTGACCGTTAGACAACTTTTTATTTTACTGACAGTTACTAAGAAGCACTCGGAACTTTTTTACGACCTCAAAACAATCTCAGGTAAGAGAAGAACCACCGATGTCTGCACAACAAATAGATATAAATTCAGTCTGGCACATATTTTTACGGTTTCCTGGGTCCATGTTTGTATAATAATATGAACAAACAGCTGTTAATTTATACTCTTTCTCGGGCAGAGTGCAAGAAGAAAGTTTGTTCGTGGCTTCAATGCATTGATTACAATGCAACGGAACGTTTATTAAAACCCATAAGGTAACGATTACTAGCATAGAAGGATAGCATAGCAGTTTACACACACGTGCCCATCACACCACCAATCTCACCCTCACCGACACACACTCACTCATACTCACCCTCACCGACTTACACCCACACATACCCCAAATCAAAATCAATAAGCTACTTTTGCCACCAAAAATATTTTACTTTAGTTTTTAATTTTCCATTTTTGTTTCACTTTTGTTATTATTAATTTGTAATAGTGTTTTATTATGTACAACCTGTATGTTCATTTAATACAGTCATAGGTCATAAGCGAGTTGTCCGATGGAGTAAGCCTGGTGATCTGTAATACAGGTTTTACCTACAACAGACACCAGTCTCTATTAAACGTTACCTTGACTTTGTACTGTGTTTGTGATTATGAGAGAACAATAAAGAATTATTATATTATTATCTTATCTTTTAATTATCTTATTTTATTTAACAATAAAAGCGAAAATTGGGATGAATTTTGAATTTTTACAAACGTCAAATAACCGACCATAGGTATACCATACTAATCTACTTTAAGCACCATTATTACTAACACCAAAATACTAAGAGAAATATTGACCTTATAGTCTGAAATAAAGTATGTTTATATTTTATTTATAGGCGACATCCTCTTTTTATTTCGTCTACATTTATAATAAATATCGACTACTTTTTCAAGGAGTATTTTATTATCCTATTCTTCATTGAAAATAATAATAATATTATGTTATTATAATTATTATACAGACAACAATCGTGTTTTTTGGCTAGGATTTTCAAGATGCTGTTGGAGCTAGCCCGCGTTTAAAGAAGGGGTCTTTTTCTGCTAATTAAATAATGTCGTAGGTCTATAGGTAATATGGGGACTCCTCAAGTATTAGAATATTATACTGCTTTAACGCTGAATTTGTTACGACTCCTAACGAGTACCTTCAAAAAGAGCACGGGTTGGCGTGAATTCGAACCATCGTATTGCGTAGTCAAAAGGAAGACTGTTTCTGGGAATTGAAACTCCAATCATATCATATCTGATTGAATCAATATTTACACACTGGAATTTTTCTTATTTCATTCATATCTAGTTACTGACTTGATGTCCGTACGTATTTTTTGGGTGACCACTGAAAATCAGCGCTGTGCTGTGGGTCCCTCATAGCACAGAATTATGCTGAGTGGAAGCCTTCTTGTCACAATCAGGACGAGCAGCTGCCAAATATTTATGTTGTTTATATTTTTGTTATTTGTATGCACGTGTCTCTGTGACAAATAAACCTTTTTTTTTCTTTCTTTCATATCCGCTTCAAGTGATCTTAAATCCTCCGACCTAACTAAACGAATACAATACACCGTGACTTTTCGAAATACTCATTATAAAATGTTTTTTCTTAGACATCCAACATGTCCGAGGGAAGTACGAGCAGAGACACCAGGAATCACCAATTAGTTTTATTTAGGGTCCATATAAAAAAATATATAACTCACGATCCGTTTGGAAGACGTTACCTACTGGCAACCAAGCAAAAGATGTTCAAGGACCTTGCGTATTTTTATGTTTTTTTGGAAATCGATCATTTCTATCTGGGGGGCTATTACGAACTTTAAAAAAAACAGGCAAGTTCCAGGCAATTCATTTCCCTGGCTGGTTAAATTTCGTATTATGACATCCGTAATTCTGACCGACTTCACGCTGGCTAGTTTGTCTATGGCTGGCTTGTAATTCTCTGCCGTAACATTCAGAAACACAAATAAATATTTATCGGTAAGTTACGGTTTTATTTAAATCACGTATTTTATGATAAAAATAATAAATAATATAGTTACTACAACTAGGTGAAAATATGAACGCAATGTATATTGTGCTAAATAATTAACTTGTAAATTGTAACGTAAGAATCTCTTAATGATAACGTTTCCGAACGCATTCCACTTGAAGTTCAACGGGGAATTTGAAAACTTCATTCATGGACAATGTGTATTATTGCAACTAATAAAATAATACTATCGTATTGTTTGTATATTAATACTCTCTGTAAAAAGTACCGCGAAAATGATGCTGATAGTTTTCTTCGATTACCGCGGTGTAGTTCACTACGAATTTCTTCCAGAGGGACAAACGGTGATTATAGAGTATTATTTAGGCGTCATGAAGCGTTTACGAGAGAATATCCGCTCAAAACGGCCCAGAATTGTGGAACGACAATTCATCGATTTTGCACCGTGATGATGCACCATCGCACAAAGCCATCATTGTGCAACAGTTCTTAGCCAAAAACTCAGCGAATGTCATCGACCAAGCGCCTTACTCACCTTATATGGCTCCGTCTGACTTTTTCCTGTCGAGGTCTTTCCCGTGACTAACATTACCTCTTCGAGGAAGATGTTTCGAGTCGATTGAAGCTATAAAAGAAAATTCGCTAAAGGAGTTGAAGACCATACCTCAATCAGCTTACCAAAAATGTATGGAGGACTGGGTCAAGCGCTGGCGCAGCTGTGTTTATTGCAAGCGAAAGGCCCTACTTTGAAGGCGACAAAATACATTTTGACGAATAAATTACTTTTTTGGTTTTATTGAAGGATTCCCAGTACTTTTTACACAGAATGTATTATGTACATACATATTTTATGGGGTACTGTGTTAAATGTTACAACAGAATACCTTGTGATATATTAGAATTAAATGAAAGAAAATTTAAAACTCATATAAAAAATACACTTTGCAAACAAGCATATTATTACAAATTAGAGGATTATATCCAAGATAAAAATGCTTGGAAACATGCTGGTCCTGCTCCATAGGACAATTTAGAATCTAGACAAAATCTAACTGGTTGCTAATTTAATTGTATAATATATATATATTTTTTTATATTGGTTTTACATTCTGTGATTACTCGAACTCACACACTGAGTTATATTACTTGTAAAAATGCTAGGAATATCGTATAATTTTACAATGTTTGTAAATATGTGAGCACCATGCATCTATCACATGATTAATTTATCTGTCATTCCTTAATTTTTCATTATTTTTACCTGACGTGGTATAGTAATCTTATTCTAGGTGCATCGTCTTCACATATAATTATATAATTGATGTATACAAGATATTGTGAAAACATTTTAAAAGAGTAACGGTGGAGTTTCTTGCCCATTCTTCTCCATACGAAAACTACCTTTTGGAAGGGGCAACTAGAATCAATTATTATTTAAATGTTGACATTCAAAAGTGCCTTTTCTGTGCCTAATTGAAATAAATTATTTGACTTTGACTTTATGTTCCTTCTTAAGTAAGTACTAGTTTCAGAGTGTAAACAAAAATATGGATAATGAATGGATATTAGTAGGAAGGATAGAAATGGTGTTGTGGTGTTTTTGAGTGTTTTTACTAAATATCCAGTTTTCAACATGATAATAGTATCATGGTGCACCATTTAATATGCAGTTGTAATATAAAGTAATTATTATAGTTCAGTGGATGAGAGTTATCGCCCTCGGCGATGCCTAACTTATGTTTAGTTGGAAACATTGTGGGAGTTTTTCAATTTTACCGATATTTCGGTATTTTGATCAGAAGTGCCACTTTCTAGAGTTACCAGAAACTCAAACGGTACATATTGGTCACACGTGACATTTTCTTATGTTAACTGGATAACTTTCGAATAATTTCGCCAAAAAAATCCAAAACAATTCAATAAAAGCTCCTCTGAAACGGCGTAAATTGAATGGATTGTGAGGTTACTTATTATTAGTTTTAATATGTCAAGAAATGTCAAACGAACGTTCATAGTACGGTATTTCCAGTCAATAGTCGGGCAGCAGCCAGCCAGGGTGTCATATGACCACTGACTGGCTTGTTTGACGAGTTCATTATACGAAATTGCAAGGCAGTTCTATTTACGCCGTAAACTGCCTAGAAATAAGAGTTCATAATAGGGCCCAAAATTACTGTTAAAAAACTACTGAAACAATCGTAACCTCATCCACCACATCACTAAACCAAACCATAAAAAATTTGTAGCGGCCATTGTTGTTTACATCTTTCTGCACGCGCATCGCTTGCGGAAAAAAACAAAACCAATGCCATTTTTCATAAATATTTTTGCTATCGTTTTCATTGTGTGGTTAATTATTATCAAAAATACGAAATCTAAAGTATTGTCCCCAACCGACGCGCGACGTAGAAAAGTTTTTGGAAGAAGCTCCGGATAGTTAATATCTGGCAACAAAGGTCAGTTAAACTTTATAAATCTAAACGTATCATCTCTATTGTTACGTTATTTTAGCATAAGTTCTTCCAACAAGTCTGTTTTTTCCTCGCAAGTGTGTTGAAAAACGTCGTATGAAACGCGTGTGCATTGATCATTACACACTCGGCTACCTTATCGTGTAATAATACCGCCTTGAGTGTAATGACCAACACAGCACACTTGTATCATTATGTACTATTAGAAGAACTGTAGGTACTGACTGAAATCTTGGCCAGATTTCATATTAAATCCCACGGTCTTGGGGTTAAGATCAGCAGAATGAGCAGGCCAGTCTAATAGCGTGATATAGCGTGTGCTCTGCGAGAACAATATCACGCTATTAGACTGGCCTGCTCATTCTGCTGATCTTAACCCCAAGACCGTGGGATTTTCTCGGGAGAATAGCGTTCAGTGACCTTCCCCAGAATTTGAACACGGAAGACGAGCTTTTTACACATCCTTCCAAAGTATGGAGCGATGTTCCACAGATGTCAATAGACAACCTGATACTCAGCATGCCGATGTAGAGCCGTCGCTGATGCCTTGATAAGTTTTGTTTTTAAAATCTGTTGATTCTTTCGTTTTTGTACCATTTTAGTTTTTCTTAATAAATTAATATTTTTTTCCCGGCAACCCTTTTATTTAAACAAACAATTATAATCTGTATTAAATTACGCTTCTATTGATATTATGTACGTTACATAAAATAAAGTGTTTAAATAAAAATAATTACTATGAATACAAAGACATTTATAATAATATTTATATTTAGTACAATAACATAATGTTTAATAATGTACGCACACAAATTTACTTTTCCTTTCCTTTTTTTTCTGTTATAAATTTAAAAATCCAGATATGAGTAATTCTAGGACAATGACTGTCGTATAGGTATTGTACTCGTATCTGTGTTACTAGCTAGTTTATAAAAGCTAAAAGCTAGCTAGTATATAAATACTTTAAATTGTAATCTGTGGAGAACGTAGTGGGTAGCATATTTTTTTGTTTTTTTTTTAATTAAAATAAATTATAAAAAATTAGGTATATAAATTATTTAATGTGACAATTTCTTATTGTGCTACTGTTTGCTTTTCCTAAAAAAAAAAAAAAAAATTACAAAAGACAACTCTAACTAGTTATCCACGTGAGTGAAACTTGTGACTCATTTAATTCCCTCGCTTAGGATTGCGAAAGATATAATGATAATAAGTTGAACTCATTATAGACTTGGCGAATTAAATGCCTCAGTATCAACATCCGTACCACAACCTGTTGCCTATCAGGCTATCGCTACACGAGAACAATTAATTGAATGCAACCGTTTTGATCTGCTACGGCTATAAAAGTTATCGTAAAAGTTTAACTGCGACCACCAGCTTGCCTAGCCTAACAACGGTAAATGGTAACAACACTATTGTCTAGTCTAGACCAAATATACTAACTTAAAGAATTGCTTTGGTCTATATTAGGACTCGTGCGAAAAAGCTTCTATTTGACACATTGCAGCCGATGTGTTCTCTTTCTTTCCTAAGAGACATCACATCCATGTACGTAAGTCATGCCTTCTCCCCATAGGGGTAGGCAGAAACTACTGAACGCCACCTGCCACGATCCTTACATACTCCTCTTGCTTCGTTTACGTTCATACATCTGCTCATACACGAACGCCGGTTGCGAGTACTATCTGACCTTTCTGAAGAACATCACCATAAAGGTCACTATATGTCCTCCTAGGGCGTCCCCTCCCGGCGTTTCCACACAAACGTTTTTGAGGTACATTGGCACAATAATAGTTCCCAGGCCTATAATAAGTCAGCTTCGCAGAGCGTCATCTATATCACTTCTACTTGCGTGACAGTCTCCTTTTACAGCTCGACGTGCCATATTTACGCCCAGATACTGTCGCTTTATAATGTTTGTTATTGTCCTGTTCATATTATCATCATCACCAAGTTACACAGAGTTGTGATGGTACGTTCCATCGTCCGCTTCAATAAACGGTCTAATATATTATCTACGTTTGGCACACAGATTAGTCAACAAGCACAGTTTATTGTTACTGTGTAAAACGTTGACTATCTCCTTAGGATAATTCCTCGTGCTCGAGTCGGGAAGAAATGTTCATTGTTCCAGACAATTATTTGTAAGTGAATGTTTTCCTGTTTCGTATCGGGCGGGCGGAAACGCCCGGATGTCATCACTGCGTGGATCGCCCGGAGGACACGGTGGAGCATACGGTGGAGGTCTGCTCGGCTTGGGCAGAGCATCGCCGTGTTCTCGTGTAGGCGATCGGTGGCGGGAATCTCTCGCGTCCGGCCCTGGTCCAGGCCATTGTACAGAGCGAGAGGGCATGGGAGGCCGTCATCTCCTTCTGCGAAGCAGTAATGCTCGTGAAGGAGGAGGCAGAACGCGTGAAGAAAAGGCAAATTTCGCGTCCTCACGCCTCTACGCCTCTAGCCGCCGCAGGAGACTCCTTGGGCGTCGGGAATCGCAGGCCGATTCCCGGCCACCGTAGTCGCGGGCTTGCGGACGGTGAGCAATGGGTATCTCGCCGTCCGATAAAGACCAGGCCCGGGTCGACGGCGCGTTGTGTTCCGCGCGCGCCTCAAAGAGATGTCAGCAGAAGTGAAGGGGTCCGTTAGGACCGATGCCTCCCGGAGTTGCGGGAAAGTCCGAAAGGGATACCGTGGCCCCTGGCAACGTACAAGCTACTGAAGCAACACGGGTGGGTTTTAGTCAGTAAGTGTCTGACACGCTCACCCGCTCCGCCCAGAGCGGGAGAAATTATTTGGTAATTTGCCAACCAAAAAAAAAAACTAAATTTTTGCATAGAGGTCCATCTATTCGTGTGGTCGATAACGGTCGCGGACACAAAAGCTGACATAAATTAATACAAGTCTGTATTTGTGCGGTGTGTTTATTTAACTTAAATACACACATGTCAGATTAAATATCATACTTATTGATACTTAGCACGCTGAGCTGAGTATGGGAGAAACATAGATATGTGGCTTGTATGTTGATAGCTTTACTAAGTATTCTTCTACGTCAATAAAATGCTAGAAATTCCAACAAGAATAACAACCACAGCAATATATTGCAGCTTTCTAAGAATTATATTGTCTCGTATTTAATTAGTTAAATTATTTAATAACTTGTGATGCGATAGAAGCAAAATTATATGAATCCAAAATCGTAACAAGCAGACTAAGGACGAGAAACAAAAAAAAAAGCAAATATTTTGAAAAATGCAGAGATAATCGTGCACACGGATGCCAGTCGGGCGGAAGCACATTGCGCCCACTACTGGACATTTTCCCGAGATACACTGAATACTCTGCCTTCCGCGCCCAGTCCATACATCCTGGCTACTTGAGCGACGCCTCCTGCTGCTATTGCGTCTATTATAAAATACATAAAGTTTATTGTCGCCGAGATTATCCCTCATTTAGTTCTTGTGTAAGCGATAATTGTAGCAGTTACTTGAGGAAGCGTGCCGCCCACATTGCCACAATGCCGCTGCCATAGCAGTCGCGGCTAATTGCGGGCGTCGCACAATCACCGCGCGTCGGTCGCACGCTATGATCCTACACCAGTACACTGCCGGGTGTTCATACAACAACCCTATATATATTACTCTCCTAACCATTTAAGCCAGCTAGTCACATTAATTTAATTTCTTAGCCATGTTCGCAAGCCGACTTAGCTGAAGCTAATGTGGGACTTCTAAGAATGTCAAATCAAATCAAATAATTTTATTTTGCCAACATGGGTAGGGGTACAGATTTTATACATGTTTTGATAATGTTCTCCATGCTCTGCCGACACTTGGGCATGCACAATTTTACACATACATTATAATCTACTATCAAAATACGATGCTGAATAACAATCAATATTACAAAATTATTAAATTGGAAAATCATCTTAACCATTTTATTTTTCAATATCAAGAAGTATCTAGTAGTCAATAATTTAGTAAATAGTGAATATAAATAAGAGTCCTAGATAAATAATAATTGTGAGATACACACATGACGTTTCTATTATTGAATATCTGATTAATATTATTGGCCGTAAGGATTCCCTTTTAGATACTCCTTCACACTGTAATACACTTTATCAGTTAGAAATTCTTTCAGATTCCGCTTCAATATGTGCACGTTGTCAATGTCTGTAATAGAACATGGCAATTTATTATAAATTTTGGATGTCATGCAATATACACTGGAATCCATTAAATAAGTTCTGCAGGGATTTTTCATACATATGCATATTACTTTTGACAAAGACTGACATCTCATAAATGAAGAAGCTAGGTAAGGTAAGAATCTTAAGTTTTTTGAATTAAGGTTCACAGCTAAAAGTGGTCTTAAGGCGAAAGCGTTGACGCTTTCGCCTTAAGACCACTTGACCACTACCTTGAGGTAGCCCGCGAAATTCAAATTTTCTTAAGTTTTTTTGCAATGTTCAGTTCAGTATCATGTTGTAGGTATGTTGATCTAAATATGATTCGCGACCATATCAAATGTTTATTTATATGTGAATTATAATCAAAAAATTATCAATACAACTCATTTCATGTAATCCTATTGAATGACTATGTCCCGAAATCATGACATTTGAGGATTATGCTAACTTAAGGAGTTGTATAATTATTATTATTGATTGTAATGATTATAATTATTTAAAGACATATTTTTTACGGTCGCGAATAACATATTAATCAACATTTGTATGTTGACACTGACCTGCAAGTAGCAAAAAACTAAAGAAAATTTGAATTTCGGGAGCAATTCGGCGCATCCCCCTTAAGTCTACACATTGCCCGTATGCACGTTTTGGGCTTTAAAAAGAGACTCCCATTCCGTCGAGTTCCCCCAGAAAATTACACCATATCTCAGCGTGGATACCACATATGCATGATAGGCTGTCATGACAATGGATAAATTTTCAATTTTTGTAAGCATGTATAACATATAGGAATAGCTATTTAATTTTAAGCAGACAGATTCCACATGTGATTTTAAATTTAAATTACAATCTACATTCAAACCCAAGAATTTCGTTACATCTACTTCATTAATTTTTGTTCCAGCATAATATATGTTTAAGTCTGTTGGTGGATTAGTCCTGTTTCTGAAGATCATTAAATTACTTTACCGTAAATAAATTAGAAGATTGTTTGTCCTTAACCAATCGACAATGCGTACTAATGTGGTGTTAATGTCCTGCCTTCTTGAAACCGTTTTGCTAACGGTTTGAACAATATAAGGCATCTTTTACTTGCGCAAAACAGTCTATTTCATCTTATTTCATGCACAAATAATACATATTTTATTCGAAAAGCTCTCTTGGTATAAAATCGATAGATTCACAGGTTGTAGCCTACAACTTACAAGCCCTACAACTTGTTGGACTATTTCATCGACTAATGTTACAGCGCCTTTCTCTTAGTCTACTTCTACAAGATATTATATAGTTTTCATCGTCTAGATAGACTGCAGTACAAGGAGTTTCATATTGACTGTTGTTGCGCTGAACGGTGCTCCATCATCTAAAGCAGTTTTTCCGCTTTTAACACATTAGCATCCCTGTAATCTTAACAAATCTCTAGGGGTAGTGTTCAATGATATATTACGTCGCAGCATGTCTAATGGTAGATGATCTCGTCAAGTGGTCGAGATGACAGGCTCACGGGCGTGGACCAGGGCTTGTCTTGCTCGCGTCACTTTGCTCAGCAAGCTATGATGAAGTCGTCAACTAAAGCGGTGTCATTTGCAAGGAACTGATCGTTTTGCTCAGCAAAGGACTGGCGTGGCGTAAATGTTGGTATTATCTATGCTGTGAATGTAATTGGATGTGTTTTCGATAAGCAGGACTGCAGTAAGGAAGTAAACTCAGGTTTTGGATTAGTTTTGATGCTTCTAAAGCGAGGATAAACTTTTTGACTCAAAGGAGTTTATTAAAAAGAGTACCCCACCTTTATGTTGGATGGAGTTACTTTAGAAGAATTTGCATGAGAAACCAAAGGAATTTTCACGCCAACAATAGTGTCAGTGAGATCAGTAACTATGTATTTGTTTCAGGAGCAGGAAGAAAGTTTATTTAAGGATAACCTTATTAGAAATATATAAAGTGCGATGTTTCTTCATGTTGTGTTAACCGTTGTGGCAAGCTTTGAACATGTATGAGCGATGGCTGCACGTTGCTTCGTTCCCGAACCATTAATTGCAATGAGCGGCAAGTCCTGTTAGCGAACAGTTACATTACTTCCCAGAACATGTAGTGACGAGGAGGCGTCCTCTTCACGCCTTGTTCTAGAGAGCTATTAAGTTTAATTAACATTAAGCTAAATGTTTGTCATATTTGTGCAGCTTTTGCGATACTGCCTGTTTTGTAACTGTCTATTAAATCGTGTGCTGAACATAAATATAATGTTATGGCTTTACTGCAGCGGTAACGAAACCTGACTGATTTAAAGCTCTCATAGACTGAACATTGTTTATTTACTGTAGAGAAAGTAGGTTGGTATGGTTTGCGAGCGGTAACAGAGCAAATGGACCGGATTCCTCGCACTACACGTATCCCTGCACCAAGCATTAATAAATAGTTACCGTTTACTCGCAACGACACAAATACTGCGGGCCGTCGAACTTGCACCCGGTCAACGCACCAAGATTTATCTCTTCATCCGCTGCACCAGCCCTGCTGCCTGCAGCCCTCTTGTATGCACCCGCGACGTACTCCTGCAGGCGTTTGTCACTCACAGCACACACACAGGCACAAGCGCAGTCAGCACACACA
This sequence comes from Xanthia icteritia, assembly GCA_949128155.2. Classification (NCBI taxonomy): domain Eukaryota; kingdom Metazoa; phylum Arthropoda; class Insecta; order Lepidoptera; family Noctuidae; genus Xanthia; species Xanthia icteritia. The sequence goes on from OX421948.2 coordinate 20,887,785, forward strand.
CACACACTCACAGACACAAGTCGCAATCCACACGCGGACACTCGCGGTCGGCAAAATTCGGCGGTTGTCGTTCAAACGGACCAATCAGGCGAGGAGTGCGCGCGCACGTCGGTCGGTGGCGGGCGGCAAGCGCTCACTGCCGCCCGCGCGCCGCACAACCTGCGACCAGCTTTTTGCGTTAAAAAGCTCCACAGATAAAAGTAAAATGATTGCGCTCCCACGAGGCGCGGAATCTTGGCGCAGAGGCGGCAATCGGCTGGCGAGAAGGTGCGGGTTGGTGCGAGTCGGTGCGTTCGGTGCGGGTCGGTGCAGTCGGTACACTAGTAACAACACAACATTTGATTATTGCTGAGCATTCGTTACAAATAGCGACGCTCGCGCATGATTTACGAGCGTGTTCCGTCGCTCCAACAAGCGACCGCCAGATATATTGAACGCACGTTGTATGTTATTGAATTTAATCGCCCTAATAAAAGTATTTGCAATCAGTTTTTATGATTTACAGCTTTCCCGTCTGAGGAGCGTCGGATATCCATCAAGTAGGGCCACAGACTGAATGACATTAATTGCTAATATAATGCATTCAGAAGATCTATTTCATATTCTCCATGCGCACCCAGCTAAATATTGAAAAGATTATTTAATATTAGCCTGTAAAGTTATTAGAAAAATAATTACCCGACTGATTCAGAAGCAAACAGAAACAGTCAGATATAAAACTCGTCAACTTTGTTCTACTTTTACTCTTGGAACGCGATAGTCCCAACATAAGAACTTGGCTCTTGAACCACGCTTCTTTATAGGTTTTCAAATACAAAACTTTACTGAGCTCTGAGCTTATAAGTAGTGTTTTGTAGAGAAAGAATTGCTAATTAAACATGATTTTGAACAGGTTGCAGTGCCCAGCACAGGCTGGTGCTCTGACGAGGGTTTACAGTAACTAATAACACATGTTGTGTAATTACAGGTCCGGGCAGAAATACGGGGAAAGTGAGCGCGATGCGTGCGATACAGAATACGGACGATCTGACAGTATGAGATACCAAAGTGCTGCTGCGTGTATTCCCCTGCAGTACATGCAGCCATATTGTGTGAATTCGTCGTTCAGCCTCGAATGAAATCAAAGCATGCGTGAAAAGTTTTCGTTAGTCAATCTAATATGTTAGGTCACCTGTGCCGCCTGTGCCGCCTGTGCATCAAGCAATAGCTTCATCGGTCATGGCAAAAAGTTGTACAAAATATTAAGTACCTGATTGGCCGCCACGGTATTGACTGTAATGTGGATTAGGTTTTAGATACTAGGAATGCTTACATTGGAAAACGTGCTCTTTCAGCTTATCTTTTTCATGTAACCGTAGAGCTTTTTGTAAAGACGCTTTACTGTCTATCAGCAACAATAAATAAATAATCAGTTAATCACCTCTATCTCATTTACCTATTACCCAAACCACATACATCACAACATCTAAGCATTTAATCAACGTTCAAGAACGAGACAGGTGCGCTCACCGCAACGGCGGCGCCGGCGCCCGCGTCCACGGAATGTGTCTTATTAATCAACAAAGTCCACATCACCGATACATTTCATAGACAACGAGGTATCAACATCTAACCAGTACATATCCCCTTCTATCTGATAGCTCATAGTTCCATGTTAATGTTGTTGTCTCCAGATTCAGATGCGCACCAAAAATTCTGAGGACATGTCCGCGTGCTAGAGCACTTACTGAGGCGGCCTGAGGCCCAACTGAGGAGAGAACTGAGTAGGTACCTACATACACATTTTTGCCAGTTACTTATATTATGTAAAGCACTTGGAGCCTTGGTTATGCATAAGTCTTCGGAAAATACAGGCGTGATGTAATGTGTGTTAGAACAAGTTATTTATTATACTTAAAGGCAATGCATCGTCTTTATCAGAAGAGGTCTTATTATCTCTTGTGCGTACTTCTCTTGAGTATGCGGGCGAGGAGATATCAGTAAATTAAATTCAAAAATATTCTGAATAATCACAAGTCTCTGATCTAATTAGGGAATTAACATTAGTAAGACAATAAATAAAAATATTTCAGGCATCAAGGCCCATAGGGTGGTTAGTATTACATCAACCTACAACCCTTGCTTGGCAGTCGGGTAAAAACTATATTAGTAACATGCAACACTAAAAAGAAAGAAAAAGAAAATCAGAATCTCAGGAAGGTTTAACAAGCTTTGATGCCAATGTGTAGTTTGGTAAACCTCCCCAGAGTAAGCACATCCAGCCTCTTTGCAAACACCTTCAGAATGCTGTTGCTCCTTCCCCTCACTCGGAATAGTACTGAGGGAACTTTCTTCCGCATTATCGCAAAGTACTCGTCAGTGTGCGAATCAACGAACATACCTAAAGCACTACAGTAAGGTGGAAGCCTCAACAGCGCCCTGAGCCTGTAGCTATCCTTTATGAATCGCTTGACGCCCTCCGGGCGCTACTTCAGTCCGGAGCACGCTAGTAGGAAGTAGGACGTGCGTATAGTTTAGGATTTCTTATGTTATAAGAGTAACGATTGTAACGATCTATTTCTTTGTTAAAAAACGAATGACGAAATAAATTTAAGTAGAAAAATAAATAAATGTTGTTTTGTAAAAAAAAAAATATTACAATGTAATTCATTGTACTTAATATTTTTTAAATATTTTAATTCCTAATAAACACCCCTAGTAAAAATATTAGTACATTGAAATAACTTATTTATCAAAAATTATTTAAGAAATTATGAGCTAAAAATCCGTGTCTGACCGACCCACCAGGCATACCGTGTAACTTTTTGCCACCAGACATGCCGAGGGCTAAAAAGAACTAGTTTCACGGGAACTGAACAACGATGAAACCTTCTGCATATCATATTTCCCCTCACAGCCAGTGCCCTGCGCTCCCTTTCCATATCCACGTCGTCTTTTAATTCTTCAGTAACAATGTATGGCTAAATAATGGCTAAATAATGGCCCAAATATTTAAAGTGGGCAACTTTCTGCAAAAGTGAACCATTTAGTTTTACAGGAGGGACAAATGTGTTGGATTTTATTCTTACCTCGAAACACTAACAGCTCACCTTTTGTAGGTTTATATTTAAGACCGTGCTATTTGGCATATCATTATACTATCATTTCGGATGCCATATATACTCCATATATATGGCATCCGAAATTAGTGCTGCTGAGCTCAACAAGTAGTTTATTGACATAAATATTAAACAGCCTTAATGGAAACGACGTTTCACCGAGTACGTGAGGCACGAGTGCAAATCAACCATGATATGATTGATAATCAACTAATATCACAAACACAATAAATCAATACCGGCTCTTCGATTGATCTCCCTGCATCCTAATTGCATAATACACGATCAATCAGAAGTTGAATCGTTTTGAAACAAATTGCTAATCCATTGCTTGCTTTATAAGTTATAAAAATCTGCTCAACATTGTAAATAACGCAATGAATGTTGTGGAATTGTCAAAATGAAACAGATTAGTCGTACCTATCCACTAGGTCCTTTTTTCAGATATTCAGTTATTTCAATATAACCTTTTACATTAATTTTATTCAGATAACTATGATTTTTCTAAAAGTTTGCTGGCTTATGGGTTCGACTCAAAAGAGCGCTTATTATTCAGAGAGCAAGGTGGCGCCAATCTATGTGTTCTGTGTTCACTATAATTGACCTATTGTTTGTTACAACTATGTAAACCCACAATGGGCCTGTGTGACACATTCATTACACAGAATGCTGGAATTTGACACACCTTGTATTTGCAAGTGGCCCTGTGGTCTACAGACTGCGCTACCGTTAACACAACTTCCTCTATAGAACCAAAATTCACTATGTTTTTCGCGGCAAAGATATTTTGTACCTGGATGAAACTTGCAACTTGCTTGATCCCCGTTAGCCACCGGTCATTGTTACGATGTTTGGGGAAGGCCTATATCCAGCAGCAGTGGAAATCTTTCAGCTGAATGATTATAGTGTTTGTCGCGCTACATCGGAACTGGCGCAAAGTAATCCTTACTAACCTTAAAGCTGGTCTCAAGTATTTAAGTAACATCACTTGGATGATTAATCATGGCTCATACATCTGTCATCCACGTTGTGAGTTACCTGCGCCGTCGCTGCTCTGTGAGAGGTTGCAACCCGACACCTGCGTGTATTACGTTGTCTTGCTAACGCGCCGTGACAGCGCCTTGTCACCCTACTAGAGAGTGAGAAGGTTCAGTCCAACAAAAAATTCAAAGCAACTCATGCCTGGTTCAAAACAGTTAATTAAAAGCATTTTCTGACTGAAAACTAGGTCGGAATAGAGAAAATTTACTATAACGAGAGCACCAGTAGCTGTTCACTAGAGATGCCTTATTTTGACAAAGCTCTCTTTCCGCTTTTCGTGTATGTTAAAGAGCGTTTAAAGACCGCGGCAAAACTGCAAAAGTACGAACTCAAGTTTTTTCGCCTTCATGTCTCACATGAGCCATTGTGCTGTACAGCGAGTCTTCTGTCCGTATGCATGTGTGGTGCCTGGTCGGCCCAGCCGGGTCGGGTTACACGGGCACGCACAAAAACACACGCATGTTCACGACGCAGCCGAACGAGACCAGCCATGTGCTCGGTGCTCTCTTGATCTACCAGATAACTGTGGGACCTCGACTACAAAGCTTAGTTTCTTGTCTTCTGTCAGCAAGAAACTTCGGTTTGTATCTGTGGTTGTATCTTGTCGTAGATGTCACATACATTATGTATGAGCTAATGTAGATATGTTGTTATGGAATCAAGCAGTACTTATGAGTGTAGAAACTCAAGCTATTATTGGGCATTTTTTTAAATTTCTAACGTGACGTTAATATCGTGAACGTCCACGGCATCGCGAAAAATATATATAATAGAATAAAATATATGGAAATATTTAAATTTCCGTCCACGATAACGTTATAACGTGCACGTATTTCCATAGTTACATTTTGCTTCCCTGCCGTCGACGTCCACGATAATATCATCATGTTATCTATACGCCATTGGCAAATCATAGAGAGCCAACTGAATTTTTACTGAAGACCAAATGTAGGTATGTACCTGTGTTTAACAAACAAATAATCATTCATTCATTCGTTAAAAATTATAAAAGCGTACATTAGAAATGAAGAGAATCTGACATTAAATAATAGGAAACGCGAGTTGTGTCGCATGCAATGCGGTATTAAGAAGTCCTGTTCCAGACATTGATGGAAGAAAAACCTGAATAAGACGACGACGCGCGCAATATTCGATCGAAATATCAAAAGCTAATCTTTGAACAGGAGTTAGTTAGTCATGGGAGTGCAGTCATCTGTCACTGCAATCATATTTACATCAAGTACGCTTGTTACAATAACATAACTACGGTGTATGACGACATAACTGCTGCTATACATCTGAGTAATCTCTGCATCTCGATCGCTCGCAGGCGCCGGCGCCGGTAGTCACCGCTTGGATGTACCGACACCTGCTGATTTATTCGATAAACGTAAGCTTTAACAAATGTATGCTTTAACAAGTTTTGTAACATTCTAAATAATTGTATTTACCAATTGACGCAGTAAAATGACAAGAATTCGCTATATGAGATAAGTTTTCTGCTATAATTATTGGCATATGTCTGAGGAGGACAGGAGGATCTGGAGTTAGGAGTTCAATTAACTTTCATGGAGTATTTTGGCTTGGGAGCTTTGATTAATTAAAAGCATTGACAGAGCTACTATTAAGGAAATCATAAAAGCAAATATTTAAATCTGAAAGACTGGTAAAGGCTTTTATTTGAATCTTAAAACGTAAAAAAGCAAACTGAAGAAAATAGACTTTCATTAATATATGTATATAGCTCCTAAGAAAATGTTACAAGGTGGTAATACTTCCACGGCTCTATCCGTAGCCTTGTGTTCGTGACCCCGGGGTCTGCAACACAAAAATGATGATAGATTCCTTCCTGCGTGTGGAGGTACTCGTCTAGTCAACCGACGTCTTACGTCGCGCGTCGGTTGACTAATGTAACCGATGTGCCGATAGCGCTGACAAATCACTCCGATTTGGGAAGTCCCGGTTATGTACCCACTAAACAAAGGAGGGGAAATATTAAACATTTTCTATTAGCCGCGACTGACCGATATGAGGCCATAAGTCAAGCCATGAGAGTTGAACGCTATGTGCAGTTGGAGCTTTTTAATCAATCGTAAGCTCGTAAGACGGATTAGATAGATATTCCGTATTTAAAGCTGTGTAGGTACTTTTTATGAAAATAATCTCTTTTCCTTAATATAAAATTTGTAATTTGAAAGAGAAAAAAGCGGACCCTGCAACAAAGATCATAGCGGACATCCCTACTGTCCACGTACTAAACTAGAAACTGTTGCCCGTGTCCTAATATAATTTGCACGGGAAGTGATGAGAAGGGCAGATCAAAGCGAAACAAACGTAAACAGTTGCATATCACAAGGTTCAAAATCGCACCTTTCTTTTAATATTGACCTCAGACCATGATTATAGAGTGCTTGAAGATTTGTAAATGATGTATACGTAAAATCACCTCTAAGTCTGAATACATCATTGCTAAGCATGTTAGGTGGCAGGTGGCAGTGGCGTACGCTGCGAGCTGATAACATCAGCGGTCATGAGAGACGGCGCGGCCTTCTACTTTAGTCAGCGCCGTGAGTTATAGCTCAATTTATATCAGCACACGAAGCACAAACGAGAGAACAGGACTTGAGCCTATCCAGTGCTCACTGAACCAAATGGTCCTTCATATTACTTATGTTCCTCTGTTCTTTCGCCTACCGGTATTACGTTTCCTTAGCATGCAGTTTCAGTAATTAATTTTCCAAAAAAATGCTTAAGGTTTCTTTTGATAGGTCTCCTCCTCGATCCAAGAGCAATGTTGCAGGTAGGTCATTCTCATTACCATATACATATTAAAAGATAGTTAAGATCCAGTTGAATGAGCGGAAAAATGATTGAATACATTCCATATTTTTCCATACTTACCTATTTATTTTCCTCGTGGAATAAAACAACTATAACGTTCTTGGAGCCACTTGTGTAAACTAGTAGCTAACACTAGATAATAGCCCAATACATGAACATAAAATGTAACGACGTTGAGATTGCTTCATTTATCTGTTGCGTAGCTACTGTAGTTAACTGTATCGTCAATATGAAGCATTAACTAACATTCGGTTATGAGCCTTTATACTCTCATATTAATTTTGAAGAAATGTTGTATTGCTCTACTTCAATAGTGAAATGCTTCAGTAGTGATAGCCAATGACTACTTGTCAACGCGACCTTTTTAAACTAATCTCGCGACAATCTAAGAAGCTCGATTTGACACCTATCAAAATACTTTGTGTAGCGCCGCGCCGGGGAAAAAAAGTCGATTACTTTAAAAACCGATTCTCGAGACATATCGATTTATACTTAGACTTTATTTTTATACTTAGAGTTTGTAATCGAAAATTTATTTACATTGCTTGAAACGGATTCTCGAGGCATATCGTTTTATTACACGTCATCGTCATCAGCCTACAGCAGTCCACTACTGGACATAACCCTTTCCAATTGCACATTTCAGCTCGATTATCCGCAACTCTCATCCAGCTGCTAAAGCTTGTCCACTCTGAAATAAATGACGCGCCCCACTACCGCATTTACGCACACGGTATTGCGGTAGTGGGGCGCGTCATTTCAGAGTGGACAAGCTATTATGTTGACCTATTAAATATCAAAATAAAGCTTAAACTCTCTGATCAGATTTTGTTTTTATATGTTTTCACATTTAATAATACAGTAATAATACGTTTCTCTCTTTTCTAAATGTAATGTTTGTAAAAGTATAGATTTTTCAAAACATCGATTTTATTCGGTTAGAAAATGGCTTAAAACGGTTACAGCACTACAGTAACGAACCCAGACATGACATTGTAATGACGTCCTATCGGAACATTAATCAACGATTAATTTTTGAGTGGATTTTTCCAATATAAAGCTTTTTTATACGTCTATGATATAAAGTGAAACTTGGTGCTTACGAATGATACCCATTGTTATAGTGTATGGTTAGCATAATAATTAATTGGGATTATGAATACGATTTTTCGATTTCTTACGTAGGCGTTCATACAAAGTTATCGCGGCATGTATAATGAAAAACATCAAATCGGGCTTCTTAGATTGTCGCGAAATTAGCACTTTTATGAAAACCCAATAAGGTTCTTAATCTGGCCAGCTAATTCATTCGTGTATTTGGCACGTGCATCTATTATGACGGTAGCTTGCTATCACTGCGCGGTGCGCTGTCCGGCCCGCTCCGGCCCGCTTCGGCTGGCCAGTCGGACGTTCACTGATAACAACGTATCGTGTACTATTTATCATTTACAAGCTGCAATTATATTCAACAATATGAGCTATATTAATGTTGAGCTTTGAACGACGTTTAAAAAAATTCAAAATTCAAAATATTTTATGTCACATAAACCTACAAGGGCACTTATGAAACGTCAGAAGCTAGATGCACGGTTCCAATTGGCCGTTTCCTATGGAGAAGAGCCGGCAAGAAACTCCATGGTCACTCTTTTAAAAGTAAATGGTATTTACAATGTTTTCAAATTACAGTGTTAATAGGTATGAGAGGACAGTGTAGGCCTATCAACAAGTACCAGGTACTTAGCAAGATAGAAAATGGTCGACAGATCTACAGTCTGTTAAGCCTACAACGTGCTCACATTCACAAAATCTAAAAGAAAAGAATCTATATAAAAGCAAAATCAAATAATAAAAATAAAAAGCTATTTAGACCAAATGACATGATTGCCACTACAGCTGTATGTAACAAATCGAATTTATTATTAAAAAAAATATAATATTTTAGGTATATAATGTCAAATAACGAAGAGATTATGTCAAGGTAGTATGTAAAAGAAAAAACTAAAAAAAAAAGTGGAACGTGTAAATGATAGTGTGTCCTGTCCTAACTACGTCAGCTATTCGTATCGCACGAGGATACCGAACTGTATCCTTTGAGGCGGCAACTCTCTTGGCACGCTTTCGCCACTGGACATCTTGGCGGATATGGACGCGAGGGTCTATTACCGAATCCGTGCCATCCGCCAAAGTGGCAATGGCGGGCCAGGAATCGCTGTTGCACGGCTGAGGCGGCAGGAACGGCGACACGCGCTCGAGCAGTGGCGTGAGCGGCTGCAACAGCCGCAATATTCGCGTAAGCGTGTTGTCGAAGCCGTTCTACCGCACTTCGAAGCCTGGCTGAAAAGAGGGGAGCTCATTTCTTACAGGCTTACTCAGGTGCTGACCGGGCATGGTTGCTTCGGTGAGTATCTGAACCAGATTGAACGAGAGGCCACGGCAAATTGCCATCATTGCGGAGGCGACTTGGATTCTGCACGGCACACACTCGAGGAGTGCACTGCGTGGGTTGCTGAAAGACGGGTCCTGGTCGCTAGGATTGGGCGAGATTTGTGTCTTCCAGCAGTAGTTGGGTCTATAAATAAAATAAATAAAATTTATTTATTTCAGACCATAAATTGTCCATAAATTGTTAGTGTGTTAGTGTACAATTTTATTCTTACGTGCTATGTTAGTATGATTCATAATTCATAATAATTTTATTTGCATAAACATGTGTGTGTAACATACATAGAAAGTGCATGCAAGATGATAAAAGAAGGTAAATTAAGTGCAAACATGTTTGTCACTATGTGACGTGCAAAATAATAGATTTTATACAATTTAACAAATATTAAAAGTTGTCATAATTAATTATTAATGGCTTATTAAAATTAGAGAGTAAATGAATATTATTATACAAAAAAAAAATTAAAAAAAATGAATCTATTTATTTATGTCAAGTCAAATTCCTTTTCATTAAGGAACTCAGTAACGCTATAATATGCTCTGGCGGTCAAAAGAGTACGAAGGTTTTTTTTAAACATATATTAGATTGAGGGAGTTCACTCCAACTTTTAGGTACTTTGTTATAAATGACTGGAGCCATACAGTATACACTTTTGCGCATTAGGGTCGTCTTAGAGGATTGGAGACAAAGTTGAGCATTGTCACGTCTATTGCGTGGGACTATGTCGGCTAGACGCTTATAGTAATGCGGATTCGAGTTAACAAACACAGCCACTCCTAATATGTACAAGCACGGTAAAGTTAATATCTTGTAGTTTTTAAAATAAGGCACACAACTATCGGTCTTCTCAAGTTTTAACATCGCCCGTAAACATCTTTTTTGAGTCTTGAATGCTGATTATTTTTCCGTCGAGTTACCCCAAAATATTAGCCCATAGCGTAGATGGGATTCTACTAAACCATAGTACGCTGTAAGTAGAGCATCCGTATATAATGTGACTGAAAGTGTGCGTAAAGCGTATGCAGATATACAGATATAAGTTTTTTAGATAAAGTCTCAATATGTGCTTTCCAGTTTAGGTTTTTATCAATCTGGAGACCAAGAAATTTTGTAGAGTTAACTTCTTCTATGTTTTCATTGCAGTAATGTACTTTTAGGTTTATGTTATGTTAGGTAACCGTTGCGTAAAATGTATAGTCTTCGTTTTCTTTAGGTTTATTTTCAGATTGTTTCTCTGCATCCATTGTATAGCTGATTTTAAGGAATTATTAATATCATTCTCATACGTCTTTACACTTTTACAAGGTATAGTCAAAGTACTGTCGTCCGCGAATAGGGTCACCGGTATAAATGGTCATAAAACGCTTCCCTGCGTTACCCCATGTTCTACTTCACGTCCTGACGATCTATAAATCTCTTCTTTCTTCTTTACGGTATTGATATGTCTAATTTCAGTAATTTGATTTCTATGTCTTAAATATGATTCGATTAAATTAAGGACATTGCCTCTTATAAGCTTCCAACTTTTTTAATAGTGTAGCATAATGTACGTGGTCAAATGCCTGGGTCAAATCACAGAATATGCCACAGACTGGGTTTCATTTGTCAATATTGTCAATAACATTGTACAAAAAGTCATATATGGCCATATTGGTAGTCCTCTGTTGTCGAAAGCCTTTCTGTTCATCACATAAAATATTTTGTTTTTCAACGAATTCAGACAGTTCTTTATATATATATTTCTCAAATATTTTTGATATGACTGGAATAAGTGCAATAGGTCGATAATTTTTCTTAAAGAGAGGTTTTATGATGGATGTTTTTAATGCAGACGGATACACCTGCGTTTACATATTGGAAGTGAACCCTCCCGGAGGGTCACCGGCATTACGTTTGCGCTAAAGTTAACCATCGCGGACGGTCAACGGCATAAGGTTTAAAACCGTATTATGAAACACTGTAAAACGAAGTAAAATAGTTTTCAGGGGGTCTTGTCGCTACACGTATTTCCAACTTTTTAATTTTTTTGTGAATATTTGTAGCCGTGAACAAAAATTTTTTTTGAAAACGAAAATGGTTGGGTTTTAAAAATAACGCATATACACACATCAACACGGTCTAGGGATATTTAAAAAAAAGCGAATTACTATCAATGTGTTAATTATTTATATGACATGTATATATTTAAAAGATACGTTATTTAATATTCTACCATTTTTTTAATAATGGTTAAGGTACTTTCGATTACGATTAAAATTTCAGGATTTTATGGAAAAAAAATGAAGCATAGACGAAAACCGTATATGAATTAACTTTGAATTTATGAGTAAAAACTGAAAAAAATAGAAAAATCATTTAATTTGTGTATATAAACTTGAAGTTAGTAGTCTAAGAAAGCGCCCATGATGTTCATAACACATCGGCAACGATTCGGCATGCTCAGAACAAGGTTGTCAATGTCTTGCTGCGGAATATTGTCCCATGTCCTTCTGAGGTGCGCAAAAAGTTGATCTTCTGTAGCCAGATTTTCAGGAACTTCCTTCAGAGCTCTTCTTTGCAGCATATCCCACGCATGCTCAATGGGATTTAGATCTGGCGATTGAGCAGGCCAGTCTAAGGCCCTAACATTGTGTGTATGTAACCAAGCTGCTACCGTTCTCGCCGTGTGTGCCCGGGCATTGTCGTGCATGAGCAGGAAATCTTGCCCCATTTGTGTTCTGTGGGGCAAGATTACGGGCCCCAGCACCTGTTGGACGTATCGTTCTGCCGTCATATTGCCCCGCACCCCGTCCGTCCTCCAAGACGAATTCCTGCCCAAACCATAATTCTTCCTCTTTGGTATGGGTGAACTTCCTGAGGGTTCTGAAGACGGCTCCATAGTCCAGGAACTCGCCAAACACGCGTCCTTCGTGAATCTGGATAGAAGCCGAACCTGGATTCATCCGTGAACAGCACATTGGACCATTGCTCACGGCCCCAGTCCACGTGGTTCCGAACCCATTCTAATCGTCGTCCACGATTGCCTCTCCGTAAAGGTGGGACCCGGAGTGGTCTACGAGAGCGTAGATTGCTTTCATGCAGTCGCCTTCTTACAGTTTAGTTTAGCACTCGCAGCCTTTGGACCAATTGAGTCGCCGTTGCATTTGGTTGAGCTCGCGCAGTAATTTGCAAAAATCGATCTTGTCTGGGGGTAGTGATGCGACTTGGCCCCCGGTGCCTCTCCGCTACTTCACCTGTGGCACGATAGCGTGTCCACAATCTTGAAATTACATTTTGGTGGGTCCCTATGGCCTCAGCAACATTACGCTGAACAGACCCAGCTTCCAGCATTCCCACAGCTCGTAACATCTCCGCCCTCGTCTAATGTTGGCGTTGCATGGCTACAATACCTCAATTTTAACTTTATCTTTCGTTTAAAAATGAAAAAAAACTGTAACTAAACGTAATTCGTATTGTTTTCTAAATTTCGCACAAATAAAAATTCCCTCTCCTACACATCAAGACATTTTTATGCCACCGAAACAAAAGAATTTTCAAAAATTTGAATTTGGAATTAGTCATAGATAAATTACAAACAAATCGGTGTATGAAAGATTACAATCCGGCCAGTACTTTTCGAGTTATTTAATTGAGTATGAAATATCCCTAGACCGTGTTGATGTGTGTACTAATAAATCTTGTTACTATACATCAAATTTTATTTTCACGACTTTGCTATATTCGCTAAGAAAAACCTACATTTAAAATGAGCCCTCCGCGAGGGCGGGAGCCCGGGAGGCATCCCATATGCGACTAGGTGAAACCACCAGGAGGGCTCCCGGCACTGAACGTGTTAATACGCTAGCCCTAGCGAGTAAGTTTTCGATGGCAACTCATGGTAGAAGTACTGTTCACTGTGTGACTAGTGCTTGCCTAAGGATTCTGATTATTTGCTTATATGATGACATTTTTCTGTGACTCTGGATTACACATTACACTGCTTTAATCTGTAGCTGGTTATACCCTCAAATTGTAAGTATTACTGGTGACTAGTCATGTTACATGATATCTTCATTGCATAAAACTGTATAAGTAGTAGTTCTGCGAACAGTAGACCTCGCGAGCACAAAGTTTTTGGCAACCTTTGCTAGTCGCGCCAAAATAATCACACTGTTAGTCGTCTGGGGTCTGTGTGTCCCCAGAGTTTATTTGTGGAAAATAAACATAAAATAAGAGCAAATATTTATTTTATATAGGAACTTTAAGAAGCCGGTCCGGTCACCAGGGAGAATGGAACCGGTGAAGAGATGTCGTGTGGTGTCCCACAGGGATCGGTCCTGGGGCCTCTGTGGGGCCACACGGGACTTGAGGTGGCCCTGCACAAGTCCGAGGCCATGTGTTTTCATGGTCCACGGAACGGTTGAAGCGGCTCCTGCTCAATCCAAGGGTCCAAACGCCTCCTGCCGGAGCGGAGACTCTACGCAGGGGTCATGCGGTCCATGGCCCTTTACGGGGCACCGGTGTGGGGGCGTTCATTGAGGCGACGGCCAGCCCGCCGGTGAACGCGTCTCACAGGGTCGTGGCTACCCGGCTGGTCCGGGGATACCGCATAGTCTTCGGTGAGGCGGCGAGCCTCCTTGCCGGATTGCCGCCATGGGATCTGGAGGCAAAAGTCCTCGCGCACATTTGGGAGTGGCGCGAGGAGACGAAACGCCGAGGCTTAACTCCGCTGCCGCGAGAAATCACGGCACAGCGGACAGAGCTCCGGCGGGATCTCATGGCGTCATGGAGAGTGCGTTTGTCGCAACCCAGTGCTGGGCATGCTACTATTGCGGCGATAAGTCCCCTCTTTGAGGAGTGGCTAGAGTGGCCCCACAGCGTCCTCGCCTTCCGCCTGACGCAGTCCTCACCGGACATGGTTGTTTCGGGAGGTTCCTGTTTCATATCAGGCGGGGGGAAACTCCCGGATGTCATCACTGCGTGGAGATAATGCTGAAATTAATCTTTTTGGCGCAGCCGTGAGGTACACACTATTATTATTGAGAACTTTTCTTGATCCCAACACATAGACTATATTTACAGTAAATTAAAAATATTATTAAGTAAAATGTACCAACTAAGCTTTAAGGTTCCTATTAACATATTAAGATGTATATACATGTCATTAGTGGATTCTATTATGAGTTATGTCAAAGTCAAAGTCAAATCATTTATTTCAAATAAGGCACTTTTGAACGTCAAAATTTACTCTTGACAGCTATGGATTAACATTCAAAACTAACTTGGATAAATTAGAAGCTCTTCAAATCCCATTCTTGAAACTAATATTACTCAAAAAACTAAAAACAGTTGTAAAGGAGATTATAGGAAACTATTTAAAATATGAAAAATTCTACCGATTAGTTACAAACATAAGTATCTTTTAGCAGTTAACCACCATGGTACATGAGTTAAGTTATGCTCTTGGGGCATAACCTAACTCAAGTAATCAACAACCATAACACACGATCTATGGCTGCTGGCAAATTCAATGTACCCCGAGTCACTAATTACTATGGTGACAGAACCCTAAAAAAACGAATAACATATCTATTGAAGAGTCTGCCAGCAGACATAAGGAGTGAAATTAACAAAAAAGATTTAAAAATAAATTAAAAACATATATTTAATTTAGAAACATGTTGAAGTGCTACCTATAAATAATAATTAGTTTTAAGTACGAAGTTTATTGAGTGTATAGAGACTCACCGACCCCACAGTCAAACCACTACTACGGTTTTGTGGGGCTTAGTTTATAAGTTATACTTACCATATGTGAATATAGATAAATAAATAAATAATAATAATAATTGCTATAAGATTGTCTTCACTTTTTATTTTGTTATTATGTGTTTCACGAACTGTTCTTTCTTAGATGCCTCGCTCGCTACGCTCGCTCGGTCAACAAAGTATTATAGTACAAGATTATTTACCCTAGTTGAAAAAAATATGTTTGATTTCTGTTATAAAGCTAACTATGTTATTAAAAATCATGATTATAAAATATGTAGCTATTAAAAGTTTTATAATAAATAGGTTAAAGAAATTTTCTTTGAATACAAACAACATATTATTTTGCACTTCTACCTAAATATCATGAATTACAAAATGCAAGTTTCAATTACATATAATTACATCAATTACATTGGTCACGAAATATTAATAAATCATTCCAATGTATTAACAGTATTATCCTTTTTGATTTTAGATTTGGAAGACGACTATGTCTGCGAGGCATGCAGAGATATTGCAATGGCTGCAGTTTATAATAACTTGCAAAAATAAGTTTCTGGCAGTGAAGCAGCTGTGAACATTGTGGTTAGGAATGATGAGGAATAAATATGGATAAATATTTATTTTTTATCCAAACCTTGTGATTATGACCTACCCTTACCATATAATTAATAATTTATATGCATATCTATAACTGTCCTAAAGATAATTGGCTAAGATTATTAAGTAAATATTCTTCTGAACATTTATTTACTTACGGAGAAACTCGTGGCTAAATAATAACAGCCGCACGGGTCGATCCATCAGATTAAGCTACACTTGCTGGGATTTGTTCTTGGATGGGTCACCATCTTTACATACCGAGACTCCTTCGTGCCTCGGAAAGCACGTTAAGCCGTTGGTCCCAACTGTCATTCGTGGATCATTGACGGTCGTAATGGGCCGTCAGAAGACCAAAAGTCTGACAGCCAGTCTTACCAAGGGGTATCGTATTACCCAGTTACTGGGTTGTGGAGGTCTGATAGGCAGACGCTCCATGTAAAATACTGGTATTCAGCTGCATCCGGTTAGACTGGAAGCCGACCCCAACGTAGTTGGGAAAAGGCTAGGCAGATTGAATTTATTTGCCTAAGTACGTCGCACGTCGGCCATGTGGCAGACCCGCCACTGTCAGCTACACTTATAATTCCGTATTTTGTAGTTTATTTCGCTGTAAAAATGTCTATCAATGATATTCTAATTGGTAAGTAGGTATTTCTTATTTTTCAATTAGGGTCTGTTGACAATTTGAAATTTTTGACGTTCAAAAGTGCCTTATAAGGGCCTATTTGAAATAAATGATTTAACTTTGACTTTGACTTTGACTAGACATAACCGCTAGAACTAGTGAACTTCAAACTGGAATATCTTTAATTCCTGACTTTGTATAAAAGTATAACTGATGACAGAACTGTTCAGGAATTCAAACTCTGTACTTTTACATATTAATCACAGACAGATGCAAAAAAAAAATTCAACAAAAATTTGTTCAGGACTTTATTAGAATTGGACCTTCAATTTGGTTACCTAGCAACTGCATACCTATTTATTGTCACTCTCGTGTCAAGAAAAAACTAAAGTATTGTTCTTGTGTATTTGTGATTATACGTATTTCTTTTGGATAAACCACGCTCTGCTATCTCCAAAAGGTTATGGGCCCAGAACGCAGAAGTGTAAAATGGAGCTTTCAAAAATACAAATCACAAAACTTGATGGCCGCAATTATTGGGGCGCCTGGAAATACCGAATGGTTACCCTACTAAAAGGCATAAACGAAATCTGGGAGAACAATGCTACTGCTAATAACAAACAATGTAACGGATGAAACACTAGGGAAAGTAATAAAGTTGTCCTCTCCCAAGGAAGTATGGAAAGAACTCCATAGGCTGTATGAGGGTCCTGATGAGGGCAGGCTCTACGACTTATGTTTGGACTTCTTCAAACTTAAAAGGGATCCGTCAGATAGCATGTCGACTCATGTTTCGAAACTGAAGAATTTGTAGCACAGTCTGAAGGAAGAACTGCTCAAAGAAGTTGAAATGCCTGAAGTTCTATTGATTTGTAAGATCCAGGATCTTACAAATCAAGTGTTTAGGCCATTTCGATTTGTTTTGACGAAGACGAGGTACGTTGTAGTCCTAGTCCCAGTAGCCCAAGGTGTGGTCTAGTGCCGGAAGGACTTTACTCATTGGATTTGTCAAGTTGTTGATGTTGACAAGTTCAATAAAAACTTATTTTAAAAAAAACTTATACCTAGAATTCATAAAATAGGTGGTAAGTACTGCTGTTACCCTGCCAACCGACTCCAACCCACCCACCAGCTTTAAAGTTTCTACGACCGACGAGAAACGGACCCCGCGCGACTAACAGTGTAATATAATTTTGTCAAATAAGTTCACATTATATTTTATATTGTAATTTATTTTCAATTATTTATTTCGAGTTTTATATTATATAGTATATACCACATCAACACGGTCTAGGGAAATTTTTAAAAAAGCGAATTACTATCAATGTGTTAATTATTTATATGACATGTATATATTTAAAAGATACGTTATTTAATATTCTACCATTTTTTAATAATGGTTAAGGTACTTCGATTAAAATTTCAGGATTTTATGGAAAAAAAATGAAGCATAGACGGAAACCGTATATGAATTAACTTTTAATTTATGAGTAAAAACTGAAAAAAATAGAAAAATCATTTGATTTGTGTTTATAAACTTGAAGTTAGTAGTCTGAGAAAGCGCCCATGATGTTCATAACACTTCGGCAACGATTCAGCATGCTCAGAACAAGGTTGTCAATGTCTTGCTGCGGAATATTGTCCCATGTCCTTCTGAGGTGCGCAAAAAGTTGATCTTCTGTAGCCAGATTTTCAGGAACTTCCTTCAGAGCTCTTCTTTGCAGCATATCCCACGCATGCTCAATGGGATTTAGATCTGGCGATTGAGCAGGCCAGTCTAAGGCCCTAACATTGTGTGTATGTAACCAAGCTGCTACCGTTCTCGCCGTGTGTGCCCGGGCATTGTCGTGCATGAACAGGAAATCTTGCCCCATTTGTGTTCTGTGGGGCAAGATTACGGGCCCCAGCACCTTTTGGACGTATCGTTCTGCCGTCATATTGCCCCGCACCCAAACGAGATCCGTCCGTCCTCCAAGACGAATTCCTGCCCAAACCATAATTGTTCCTCCTTGGTATGGGTGAACTTCCTGAGGGTTCTGAAGACGGCTCCATCGTCCAGGAACTCGCCAAACACGCGTCCTTCGTGAATCTGGATGGAAGCCGAACCTGGATTCATCCGTGAACAGCACATTGGACCATTGCTCACGGCCCCAGTCCACGTGGTTCCGAACCCATTCTAATCGTCGTCCACGATTGCCTCTCCGTAAAGGTGGGACCCGGAGTGGTCTACGAGAGCGTAGATTGCTTTCATGCAGTCGCCTTCTTACAGTTTGGTCACTCACAAGCACTTGGTGTTCCACTCGCAGCCTTTGAACCAATTGAGTCACCGTTGCATTTGGTTGAGCTCGCGCAGTAATTTGCAAAAATCGATCTTGTCTGGGGGTAGTGATGCGACTTGGCCCCCGGTGCCTCTCCGCTACTTCACCTGTGGCACGATAGCGTGTCCACAATCTTAAAATTACATTTTGGTGGGTCCCTATGGCCTCAGCAACATTACGCTGAACAGCTTCCAGCATTCCCACAGCTCGTAACATCTCCGCCCTCGTCAAATGTTGGCGTTGCATGGCTACAATACCTCAATTTTAACTTTATCTTTCGTTTAAAAATAAAAAAAAACTGTAACTAAACGTAATTCGTATTGTTTTCTAAATTTCGCACAAATGAAAATTCCCTCTCCTACACATCAAGACATTTTTATGCCACCGAAACAAAAGAATTTTCAAAAATTTGAATTTGGAATTAGTCTGAGATAAATTACAAATAAATCGGTGTATGAAAGATTACAATGCGGCCAGTACTTTTCGAGTTATTTAATTGAGTATGAAATATCCCTAGACCGTGTTGATGTGTGTATATTATTATATTACCTAAATTTATTAATTGATCTCGACAGTACTAACATAGTTTTAAGATAATGTAATAGGTACTAACAAAATATGGACAAAAATAGTCTGAAGTAAGTGAATTTTATTTTATTTTAACATTTTTAATTATACTTACGTTAACGTGTGTTAGGTCTAATGATAGAAAAACGAAAACCAAGTGTGGTAAATGCAACAAATTTATGTGATGAACACCACACTAAACTTTGTGATTCATATAATTGTGCCAATTAATTGATAAGAATATTTAAATACTGTTTTACAACTGGCTCTGAATTTATTTATTAATATACTTATTTGTGCTTATATTTATATATAATTAGGCATATATATTATATTTATAGTTTGTAATAGGTATATGTGTATCTTTATAGTTACTTTAATAAAAATATTTCTAAATTTCTCTTAATTGCACCTACCACTGTTTGTCTCTGCATCACCCAAAGGTTGACTGGTAGAAAATGCCTATGGCATTAAGTCTGCCTCTTTAGATTTCTGAGCTTGAAGTATTAAATAAATAAATAATAAATAATTATACAATCTACTATACCAACCAACAATGTCTTCAGAACACACCTACAACACGGTCAATAGTTGTTCTAACGACCGCCTGCTCCGACAACAGGCGATGCTAGAACCAGAGTGATCTAAGTGACATTTTTGGCAAAAATGGTTTTTTTACACAATTGCATGGAAAAATCATAATTCTTTCAGGCCATACTGATCTAAGTGCTTCCCAGTATTATTTTCCTTGAGAAATCACAACATCTTACTATAGAATCGGTGCGATTTGCAAAATGGAGACATGCCAGACTGATCTAAGTAACGAGGCGCACTTAGATCACTGTGGTCGCAAGTTGCTGGCTTTTATGGATATCCAAACTGATCTAAATGCAATAAAGAAATATAAATTATTTGCGTATACATGAATCATTTACGTAATTTTTATTAAAATTTAATATCTATGAATATATACTTAAACAAAAAATATGGTATTCATGCTTATACTAAGGAAGGAGAAAAAGTTCTCATGAATATGTGGCCAGAACATTGTGGGGCCAGAGGCTCGCAAGAAATTATGTCGTCACTTCACTACTTTCTAGAAGATTCCATGCCAGACACTGTCAAATCATTGTGTTTTTTTAGCGACTGTTGCTCCGGTCAAAACCGAAACTGGAATGTTTTACACTTTATGATGTTTCTGGTTAATAAATCGCCATATCTAGAAATGATCACCATGCATTATCTCGTCAGTGGCCATACTTACCTGCCTAACGACACTGACTTCTCTTTTATAAGTCGAGAACTAAAAAAGAAGACTGATATCTATACACCAGAAGATTGGATGAAGCTCGTCCGAGACTGCAGAAAACAAAAACCTTTTACTGTGCGAGATATGAAAAATAAGTTTCTAGATTTTGAAAGCCTCGCAACACTATTCAAAGATTATCAGGTTGTATTAAGAGAAGGCGCAAAAATTTCAAACATGCGGAAGATAAAGTTTTGTAAAGGTTCAAGTATACTTAGTTACAATGATGACTACACGGAAACATATGAAACGGTTGATTTGAAACCAAATGATATAGATTCTGAAACTTTCTTTTGTAACCTAAAGAATTATATACCAGAAAAAGCCCCTGAAACTAGACTAATATCGTATCAAAAAATGCAAGATATAAAAAAAGCTCTAAAATTTGTACCTCCTATCCATCATCAGTTTTACTTGACCCTACCACATGTGCCTAGAAGAGGCGGCAATCAGGAAGCACAAGATGATAATTTTTTGCCTGCTGTATTTGGTGATGATTAATGTGATTTTTTCTTAACATATCAAAGTGAAAACTTACACTATTATCACATTTTTTTAAATTTGTGAACTGCCATAGTGATCTAAGTGATTTTTTTTTTGTAAAACTAAGAATGTTAGTTTTAATAAATAACTCATACTGATAAAAATTGTTATTTCATTATTTAAAACTTACATGAAATACATATAACTAAAAAAATATAATAAAAAGCTCATAGATTTCAAATAATAACGCGTAACGCATTTCCTTCATTTTCTCAGAAACATACTATTGTGCCCTAGATCACTCTGGTTCCAACGTCGTCCTGGCCTCATATCGTATCAGATTGTACATTGGAATTTACCTATTTCGTAAACTATTTCAAACTCACATGAGGTTGAACATTGCTATAAACTATTAGGATTACCCTTTTTAGAGCGACTGGAAAGTACGTTACGTTATTACGTAGTAGAGATCTAGATTGTCTAACTGGAAAGTTAACCGCAGAAGACTTTCACTGGTCCATCGCGCAATCAATGTTGGAGTTTCCCTCCGACAGGCTGGTAGATACGGTATAGCTGTTCCTATGGAAATGTATCTACTGCTTGATAAGCTAAGTGTCGGCGAGACAGCTGTGATTGCGCGCTGGTTGCCGGCCATCATAGGGGCCCGATTGGCCGCAGACAAGCAGGATGCCTTTGATCGTGTACTGCACGGAGCCTGCGCCCGCGCGGCCACCTGCTGTCATTTGCGTCCAATAGGTACGCAATACGCGTGATTTAGCGACTGCATTGCTATTTGATGATTATTAAGCTACTCGGCTATTTAGAGAAATGAAACGATTAATTGTCAATTTGTATGTTAAGTAACTTAAGAGTAGTAAAAGCCCAGTGTGATAGAAGGCTGGGCTTCCCCAGAGGGCTTTCCCGACGCGACTATCAATCGGTAGCCTCGGTGCCTTATAAGGGCCTATTTGAAATAAATGATTTGACTTTGACTTTAAGCTTAAATGTCTTCGAGAACCTTTATTCATTCCACAATGCGTCGTCGCCGTTTCCCATTGTTCAACGATGCATGCCAAATTATCCGCGATATAATTGTGGCTGTAACTGGACCGTCGTCGTGATCCGATTAGCGGATGTTTGAACATTAAACCTGCACATAAGATTACACGTTGTGTGCTGTTCGCTCTGTTCAGCCAGTTAAATGGTTATTGGGTTTACTTATAATGTGATCACACCAATTAAATGTTTTATGTCCATTCTATACAGCTCACAGCCTGCATTCTCGGAGAATTGAATCCTGTTAAGCAGAAAAGATCCAACCAACATTTTGTGACTTTTGAGTAAATACGATTTGAAGTTTAGGAGAGAATATAAAATTAACAAGCAGAGGAATACAAAAATGGAAAGTTACTAATGGTATCACAGTAAATTAGCATTATTTGAAATGTAAAACCACAGGCAAGTTGAAAACAGTTGTCCTGATTTTTGATTTTTATTAAAAAATACACGTGAAAAAAAAAATTAAAAAAAAATAAATTGTCGGTACCATTTTTACACGGGGGATCCAAATAAAAAAAAAATGAAGGTTTAAAAATCTTTGTTAAAGGGAACACATATTTTTTAGTTACTTTTACTTTATTATGTAGCCCGACGTTTCGGAACGAACGTTTAGAACGGCTGATATATCAAGTTATATCAAGCGTGTTAACCGCGGATTTTTTTTTCAAATCTACTTCTACAAAAGAATTATCTTGACTGTACCGCATGAACAAAGAAAACATAGCTTCCTTTTTTAGCAAAATTTCTTTCGTCTTCAGCCACGATACTTTTTCTCCAGTAAGTGTTTTTTTTTCTATTAGTTATAATATAACTAAGAAAATCTGTTGATTCCATGCGGTGAACTTGAAGAGGCTTATGTTTCTTGCAGGTTCTCATGCCATTTATGTAGTTCTCATGCGATTACACTCTTTGTTGGCACTTCAACGCATTTTCCTCTTTACCTCTTTAATGGTTGACGTTGACGTTCAAAAGTGCCTTTTGTGCCTAATTGAAATAAATTATTTGACTTTGACTTTTGACTTGACCGAAATCTATATCGTTCAGCAAAAAGCTATGTCCTGATTCTAAAAACTTCATGCTTATTTGCTGCAACGTTGGGTGGTCTTCTAAGAAAGCTTTCAGCATAAGGGTAAGCTTGATGTTGCGGTTTTGGCCGCCACAGGAATCGCTCCACAGAATAAGGTGCGTTACTCCTTCTTTAAGTCTCTCTGACAGGTGTTTGATGAGACAAGATCCGACTTCCTGTGCGCCTCTGCCTGCTTCGCATTCCACCTACACGTTGCAGTGGTCTTGATCATTGGAACCTGTGTGTATACCCAAATTATACAACCATATCTGGCGTTTCTAAAAAACTATTTTTGTTGAGATACGCGGAAGTGGCAGTGTTTTTTCCATGTCATATGTAAGTTAGGATTATTTTTGGCAAGAATCATGTAATTTTTCATATATTTTTGTAGATCTTCTGCAGTTTTTAGCTGCGTTTCATGTTCTTTTATAATTTTGTTCTTTTCTTCTATGTTTGTAGTTGTATTCTTTTTATTTTCATAGTAATCACATCTGTTGCAGGTGTCTTTGTTAAATGGTTTAGTGCGGAGATTAAACTTTGTTAAAAATATTTGTTTAGCTTTTGGGTATGAAATGTGCTTAATTCTTACAGAAGTAGCTTCTTCACAGTAAAGTTGGTAAATCTTTGAAAAAAACATGTCGGCTCTTAAAAAGTTTGCATCTCCTGCTTTCTGGCGACAGTAATGTATGCATACTTAGGTAGTTTTCCTATTAAGTTTATTAAAAAATCTTCGCACTCAGCAGAAACTTTATTGTGGCCTCCGTTCATACCCCTTTTGTCAGTGATAGAATGAGTTCTCATTTTTTTAAGAGCAGTATCTATTCTTTTTGGAGTGGTTGCACCAGTTCCGTCAAAACCATCTTCAAGCGGGAGATAGTTTTGACGGACAAAACTGCACGGTCAATGTTATAGTCTGTTATTTCCACTGCCATAGTTAATGTGGACGCCATTAAAGGAGAGCCCAAAGTTTCAACAGATGGCACTTGAGTCGTCAGTGACGGTAGAAAACATGCAGGACCTTTGTTGTTGTTATTTGGTATCAAAAGTGGATTTGGAGTAAGCGGTGAAAAAGCTGGTGCTTCAATGCTAGATTCTGTTATTTCCGTTAGCGGCGTGGATGCATTTAAAGGAGGTCCCAAAGTTTCAGCAAGCCTTTCACCGTTTTCAAAACCCATGCAAGGCGTTAAACGGAAGTCAACTGGAGCATCAATGCTACGCTCACCAGTTTCATAGCTAGATGTATAATTGGTAAAATATAATTTAATTAATTTAATTTAATTTAAAATGTAATTTAACTGTATACAAAACAATTATTACAATTACTGACGTCTCTTGAATTTGAGTTTTGTATAAAGTTTTGACAAACGTCTAATATAGGAATGTAATCTAGGAACCGCTAATAGATATAAATAGATTCATATCCCTACCTAGCAGCAGATTCTTGTTTCCCGTAAAATACCATATTTCACAATTTTGTCAAATTGACTGAAATACCTACATACCTATTGGGTGCTCGGTGCGTCTGTGAACAGTCATCAGTTAGATACAATTACGTAACACTTTATTATAAAATTGGATAAAAAGCCTATGGCCTCCGTGTAACGGATCGTGACTCACTCATTGTAGAGACTCACAACTCACTTCGTCAACGATCGTGACTCACTCATCGTAGAGACTCACAAGTCACTTCGTCAACGATCGTGACTCACTCAATTTAGAGACTCACAAAAACTTTCGCACTCTGTCACCACCTGTCTTATAATATGCTCAGACAAAAAATTACCATTGAAGAAAGTTATTTGGACCATTAAAGACCATGGAGCAGTGAAGTCGTGAACAAATTAGTAGATATAATCATGTTTAGCTAGATAGTACTAGCAGTAGGCGTCACTCGTACCGGAAGATGCCTGTCGTTTGTGACACATCACGAGACACGCCTATGTGGCAAAGTATTTGGGTACGATGTGATACAGCATGATGAAACTCAAATGATTGCATTGACATAAAACCTGGCTTCTACTTACTACTTATCTGTTAAACTACTTGCGTTTGTAACTTTTCAACTGAAAAACACTGCTAATTAGGAATGTGCTACGTCCACTTTGGTCGTAGTTCATTGTCCGTGAGCTGCGTCCTCGGAGCGTCCGCGCTGATTGGACGCTGGGCGTGTCGTGCCAGCCAATCAGTGCGCCGTTTGAGCCCGCCTTTGTTGCCCTAATTACGATCACCCATTGTCCACTATTTCTGTACGCCAATATAGGCGTTACACTGCGTTACTTATTAGATTGTAACGTTAGAATTGCGTGCGCTTGAAGCGGGCTTCGTAGGTACCTTTCTGTTCTTGATACATACAGAATCATCTCCACAATTTTCAAAAACATAATAAGCCAATTAATTATTAATGAAGTCGTGTTACTCTACAACAGCTCAAAATAGTTTTTCTACGAAATATTACCTTATACAGCATCAAAATACCGTTACACGTTGGTCTAACGACTTAAATCATAAATAATTAACAGCCATAGTTTAAATATTGTCCAAAGATAAAAAAAAGTCAAGTGACATGCAGTCACGCGAGCGACCGACAGACTGCAGACGACTCCATATTAACAACTTGGAGTACATGTCGATGTACTCAGAGGCTTTATTTTTATCCACTCACATACTTAATTAATAAAGGCATAATAAATGTGTCGAATTAAATAAGAGCACTGTGTAATGGGTGCGCACACGCAGGCCGTAATCGCGGCCATTTGCCTCTTAACGAGGACGACTGAGAAGTTATAATACAAGTGACACTTGAAATGAGAGTGAACTCACACCGTTGTCCTTTTGTTCTTTTTGTTGCGTTGAGTATCATACGGAATAGTAAACAACAATAAATAAAAACAAAATAGCAAAGCCAAAACTTTGAGCGTGTTAATTATTTAAACACTTGTTTGAAGTCATTGCAAGGCGGGATGGCAAAGAACAAAATATTCAACTACAGGTATACCTACTTATATCATGCCCAAATCAAAAATCCGTCCAACACGTCAAGATTTTGTATAAAATTTGTTGGTAAAAATCTAATACAATACATTAATATTTTCTTTGCCATTTGACGGCTAGCAAACGCCAATATGCCAACAGAAACATTGAAAACTACTCAATGAAGGTAATTGGTTAGCTTCAAATGGAAGCTAATCAATTGCCAAATTGTTGCGGTCGAGTAGACCTTCTCTAGCTGCTTTGTCTTGTTAGTAGTCGCGCCGCGACGCCGCTAGATGGCGGCTCTGCGTTTCCACCATAGATCTGTTTCAACGTTTCGACAACATCGTGCAAGGCGAGGTGGACTTACCTAAATGGATCAAGTATTCGCTCGTTATAAGTTATTTTGATTTTTTTTTTAGATATCTGTGTTTTAAATAGGAATTGTGAGCTCTTTGCCTACACATGATCATGTAATCAATCTGCCTAGCCTTTTCCCAACTATGTTGGGGTCGGCTTCCAGTCTAACCGGATGTAGCTGAATACCATTATTTTATATGGAATGACTGCCTACCTGACCTAAGAAACCCGGTAACACGATACCTCTTGGTAAGACTGGTGTCAGACTTTCGGGCTTTTGACGACTCGTAACGGTTATCAAAGAACCACGAATGATAGCCGGGACCAACGGCTTAACGTGCTTTCCGAGGCATAGAGGAGTCTCGGTATGTAAAGATGGTCACCCATCCACTGACCAACCCCGGCAAGCGTAGCTTAACCTGATAGATTGACTCGTGCGGCTGTTATTACTTAACCACGAGCTCCTCCACATGATCATATAAGATGGACGGATATCTATCGATTTTTCTTATCGATTATTATGTCTGTTACTTGAATTAAATGATTATTATTATTTCGTTTATTAATATTTTTTCCATATAAAATACGTTTTTAAATATTTCTTTAAATAAAATACACAAACATGAATCGGCGTTATTAGATTTTTTTGGTTAAGTACAGTATAATATGGTACATGATACACAGAAGTTTCAAATTCCTAACTTGTTTAGTTGTTGCGATAGAACTCGTCCAAAATGGTCTAAAACTGTCAATTTTGACGGCCCCTTATTTTTCTTCATTTTTGAAGATTATATTTTTTTTGGTAAATAAAAAAAACCTCTGGCATGTGGGCCACCACATGCCAGGTTTGGTGCACAGGTGTTTTTTAGGTTTCTTTTTTTTAAATCAGTATTTTGTTGTACCTATGGGAAACCCCTTAAATTTTTTACATTATTATGTTTTTAATCATAATCATAATCATTTATTTGCAATAAGTATTGGTACAGTTTTGGTCATATAGTCAGTAATAAGTTCCTAATACATAGTCAGACATTTGACATGCAAAACATTATGTTACATGTATTTAATGCTAGAGTATAATATTTATGTCCAATGGCATGCTTTAAATGTTTATATTATTCATTACCTTTATATACATTCATTATTAATATTATCGTTATTTAAAATTTATTATTGACATTATTAATACATTAATTTATAGAATAACATCGTTTTTCTAGTAGCTATAATTTTAACTTTATAAAAAATAAATTATTAGGTGACTCTTTAAAGTTCTTTGGTATTTTGTTACAAATTCAAATTCAAATTCAAAAGTCATTTATTCAAACTAGGCTGAGAATCAGCACTTTTCGAACGTCAAAATTACATAAGACAGTCCCCCAAAACGCCCACCCTTCACCACTTCCTAGTGCTTTAGCTGGGAAGAAGAAGTGGCGCAACAAACTCCCCAGCAGCACAGCTGTCTGTTCAGTAAAAAAGATTCTATATAATAGTATGCAAAATGATATTTACATTACGCAACACAAAACATAATTTAAATTATAAAATTAATAGCCATATGACAGCTAGCACACGCCAATATACCAACCAAAAACATCGAGAACTATACTCAAGCAGAAATAAAAATAACTTAACGAAAACAATATCTAAATAAAAGCCTCCAGACATAAAGGGCGTGCCCGCTTACATATAGCTGTAACTAGAAGTTATAATTGATAAACTAGGACCATTGAGGTAAAGTAAAAAATTATCGAGGTCGCTAGCTAACCACATATTGCAATACAACTCATAAAAAAAAACATTGTAATGAGTAGATTATGTCAACAATAAATAAAGTAAAATTATAAACAATTATATAAACTCATATAACCTGTCAGTAAGTAAGCTAATTCTGGAGAAAGAACATTTAAACATTGTCTTGAGTTAATCACAGCGACCAACTATTCTTATCATTTAAGTAGTCGTTGATAGAATAGTATGCCTTTGAAGAGAGGTTGGATTTTACTTTAGTTTTGAACGCATTAAAAGGCAAATCTAGCAAAGAAGAAGGTAGCTTGTTATAAAAGGTTATACCAAGCCCAACAAATGAGTTATGAACCTTATGAAGCCGGTGAAAGGGAGTACGTAGTTTGTCCTTATTTCTAGTGTTAACATTGTGAATATCACTGTTTTTAGTATATAAGTGTATATTTTGCCTAATATATAATATGTTGGCGAAAATGAATTGTGATGCCACTGTGAGGATACCGATATCTTTGAAAAAATCTCTCAGAGAAACTCTGGCACCGAGCTGGTAAATTGCTCGAACAGCTCGTTTTTGAAGGACAAATATATTTTGAATATCAGCAGCTTTGCCCCACAGCAGAATACCGTAGGACATAACGCTATGAAAATAACTAAAATAGACTAACCGAGCTGTATCAACGTCAGTGTATTGTCTTACTTTCCTGACGGCGTAGGCGGCCGAACTGAGCCTTCCCGCTAGGCTCGATATATGTTGGCCCCACTGAAGTTTGGCATCTACTGTTATGCCCAGAAAAACTGCCGTGTTTACAGTTTCAAGTGACTCATTATCTAAGACGATGTTGGGTCCTAGATTTCTAACATTTGGAAGGGCGAACTTTACACATTTGGTTTTCTTGCTATTGAGAACTAGGTTATTTGACGAAAACCAATCCGTAACCATTGAGAGTGCACTGTTTACATCGTCAAAGTCTTGTCTATTCCTGTCTACTTTAAAAATAAGTGACGTATCATCTGCAAACAGTACAACTTCACAGATACCCTTTAAATAGAATGGTAAGTCATTGATATAGACTAAGAACAAGAATGGACCCAGTATTGAGCCTTGAGGTACACCTAACTGAACTGGCAGCCCGGAAGATTTCACACCATTAACATCTACACATTGGGACCTATTATGTAAATAAGAATTTATAAGGTTGAGAGCTTCATTTTGCACACCGTAATGACGCAGTTTACGCAAAAGCGTGTCATGGTGCACGCAATCAAAGGCTTTGGAGAGATCACAGAAAACCCCAATAGCATTTTGCGAGTTCTCCCATGCGTTAAATATGTGTTTCAGCAGAGCAACACCCGCATCTGTGGTCGAACGACCCTTTGTAAAGCCATATTGTTCATTATGGAGGAGGCTATTTAAATTAAAATGGATTAGCAACTGCTTGAGTATTAACTTTTCAAATATTTTGCTAAATGCTGGTAAGATAGAAATAGGCCTGAAATTGCCAACATCATTTTTATTACCTGATTTAAATAATGGTATGACTTTACTACTCTTCATGAGGTCAGGAAAAGTTCCTAAATCAACACATTTATTAAAAGTAACAGCTAGATAAGGGGCTACGATGTCTATTATATTGCTTAAAAGTTTAATGGAGATGCCCCAGTAATCACCAGTGTTTTTTGACTTGAGTGTGTTAAAAACATTAACTACATCACGCGGCGTAACATGTTCGAAGCTGAATAAGCGACTACTTTTAGACACACTACTAAACAAAAGGTTTTCAGCTTTAGACGGGGACGAATTTAAGGAGCGAGTCGTGGTTATAGGTATGTTTGCAAAAAACTCATTAAACGCCTCAGCTACGTCAGCTGCTTTAGTAACTAATTTATTGTCGACCATAATCTCAAGTTGTTTATCTTGCTTAACCGATTTACCCATTTCATTATTAATAATGTTCCAAGTGGTTTTTACTTTATTATTGGAATTTTTAATTTTATCGCTTAAAAATTTAGATTTAGCAAAAGCACTAACCTTTTTAAATAATTTTGAATAATTTTTGACATACTCTACGAAAGGAGTATCAAACCTATATTTTTTCAAACCATATAACTCGTATAGTCTCGCTCTACTTTTATAAATACCTGGAGTGGCCCATTGGTTAAAGCCAACGGAGGTGCCATTTATTTTAATAGTTTTAGTCTTGAAAGTAGATTGGTACTCTTTTTGCACAACATCAAAAAGGGCTCCATAGATTTCATTCGGATTCTCGTGTTCTACTATAGATGGTGTAATTCTATGAGCTATATTATTTTTAAACTTATTGCAACGACTAGCTGTATAAGGCCTACATTCTATTTTATGCGGCTTTTTATGTAATGGCATGGGGAAACTAGCTAATAAACCACAGTGGTCTGAGGTTAAGTCACATGACACTAATTTATTTTTGGCATCACAATCACTAAATATATTATCAAGACAAGTTGACGAAGTTGCTGTGATCCTAGTAGGTTCAAAAAACAAGTTAATTAAATTATAAGACCTAAAGAGATTAAGAAGTCTAGTACTTAAAGGAGTAACATCTAGAATATTAATATTAAAATCTCCACATAAAATTATACTTTTATTACTTGATTTTAACCTATTGAGTGAATCCTCCATTACCGATTCAAAACTAATAAAATCACCAGAGGGGGGTCGATAAACGCAAATTATAACGTATCGCTCGAGTTCAACACAAGACAACTCAATAGTGCGCTCAATGGAAAGATTAACTAAATCTAAACGTTGTTTACATTTCAACTTGTTTGAAACAAGAACTAAAGATCCACCGCGAATGGCGCTTTTTCTTACAAACGCACTTTGTACGGTAAAATTATCATCATTGATAAATACTACTTCATGTTCTTTCAACCAGTGTTCAGTCAAACATAATACTTGAACATCATAGTTCTCCATAAATAAACTTAACTCTAACTCTTTGCTGGACAGACCCTGCATATTTTGATGAACAACATTCAATGTATGCGGCTCATCCGTTGTCGCTCCTAATAGTTTAAACTACAAGGCGTATCAAAAGTGGTGTTAGTACCACTACTAACAGTAATCGAAGGTACAGTACAGGTACCAGTGTCACTGTGTATATTGTATGCTAAAAGATTAGCAATTTGTCTTCTACAACTAGGTGGCAAATACATTGTATAATTTGTCAGTTTGTAATCAGTAATAAATTGATTACAATCAAAATATAAAATAGCGTCACTGTGACGACAAGTCCTATTATAAATTAACATGTTTAATTTATAAATGTGCCTATTTGTCTCATTAGACAAATATCGAGAATATGGCAAGGCACAGAAAATAAATTTACAATTATTTGTTTCATTGAGATGTAACATCAAATGGACACATTCAATTATGTCCTTTTTTCTTACAGTTAAACTGTCCCCGTATAGTAATATAACAGTGGAACTGGGGTTTATTTTTGTCATTTTAATATTATTAATTAATTGGCTAATACTGGCACCGGGTAAACAATTATTAATTACATATTGTTGAGAACACTGATTAAATATACTTCCAAAACCTTGACCAAATTTGTCAGTAAATACATAAGTTGTTTTATTCTTATTATTATTTTGTATGCCATCCAAACAGCTACCTACAGGCTGAGCCACTGAGGGTGAAGGTGTAACCAGTTGAGATTCGGGCTCATGGGAGCAGGCACAGCTAAAAGAGAGGTTATTTGTCAGAGACTCATACCTCTCGGCGTTGTACTTGACCAGGTCTGCCAGTTCATTGGCCTCCTGCAAGCGCTTACTCAGGTCTTGTTGAGAAGCCTCATATTTACTAAAGATATCCTTTAGAGCATATTCCCTAACAAACAATTCATCCTGTAGGTGCTGAGTGTCTGTATCATACATAGTATTACATAATTGTAATTCACTATTACACATCTTTAATTCTTTAATTAAATTTAGATTTTTTTGCCTAAGTTTTATATTTAATTTGTTAACTTTTTGGCGCTTTAGTGATTTTTGAATTTTTTTAATGAATCTATTAATTTTAATATATTTTTTTAACTTATTATGGCTAGTAAACAAATTGCATTTAGTGATAGTATCATCAGTTAAGTCTATTGTTACAATTGGTTCAACACATGTGGGTCCAGACCCGCTACCAACCAACTCATCATAAAGACTGCAGGTGATCGCAGCGTCTTCACTGGCTTTGAGAGATTCCAAACAGGTTATTGTGTTGTGGGCCCTGCTTAATTCCAGTTCCAATTCAGAAATCCGTCTCAAAGCCAGTTCGTGGGTGTCACTACATTGCTGGAAATTTGACACAAGTTGACGGAGTTGTTGATGCTGGTCAAGTATGTCCATATGCTGAATATGTAGTTCGGCCAACTGGTTCTTAAGCTCAGTGTTCTTTTTATTAATATAATGTACTTCCACCTCGCTGTCTTCCCTTTCCTGTAGCAGTTGATCGCACTGGTTTTTACTAGATTCCAACTCTTTCAATGTAGCCTTCAATTTTTCCTCCAAGGATGCAGCTCTACGGGTCAACATATTGACAAGCCAACCCTTGGGGCACCCTGGAATGAGATTAGAGAAAACTAAGTGAGCAAAAGGGATAAGAGAGAGGGATATGATATGGATAGTAAGAACTGAGATGAAGGGACTATTGGGAGTATAAAATTAAATGTTTTTCAGAATTGAAAGAAAACAAAGGAATAAAAGTTAAGAAGAGTGTGTAATCTCAATTATGGGATGATAATTTAATTATCCAATAAAATTCTAAAAAATTAAAGGGGAAAACATCAAAATTAAATTTGCAAAATGGTTGGGGGTAGATACTACCTACTATTTTAAGTGATTGTAAATCCAGTTTTTAACATTCATTTCATTTCATGAATTGGCACTAATACACTAATTTAACTTATCAGAGGTATTGTAAGTGTAGTAATAATGTGCACTGATGTCTAAGGGTAAACAAAAGTGAAGTTGCAAGGACTAAGTACACTAATTTTATTTAAAAAAAAAACTTGATTGACAATACAAGTTAAATAATATTAATAAACAATAAACAATAAGGCTTAATGAGCCTATTTTTTGTGTAGTAAATTATGTAGTGTTTACTGTCTGGGCGAATGTTTTCGTCTTCGATTTTGCTTCCACTAGTTGTCAAGCAAAAGGAGACATAAACCGTGCCAGTGTGTGATGGACGTAGCTCAGAAACCTGAGCAGTATTTTGTGATGATCTGCGTTTAGTAAATATATTGTACAATAAGTTAAACAAAACAAAATACTCCCCGAGATTGATGAAATTTTGAAATCCGTCACCGTTGGGTTGGTCGAGTTGACAGCCGGTTTAATATCCTTTTCTGTGCGAAGATCACGAGACAAAAAACACTGTATAATCACTGAATATACTTATTAATAACTAGTTACGACTAAAATACACTAATTTAACATAATTATGATTACAGATAAGTCCACACACATATGATAAAGAAGACAGGCTATCTAATTGCGTAACACATTTTTATAAATAATTAAGACTAATCCGTTTCATTTTAACAGTTCAACAACATTCATTGTGTTATTTACGTAGTACAGCAGTTTTTTTTATTTTGAACTTAGGAAGCAATGGGTTAGCAATCTGTTACAAAACGATTCTGATTGTGATTGATCGTGTATTACGTAATTAGAGTAAGGGTCTTCTTTAGAAAGTGCTTCCCGCTTTTTATTTTTTTGGGTGTTATATTATCTAATAACTTCTCCCGCTCCGGGTGGAGCGGGAGGGCGTGTCAGACTCTTATTGCCTAAAACCCTAACGTGTTCCTTCAGTTGCCAGGGGTCACGGCATCCCTTTCGGAATTTTCCGCGACCCCGCCGGTTGTGCTGACATCTCTTTGAGGCGCGCGTGGAACACATCGACCCGGGCCTGGGTCCTTATCGGACGACGAGCTACCCATTGCTAACCGTCCACAAGCCCGCGCCTACGGTGGTCGGGAATCGGCCTACGATTCCCGACGCCCAGCGAGGGCGCGAAATTTGCATCTCCCTCACTCGTTCCGCCTCCTCCTTCGCAGAAGGAGGTGACGGCCTCCCATGCCCTCTCACTCCGTACCATGGCCTGGACCAGGGCCTACTTTATTATAAATGCGTGGGGCATTCCCAGAATTTTTTTTTTGCATAAGAGCGGTTTGACGTATCACTTGATACAATTGATTAACATATTGAGTCCGTATTGGATTCTGTCTGCCTGCTGATAATTTTTGAAAAATATCTGAATAATTTTTCACAAATAAAGCTGTTTCCAATAGGTATATAAAGACGGAAATGGTAATATTTTTTTAAGTTTTGAAATAAGGAAGACACCTAAATGTGGTCTTAAAACCGCACATTGAAGGTCAATGCATAAGATATGATAAGATAAGACATTTATTTGTAAACATGAGTATACATACAAGTCATGCAGGTTGTTCATAAACAAGAAAGATCCGTCATGTGCGGCCTTTGTGACAAACAAATAAGTAAGAAAACTCATTCAACAAAGCTAAAAACATTCTTAAATTTTCACACAAACTAAAAATTCAATTTAAACAATAAATTATAGATTTTAATGAAATTGTCCTATATTCTAATTATAAATTGTCAAAATTATAAAATGCCAGTAAATATTTGTTAAATTCGTAATAATACACTTTCTCATTTAAACATTCTAAAATACTGTAGTATGCTTTCCCAGCTAGATTTCATTTTAGCCGCTTTTTTAGTATGTGTGCGCTTAGTTCCCTCCATCCCTTAAGAAGTTATTAAATATTAAAGGCGCCATGCAAAATACACTTTTCCCCATTAATGCTGTTTTGGAACCATGTGAGCAAAGCATAGTGTTATTGCGTCTGACGCGACTGACTTTGTCTGCCATGCGGGGAAATAATTTCCGATTACATTTTACAAACATGAAAACTTCGAATATGTACAGAGGTGGTAACGTCAGTATGTTATAATTAATGAAATACGGTTTACAACTGTCAGTTGAATATAATTTAAACATCGTCCTAATCCTAATTCACCATTTTTGGGCTTTGAAAGGCATATCCTTTTCAGTCGAATTGCCCCAAAGGATAATTTCAGACCTTAGGTGTGATGAAACTAGGCCCTGGTAAGCTGTTAGCAATGCGTCAGTGTTAAGCACAGGAACTTTGTGTAGGGCATAAGAAGAATAACAAATATATTTTTTTGCTTAAAATTTCAACGTGTTCTTTCCAATTTAACTTTTTGTCAATAGTTACACCAAGGAATTTAGCAATGTTGACTTCTTCGATGGTTTTTTCATTATATTGGACCTTAAGATCAGATAAAGCTGGTAAGTGTTGACTGAAATGCATAATATTATTTTTATTGAGATTTATCCTTAAATTAATTTATCCAAAAATTTATAACTCGAAAACTACAAAAAGATCGCGGAACATACATGGGGTATTTTCGGATATCCCTGGACATGAGGAATCTAATATTTTTTTTATGACTTCTCTATTTGGTCCAACCTGAATATATTAAAAAAAGTGGCGGCTCTAGTACGCTACCCTGTGGGATGCCATATCTTACATGCCTTGGTTTTGATACATAAATGGTTTCTAATTTAGTCTTTGGACATATTCTAGAATCTTCTGTACTATGCCTATTACTTAAGTAAGATTCTATTAATTGTAGGATGTTCCCTCTTAAACCATAACTATTTAATTTTTGTAACAGAATCTTAAGGTCTACATAATCAAAAGCCTTGGTCATGTCAGTATAAATTGCACAAACAGGATATCTCTTATCGACGAAATCCTTTTTGTTCTTTATAAAATAATTCATACTTTTCAAAATAAACATATACAGCCTTATTTATAAAAATCTCGCTAATCACTGATTAGCCACTATTTCGCTAAGCAATTGGTTAGCTCTTAATAAATGATTAACTTTTCTTTATTTATAAATGCTAGTTAGCAAGTGATTAGTTGAGAAACGAAATAGAGATGAAATTATGCGTTTGGCATAGATTATAATCAGAATTTTAAGAAAAAAAGTTGTCAAAACCACGATTTCTGTATCTGTCGTGAGTTTGACAGCCAAGAGTCAAAAATTTTATCGGAAAATATAAAATTGAATAAAATTATTTAATAAGTTTATTTCATTGTTTTTGCGATGATAGCAATGAAAATAATAAACTCCAATGATTTAGCTTTATGTATCAAAATAAATTGTTTTCTGACTGCCAAAACGTAACGTCTTTAGTTCTGGTCCGTAGAATCATCTTTCGGCCATCTTTTTAATAAAGTAAGTGATAGACATAATTTTAATTACTTATTTAGACATAATTTATGTAGTTGACGGGTCAACATGGGATTGTGTTAAAAGTAACGCGGAATTGGCACTACGTGAAATAATAAACTGGCTCAACCTAAACCTGCTTACCCTGAACTGTAACAAGTCTTCATATATTCCTTTCGCCATCCGTCAGAACACCGCACCGGACCACACCCTTTCCATAATAGTGCACACTTGTTTAGAACAGTCATCTTCATGCCAATGTCCAACACTCACGCGTACCGATCACGTCAAATACCTGGGTGTTCAAATTGATGCCGGGTTACGCTGGAATAAACACACTGATGCCCTAACCTCGAGAACGCTGAGACTGATACACATCTTTAAGTCACTGAGAGCTTCCGCAAATCCTGATACTCTAAAAATGGTGTTCTATGCTCTGTGTCAGTCAGTTCTTGGGTATTGCATCAATGTATGGGGTGGTGCGGCTAAAACTACTTTTCTTAGAGTGGAGAGAGCTCAGAGAGCAATATTGAAAGTTATGCTACGAAAACCTTATCGTTATCCAACAACGCAACTCTACTCAGAATGTAAGGTACTAACAGTTCGACAGCTCTTCGTGTTGCAATCCATTCTTAGAAGACACTCCAGTGTCCCACCATCTGATCCCACTAAACGAACCAACATTCCCCCAGTTACACGACACAAAACTGCTTTTGCCAAAAACCAATACTTCACCTTAAGTTCACTAATCTACAAGAAAATTCATAAAGAATTAAATATACTGGATTGCAATAAGTTTGAATTGAAAGCTAAGCTAGTGGAATGGCTACTTCAACAGGACTATACACAAACTGAATCTCTGCTAAAATGTATTGCCTAACACTGCCTTATTTTTGTTTTTACTCCCTCACATATAACACCTCACACTCACTACTCCCATACAAAACTCACCACACATAGATACATAAATCATACAGACATACTCACACACATTCACCCACTCTCATACATAAGTTTTAAATTGTTATTTACAATTTACAATTTAGGCATAAATCTTAAGGAGAGTAACAATATACAGAATTGAATCTGGCGTCCTAGCTAGGTTACATAGTAACCTGTATTAAGGTTCGCCAGCCCATGTTCCCAAAAAAGTAGTACAAACTTTATTATAGACTGCTTAGGACTATAAGTTGCAAACATATAACTTAACGTTAACTTATAATTATGTGTGTGAAGTGGTAAATAAGTGTGTGTGTTTTGTGATGTAGGTGTGGTGTGTGTTTGTGTGTGTGTTTTGTGATGTAGGTGTGGTGTGTGTGCGTAATCGGAAGAGAAAGAGGTTGAGTTTAGGTACGGAGTGTTAAGAAAGTCACTACGATTGTGATGTAAGCAGATATTCAGTGTCTTCGTAGTTTAAACTGGTTAAAAAAGTTGTTGTTAGTTTTTTACACATTTCGTAGGAGGATTGATGTACAGGGATAGTTTTGTTTATTCTATTATATAAAAATGGACCAAGGTAGTAAAAGAATCGTTTAGTAAAGGCAAAACGAGTGAAGGGTACTTTACAATTGTCGTTCTTTCGCCTATGTGAGGATTGAGTTTGTGTAAACGGAGTTTTTGTATGTTGTTGTAATATAATGTTGAGAATGAATGTTTGCCGTACCGTGAGGACTTTGCATTTTTTATACAAATCAAGGGTTGGGAAGAGCATTGGCCGGAAAGTAGCAACCTTAAGAATGGCTCTCTGAGCTACTTCCAGAGGTTTGAGCGTAGTTTTCGCAGCACCGCCCCAACTATTAATACAATACGAGATAACTGACTGACACATGGCGAGATACACGGTGCGTATCACATAAGTATTGGCAATGTGTCTGAGTGTTTTAAAAAGATAAATGAGTTTACGAACTCGAGCGGTAAGGTGGGTGATATGTGCTCTGAAGTTAAGGTGTTTATCTAGGATGATACCGAGGTATTTAGTTGTGTCAGCAGAGGAAATTATAGGACACTCGCATGGGGCCGAGTTGTCTTGGCAGGTGTGAGCTTTTAGTGTGATGGGTGTCAAGGGTTGCGTAGTGGAATTTAGAGAGAATGTTATGAGTTTAGTTTTACTAGTGTTTAGCGTGAGTGAGTGAGAGATAAGCCATCTATATATTAAATCAAATCCAGTTTGAGCAGTTGCTTGCAGTTTAGCCCAGGATTCATCATGAAAGGTAATTGCAGTATCGTCGGCAAAAGAGACAATGTTACCAGAGCTGAGGTGAATGTTGCACAGGTCGTTTATGAACACCAGGAACAATGTAGGTCCCAAAACACTACCTTGGGGCACTCCATACGAAATAGGCAGCTCGTCGCTATAACAACCGTCGATTTTGACTGTCTGCCTACGGTCTGTGAGATATGAATTAAAAAACTGTAGTTGCACACCACGTACGCCAAGACATTCTAGTTTAGATAGAAGGCAGGGGAGAGGAACGGTATCAAATGCCTTTGCAAGATCCATAAACACTGTAAGGCATTTTTTGCGTTGATTTAGTTTATCAACGATTCCATCTATTAGTTTATTTCTTACATTATTTTTCCTTTTTCCTTAATATAATATAATATAATGTTTCAGTCAAAAGTAATAAGATTGTTAAGTTGTTAACACGTACACCTACTATAAGTTGGCACAGTCGGCAGTTGTTTTGATCCCTATTTTTATGTAACCTCACAGCTGAACACTGTCTCTTAAAATACAGGTTATCCTAGTTTGAGAGGCAGCGCTCACAATATCTGTATACAAACTACTGCAGCGTTAATTAGCTTCATGTAAACAGTGTATACTAATGTATATTTCTTTGTGACAATAAACTATTTTATTATTATTATTATATCCTTTATTTCAATATTTACATATAAATTATATTTTTAAATATTAGAATAAAAACATATAAAAACATTTAAAAATATAAAAAATAGTAGCGCACCGGTATCGGGAACAGGGTCCAAGCTACCCGGCGGTCAGGGCTCCAGAGAGAGGAACCTCCTAACAATACGAGCCGTGTCCAAGAGTACCGCTTTCTGAATCAAGCCCTTAATCCAGCTGCCCAACGAGAGCCTCCTAAGGTGTTGGTCGAGGCTCTTGGCAATTAAGCCATTGGCTGATACGACTATCGGCACAATGATCGCTGAGTCCACATCCCACATGTCGACAACCTCGCGAGCCAAGTCAAGATACTTAATCTGTTTATCTTTCTCGGCTTTCACGAGGTTCCCGTCATGCGGGACCGTTATGTCAATAATCATTGCGCGCCGCTCTCCTCGATCCATCACCACTATATCAGGCTTATTGGCAACAATAGTCCTGTCAGTGATGATGGATCGATCCCAGTACAATGTGATATTTCCATTTTCGAGAACTGGGTCGGGCACATACCTGTAGTACGGTACTTCCGATTCCACAAGGCTGTATTTCAGAGCAAGTTGCTGATGGATAATCCTGGCTACAAGGTTGTGTCTATGCAAGTACTCTTCGTTAGCTAGACGAGAACACCCGGAGATAATGTGTCGGATTGATTCTCCCGGACGGTGGCATGCCCGACAGATGTCAACCGTGCCGTCCTTCACAATGAATCTCCGGTAATTGTTCGTCATCATAACTTCGTCCATAATTGCACAGACAAAACCTTCGGTTTCCCCAAAGAGGTCACCAAAACGCAGCCAGGCTACGGACGCTAGTGAATCTACATCGGGTCCATGTAGGGCCCGGAAGTAGCGTCCGTGAAGCTCCTTACTCTGCCATACCTCCTTGCGATCATTAGTGTCAAGCACTACAGGTTTGCGCCAGTTCTCTTTAGCCAAGGAGAGCGGGGTAAGGCCCTTGTCCACCGCGACCACATCTCGATGCATCCCCACGTCGGCTTCTAGGAAATATTCCCTGAGACTGCATACCTCGCGATTGTGGAGGGTCTTAGCGTTTAAAAAGCCTCGACCTCCACACTTTCGCGGGATATACAGTCTCATTACCGATGACCGTGGGTGATGCATTCGATATGCAGTTAGCAGCGTACGGACCCTCCTATCCAGGGCGTCGAGTTCGGTCTGAGTCCATTTGAGTATGCCGAAAGAGTACATCAAAACCGGCATGACCCAACCGTTGAAGGCGCGCACCTTGTTTCCGCCTGATAGAAGACTATTAAATACTTTCTTCAGGCGGCCAAAGAAGCGCTCCTTCAACGATTGCTTCATGTCAGTAACATTGATGCCCAACGCTTCCGACATACCCAAATACTTGTAGGTTTCAGATGCGGAGAGGGCTCTAAGGTTTATGAAATCCGCGAGCTGAGTTCCCACGGATTCCACAATCTCCCCTCGCTTTACATGCATGACCGCACATTTGTCCACACCAAATTCCATCCTGATGGCTCTACTGAAAGTTTCAGTTACTTTCAGTAGCTCCATCAGTTGCAAGTTGTTGGGGGCAAAGAGTTTTAGGTCATCCATGTAGAGGAGGTGAGATATTACCTGACCACCTCTCCTCAGCCGATAGCCTAGGCCTGAATACTCCAGCAGTGTGCTAAGAGGATTCAGGGCTAAGCAGAACCAAAGTGGACTTATTATTATTATTAATACTAGAAATAAAGATAAAATAGATCAACCATTTTTCAGATTATCTAAAGTATGTATATTATTTCATCTTTTATGGGGTACTGTGTTAAATGTTACAACAAAATACCTTGTGATATTTTGCAATTAAATGAAAGAAAATTTAAAGCTCATATTAAAAGTACACTTTGTAAACAAGCATATTACAAATTGGAGGATTTTCAATTTGGATATACCAAGATAAGAATGCTTGGAAACATGCTGGTCCTGCTCCATAGGATAATTTAGAATCAAGACAAAATCAAACTGGTTGCAAATTTAAGTGTATATTTTATTATTATTTTTTATATAAGACATTGATTTTACATTCTATGACCAATTCCTCGCACACTGACTTATTAATTGTGGAATCTTAGGAGGATCGTCTACTTTTACAATGTTTGTAAATATGTGAGCACCATGTATCTATCACATAATTAGTTTATCTGTTGTTGCTTCATGTTTAATTCTTAATTCTTTTTACCTATTGTGGTATAATAATTTTATTCTAGGTGCATCGTCCTCACATATAATTATATAACTAATGTACTTATACAAAATATTGTAAAACATTTTAAAAGAGTAACGGTGGAGTTTCTTGGCCATTCTTCTCCATACGAAAACTACCTTTTGGAAGGGGCAACTAGAATCAATTAATTTTTTTTGTAAATTTTTGACGTTCATAAGTGCCTTATACGGGCCTATTTGAAATAAATGATTTGACTTTGACTTTGAACTGGTGCCATAAGATGAGGGACACATGGGAAAACACATTGGATAATCAATATCTCCGATGAGCTTCCTCACAAACTCATTCTCTAACCACCTGAGCACCTACTGAGCCTCCTCTTGATTGAGATTTCCCTACAAATCCTTGTATCATGTGTACTTCGAAAGAAGAATATTATCTACATAATATAACATCACACCTGCATTTCCCCGAAGGGTTAGGCAGAGGTGTACCTATAGTTCACCCACATTTCGCCAGTTATGTTTAAGTCCCAGGTAATAGGCCTATTGCTATCAATCGGTCACAAATCCAGACCCCTGGCTGCTACTGAGAAATTTCAGATGGTAAACCCAGTAACACTGCCTGACCCGGGAATCGAACCCGAGACCTCATGCTCAGCAGTAGCACTTCCGACCACTAGACCAACGAGGCAGCCAGAATATTATCTAGTAGGTATCTAATCATCCTCGTAACGGATATAAATGAGCTTTGTAGGTCTTTCTCCGTCTACTTCGCGCCGTCTCCGTCTCCTTCTAATTCTTCTAGGTCGTTCTGAAATCCCGTAAAAGATTGTCGGAATCCATATTTACTAAGGCACAACTCGATAATAGGAACAAAATTTCCTCGAAGCACACAATATTCGTATTGAATCGATCAGCTGATTCAAATAAAATCCGCCATCTTGCCTCTTAGCGTCCTCTTAACAGTGGACCGGTGGTGTTTAATTTTGACAGCTACTAATCAATTGCTTAGCGAAGTCTTAGCGCTAAATAGCGTTTATGAATAAGA
The DNA here is from genome assembly GCA_949128155.2 of Xanthia icteritia. NCBI lineage: Eukaryota > Metazoa > Arthropoda > Insecta > Lepidoptera > Noctuidae > Xanthia > Xanthia icteritia. Next base: position 20,930,529 of record OX421948.2, read on the forward strand.
ATTTTACTAATCAATTGCTTAGCAATTGATTAAAATTTAAGAGGCGTTTATAAATAAGACCGATAATGAATGATAGATGACTTTCTCAAATATTTTTGAAAAGATTGGAATTTTCGCAATAGGTCTGTAATTTTTTAAATCTGTTTTGTCATCTCTTGAGGTTTGTCATCTCTCGGGTTTTATTATAGCTTTTTTGAGGTTGTTTGGGAATATGCCATCAGCAATAAACAAGTTAATTATATGAGCAAATGGTGGTGCTATTATTTCTTTGGTAAATATTATTTCTTCTGTAGAAATGCCATCATATCCAACAGTATTTGTGTTTTTAGGCTGCATTTTTTTTTAATGTCATCAATGGTTACGGGTTGCATAAATAGTGAATTTAATGTCTGATTGATTATTTAAAGTGATGTCAGTTTTTTATATTAATTTCAATTGTATCAATAAAATAATTTAAAATTAAATTCGTTTACAATGTCCACAGTGTGTAAACGCCAAATTATCTCTTATTACGCACATGATAGGCTCCTGCAGCAAACAGACCTTAGATGTATTTATTATTTCCCAGGTAGCTTTGGATTTATTTTGGGCGGTATTTATGAAATTATTATTTTGAGCTTTTTGTGTTAGTTTTATAATTTTCCTATAAAGTTTGGTGTAGTTTTTAAACACTATTTTATTTTTTCAGTCAGGATTTAATCTATGGGTTCAGAGTAACTGTCTTTGCTTCTTACTACATATGTTTGTTCCATGGGATATCCATTTGGTTTGCATGCTTGTTTTTAGTGTTATCATTTTTTCCGGAAAACATAATATACAGGGTGACTTATAATTTGACGTATTTCTTCTAGGACGTGATAGAGTGACCTATTTGCAACAATTAAGCACCCCATAAACTCTAGGCTCAAATTGATGGGATTCGAGAAAACCCAATTATTAAGTATTTTTTAAAATTTCCCAAAAAATCGTCATAATCACTAATTATCACTTTTCTCTAAACTCTCAAACATGCATTGTGATTCCTTTCAAACATACAGCGCACGTACATGCTCTAAAAGTTTAACATACGTCGCTTTTTTAAAAAAAAACCTTTATTTATTATGACATTGGCCTAAGTTTATGGAAGACAAATTTATGGAAGATATTTCTCTTTTATACAGGATAAAAGAGAAATATCTTCCATAAATTTGTCAAACGCTTCGTTTGCGTCCGTAGCATTATGTATTGTCATAAAAGATAGATAGATTAGATGCGTTTTAAAAATTATTATTTTTGCCATGCATAAGTCCTGCTTTTTTGCGGTGCGACTTTGGTGCGGTGCGACTGGACTGTCTTTGAGCGGTGGACTACTTCTGGTGGCATTTAGGTTGCTTAGGCTAAAAATTAATTCTTGCAGATCTGATACAACAATCTCCAAACCATAGTTATTTAAGTTTCCATAATGTCTTATATAGGTATCATAGTCATAAGGAAAATTAAGATTTGAGTCTAGTAGATACGCATAGTTACATTTATTTATATCCAAGTAAAGAAGATCTTTAAAATTTTCTATGCGGCTATTAAACATTATGTTAGCATTTGTCATGTATATAAAAATTCGTAAACAGATTATAAAGTTTCTGTGATTTAATTTTAACATTTTTTCTCTAATAAACATCACAAGTTTGATATAATTATGTGTTTTCCGAAAATCTTCCTCGCCAATATAAATAACACAATAGTCCGAGTGCGTAAAGTTTCACTTCTTCTTCACTTTTTCTTCTTCTTTCAATTTTATCAAGAATTTGCCGTAATCCACATGTTGGTTTACGATTGGTTAGTTCTTTCAGCGATGGTAAAGAAAGAAAGAAAGAAAAATAGGTTTATTTATCACAGAAACACGTGCATACAAAAAAACAACAATATAAACATAACAGAAATATTCGGAAGCTGCACGTCACGACAGTGACAAGAAGGCTTCCACTCAGCATAATTCTGTGCTATGAGGGACCCACAGCACAGCGCTGATTTTCAGTGGTCACCCGAAAAATACGTACGGGAATCAAGTCAGTTAATAAATATTAATAAATCCAGTGTAAAAATGTTAATAAATACAGTGTGTGAATATTGAGTAAATCCAGTGTTCTGTCTCGCTCGCCACCCGTCACGTCGCCTGCGCGCGCGCTTGCTATTTAAAAAGTACAGCAGTTGCATAGATATAATTCCCTCTTATTTATAAACGTTGCTTAAAGTTAAGTGATGTTTAAACGTCAAAAATGTATGGTTAAACAGGCGCTAATCATTACTTAACTTTAAGCAGTGTTTATGAATACGGGGGAATGTGTTTTGTGGACGGCGGTTCTACAGCTGTTGTGCCTCGAGTGTATTGAGCTGACATTGCTGATTGCCGTTGATCATTTTATTTGTCAGGGCTCCACATTTGACGGCGACCCCAACGTGCAACGACCTCATCGGGATACTTTGTTTTGTTTTGTATGTGCACTGAATATCATGAATAGATTATTAGTATTACACATGAATATTTATACGCATGCCGTCCTCCCCTCACCTAATGAGCTGATAAAATTGGGACTTCTTTAGAGATATATTATTTGCCATTTTCCAATGAGATATTCATGTTTATTTATTTATTTTATTTAACAGTTTATGTACACACATATAAAGAGACAAGAAAAAAGGAACAGATAAATACGTACAAAGGTGTTCTGATGATGTTCTTTCTGTTACAGAGTACTTATGTACCTATAGGTAGTGTACCTACATTTACTGAGTGCGTGTGGAAGATAACACGCAAAATTATAAGAAATTGCGGAAAGTAAGTAGGAAAGTGTTGAAAGGACTCGCGGGGTACATTTTTAAGAAAACTAAAACAAAACATCAGGCAGGCAGGTTCGCGTTTTGTAACCAGATATTTCAAGACATACCTACTCATTTGTATCAATCCCACCCTTATTGGATTATTAAAAAGAAGTAAACAGACATTACTGTAGGTAAGTAACGGATGCAAAAGCCAAAACACGTATGCGAATGTATTATCAAAACAAATGAACCCAGGTCTGTCTTAGCGGCGGCCCTGATTCACTCCATACTTGGTCAAGTTAACGGTACGGAGGCTGTGCTGCTAAGCGCAGCGCTTCTGGAAACACATTACAACACCGATCAGCGCGGTCACGCGGTGTACAGGACAGCATGCAGCGGCGGACACATGGCAACGCCGACCAGCGCGCTCTCGCGGTGTACAGGACATCATGCAGCGGCGGACACATGGCAACGCCGACCAGCGCGGTCTCGCGGTGTACAGGACATCATGCAGCGGCGGACACATGGCAACGCCGACCAGCGCGGTCTCGCGGTGTACAGGACATCATGCAGCGGCGGACACATGGCAACGCCGACCAGCGCGGTCTCGCGGTGTACAGGACATCATGCAGCGGCGGACACATGGCAACGCCGACCAGCGCGGTCTCGCGGTGTACAGGACATCATGCAGCGGCGGACACATGGCAACGCCGACCAGCGCGGTCTCGCGGTGTACAGGACATCATGCAGCGGCGGACACATGGCAACGCCGACCAGCGCGGTCTCGCGGTGTACAGGACATCATGCAGCGGCGGACACATGGCAACGCCGACCAGCGCGGTCTCGCGGTGTACAGGACATCATGCAGCGGCGGACACATGGCAACGCCGACCAGCGCGGTCTCGCGGTGTACAGGACATCATGCAGCGGCGGACACATGGCAACGCCGACTAGCGCGGTCTCGCGGTGTACAGGACATCATGCAGCGGCGGCCACATGGCAACACCGACCAGCGCGGTCACGCGGTGTACAGGACATCATGCCGCGGCGGACACATGGCAACACCGACCAGCGCGGTCACGCGGTGTACAGGACATCATGCAGCGGCGGACACATGGCAACACCGACCAGCGTGGTCACGCGGTGTACAGGACATCATGCAGTGGCGGACACATGCCTGGCTCACGCCTAGTACGTTAATACCGCTAGCTGAATAACTGCCTGTCGGGGAGAATGCGGCCAGCTCAGAGGAATCTAAATTCAAATCTTTATTGTATATCACATGATATTTTACAAGGTATTAATAATAATAATAACAAATCACCATCTCCGGACTCTTCGCTCAGCTCCGCCTCGCCGCCGCCGGTACCCAGCCCCACTGTGAGCGCTGGGACGACACCGGCCGCGGCAGTTGCGTCGAGCTCGAGCGACGAGTATTTCTCCCCGCCCACGACGCCACCACCTGCTCGTCGACGGGGAGGACGCCGGCCGCCGGATGGTTTAGGACCTCGAGGCCCACCGGCCTCTGATAGGGTCCCAGCTCCCGGCGGAAGTGTGCAGCGCATGAGATGGACACGATCCATTAACGAAAACGTCATGCGCTCATACTATGGGGCTACAGAGGGGGGAAACAACCTGACCGCGTACCGTGTCCGGATGCTCTCTCTTTTTCAGGTGCTTGAGCCAGCTGTCAACGTTTCGGCTCAACGACTGTCGGATCAGGTGCGGGTCATCCAGCGTAATCATATGTTGGATGACACTGTGCTTGATCGCCTGCGAAGTGAAATGCGGAGTAGCCATGTCATCGCCCCCCCGTCGCAGAGTGTTATAGTGCCACCACAGGTCACTCCAAGTCAAGCTGACGAGAGGATTGATGACAGGGCTACAAACGTAAGTACCCAATACAATGAGGAATTGAGGAGTGCTTTGGAGGGTGCGATTCGAGAATATCGGTTCATGTCGCCCGAACTTAGACCACGTTTACCTCGTTTGCCCATGCATAACAAAAATAGGGTGCTGGTGGCGGCTCTGGATTCGCAGCTATCAAACTATTTTGATAACTGCGAAGACCTCACCGATACTCATTCGATTCTGTATTGCTCGGCTGTAGCGGCATGTCGTGTAGCTCACGTCAAATTTGCAAATGACTCTAGAGCTACACGACCGAAACCAGCCGTACCAGCTTGGCAATCTAGAATTGAACGCCGTATTGGTGGGGCCAGAGCGCTCATTGGCAAACTTATCTGCTTCAGGGAGGGCAATACTCGCCCTAGAGTGATGCGCTTTGTGAGGCGGGCGTTCTCAGGGACTGATATCGGCCCTGAGGACTATGTGTCCCATGTCACAGAGCGCATCGACTTCCTGAAGCAGAAAGTGTATGCATGGGCAAACCGTATTCGAAGGTATAAGCGGCGAGTAGAGCGATACACTCAGAATCGCACCTTCCAGAGTGATGAAAGGTGGGTTTATAGGGCTTGGGAGCGACCGGACCAAGGTGGGGTTGACACGCGCCTTCCGGATGATGATGCCATGTGTTCTTTCTGGCGAAGTATCTGGTCGGCGCCTGTCAGCCACACCGAAGGTGATTGGACTCGGGAAGTCGAGCGAGCCTGCGATCCAATACCAGAAATGGGGGTTATTACCATCTGCCCCCAAGATGTAGCTCGTGCAGTTCGTCCGTTGCCCAACTGGAAGTCTCCAGGGCCGGACGGGCTGCACAATTTCTGGATTAAATGGTTCGTAAAATCGCACGCTCGCTTGGCGGCTCAGTACCAGACTGCTTTGGAGTCTGGTTCGCTACCCCAGTTCCTAACAACAGGAGTTACCCACCTGCTCCATAAATCGGGTAGCACCGCGGACCCCAAAAATTATAGGCCGATCACATGTTTACCGACGGTCTATAAAGTTCTTACATCCATTTTGAGAACTAAAATTAACAAACATATAGACACCAACTCCATCATGTCTGCCTCTCAAAATGGATGTAGGAACGGGGCGCGCGATACTAAGGAGCTACTCCTCATTGATATGGCCATTAGCCAACCGGTTCGCCGTTCCCGAAAAGATCTGTCGACATGCTGGATAGATTATAAGAAGGCCTATGACTCGGTGCCACATACATGGCTCATGAGGGTGCTGGAGTTGTATAAAGTAGATGCAACTCTGCGCACCTTCCTGATGTCGTGTATGAGGCAATGGAGGACGGTCCTTCGCTATCCAGGATGTCGAAATATCCAGAGGAATAGCGAACCGATAAGGATCGAGCGAGGCATATTTCAGGGCGATATTTTAAGTCCACTTTGGTTCTGCTTAGCCCTGAATCCTCTTAGCACACTGCTGGAGTATTCAGGCCTAGGCTATCGGCTGAGGAGAGGTGGTCAGGTAATATCTCACCTCCTCTACATGGATGACCTAAAACTCTTTGCCCCCAACAACTTGCAACTGATGGAGCTACTGAAAGTAACTGAAACTGTCAGTAGAGCCATCAGGATGGAATTTGGTGTGGACAAATGTGCGGTCATGCATGTAAAGCGAGGGGAGATTGTGGAATCCGTGGGAACTCAGCTCGCGGATTCCATAAACCTTAGAGCCCTCTCCGCATCCGAAACCTACAAGTATTTGGGTATGTCGGAAGCGTTGGGCATCAATGTTACTGACATGAAGCAATCGTTGAAGGAGCGCTTCTTTGGCCGCCTGAAGAAAGTATTTAATAGTCTTCTATCAGGCGGAAACAAGGTGCGCGCCTTCAACGGTTGGGTCATGCCGGTTTTGATGTACTCTTTCGGCATACTCAAATGGACTCAGACCGAACTCGACGCCCTGGATAGGAGGGTCCGTACGCTGCTAACTGCATATCGAATGCATCACCCACGGTCATCGGTAATGAGACTGTATATCCCGCGAAAGTGTGGAGGTCGAGGCTTTTTAAACGCTAAGACCCTCCACAATCGCGAGGTATGCAGTCTCAGGGAATATTTCCTAGAAGCCGACGTGGGGATGCATCGAGATGTGGTCGCGGTGGACAAGGGCCTTACCCCGCTCTCCTTGGCTAAAGAGAACTGGCGCAAACCTGTAGTGCTTGACACTAATGATCGCAAGGAGGTATGGCAGAGTAAGGAGCTTCACGGACGCTACTTCCGGGCCCTACATGGACCCGATGTAGATTCACTAGCGTCCGTAGCCTGGCTGCGTTTTGGTGACCTCTTTGGGGAAACCGAAGGTTTTGTCTGTGCAATTATGGACGAAGTTATGATGACGAATAATTACCGGAGATTCATTGTGAAGGACGGCACGGTTGACATCTGTCGGGCATGCCACCGTCCGGGAGAATCAATTCGACACATTATCTCCGGGTGTTCTCGTCTAGCTAACGAAGAGTACTTGCATAGACACAACCTTGTAGCCAGGATTATCCATCAGCAACTTGCTCTGAAATACAGCCTTGTGGAATCGGAAGTACCGTACTACAGGTATGTGCCCGACCCAGTTCTCGAAAATGGAAATATCACATTGTACTGGGATCGATCCATCATCACTGACAGGACTATTGTTGCCAATAAGCCTGATATAGTGGTGATGGATCGAGGAGAGCGGCGCGCAATGATTATTGACATAACGGTCCCGCATGACGGGAACCTCGTGAAAGCCGAGAAAGATAAACAGATTAAGTATCTTGACTTGGCTCGCGAGGTTGTCGACATGTGGGATGTGGACTCAGCGATCATTGTGCCGATAGTCGTATCAGCCAATGGCTTAATTGCCAAGAGCCTCGACCAACACCTTAGGAGGCTCTCGTTGGGCAGCTGGATTAAGGGCTTGATTCAGAAAGCGGTACTCTTGGACACGGCTCGTATTGTTAGGAGGTTCCTCTCTCTGGAGCCCTGACCGCCGGTAGCTTGGACCCTGTTCCCGATACCGGTGGGCTACTATTTTTTATATTTTTAAATGTTTTTATATGTTTTTATTCTAATATTTAAAAATATAATTTTTATGTAAATATTGAAATAAAGGAAATAATAATAATGTTCACATGGACGGTCCATCCGGGCACAACAATTTCATAAAATATGAGTAGTAACCTACATGATATCGTTGTTATACTTAGGTATCATGCAGGTCAGCCCCAAAATTGCCTAAAACAGTTTCATTCAGTATTCGAAGGGTTTTTAGGGATTCCTAATCCATTGCTTCATATGTTTGAAACATTAATCTGCTCAACAACGTAAATAACGCAATGAATATTTTTGAGTTCATTAATTGTCAAAATGAAAGGCATTGCCATTGTGTGTTTCACAATTTAACTGTTGACATCCAGAGGTGTTACAGGTGTATTACTAGGAGTTCTAATTACTATTAGCACTCACGAAAGTTAGGCATTTCAAGGCAGTAAAAAACTCAAAAATATTATAGTTCAGCCATGATTTAGTACATCTTTGCATATCAATCTGATGAAGCTTGTCCCTATACTTTAATGGAGTAAATATGATGGATAAAGATACCACCCAAGTAGTTGTAGGCATTACCCCTTCAAATCAGCAACGCTTAGTAAAAACATAAAGACATCTGCATTCCTGTTAGCGGCCGCAGTAGACGGCACGGACTCGACGAAATATTCCTTTACTTTATACGTATCATCACATAGGTATTCGTTATCTACTTGTAGGTATGGCGGAGGGTCGTCAACAACAGATCGTCGCTTGTTTTTGCGTCCTCCATCCAACGACTGTCTGTAGTTTGGATTGATGGGACAAGCAATTAATGGTTAGGGATTAGACACACGATAACTTTGATTCCCCATTCAAAACAAGTTACTTCCATTTTGTTTGGCAATAATCCTCATAGTATGTCTACCTAGGGCAAGTCATCCAGCTCGGTAGATACAACTTTGAGAAAGAAGCCGACAGGAGGATCCAGTTGGGCTGGGCAGCATTTGGGAAACTTCGTCAAGTCTTCTCGTCGCCTATGCCGCAATGTTAGAAGACTAAGGTCTTCAACCAGTGCGTCCTGCCCGCTATGACATACGGTGCCGAAACGTGGACACTGACAGTCGGGCTGGTCCACAAATTTTTAGGTCGCTCAGTGCGCTATAGAGCGGGCTATACTTGAAGTTTCCTTGAAGGATAAAATCAGAAATGAAATTATCCGAAAAAGAACCGGAGTTACCGACATAGCATGCATAGTAATCAAACTGAAGTGGCAGTGGGCTAGCCATGTTTGTCGAAGGACCGATGGCTGGTGGAGCAGACGAGTCCTGGAGTGGAGACCGCGTATCGGCAAGCGTAGCGTGGGACGCCTCCCAGCTAGATGGACCGACGACCTTAAGAAAGCAGCTGGGACAGACTGGATGCGGAAGGCGGAGGATTGGGTATTGTGGCACAGCTTGGGAGAGGCCTACGTCCAGCAGTGGACTGCGATAGGCTGAGTTGATAATCCTCATCATCATCCAACCTCCTTCTGCACTCAGGTATTTTTTGGGATCTGCGCAGCATGTCTGCTTATCATTAAGAGCGTTCATCCAAAAAGTTGGCAAACTGACGGCTTCGCTGCGATCAGATGCAAGCGTGCAGCATCCCTGTTGCGCAGAAACAGAAATCAGAAATCATTTATTTTGCAATGAATGTGGGTACAAAATAAGATGTAAACATTGTCAAAACAGTTCCAACACACTCTACCTTACGGCACACAAAAGTACAAAAAAAAAATTGCTACTCAATTTTACAACCAAATAAACAAAAAAGAATAGTACATGTGGATCTACAGCCTTCCTAAATAAACTAAACATCGAAAACAACCATCTTAATTCTATATTTTACAAATGATTGATTATATTTATTTTACTTAGGTACATTAACAAACACAAAAAAAACATTATAAACTCAAATCATTCAAAAAATCTTGTATAGAATAGTAACATATATCTATTAGTAAGGATGTTAGCTTCTTTTTTAATATACTTCGTGATTCTTCTTTATAGGCATGAGGTATTTTACTATCCCGGGTCGACGGCGCGTTAAGTTCTACGCGCGCCTCAAAGAGATCAGCAACTGAAGGGGTCCGATAGGACCGATGCCTGCCGGGGTTGCGGGAAAGTCCGAAAGGGATACCGTGGTCCCTGGCACAGGCAACTGAAAAAACACGGGTGGGTTTTAGTCAGTAAGAGTCTGACACGATACGGATACTTAGTCGACGACGACACGATACGAGAAGTTATTTGATAATTTCCCACCCAAAAAAATAAATAAAGAAATTTTAGGTATTTTATTATAGATGACGGGCCCTATAGATACTAAGCTTTTTCTTAATAATGCTGTTTTGTGCCTACCCGTAAACATATTATTTTTTGTATTGTGACCTAGCAGATCCCGGACGTGTTCTAATATCGTCCATTAGGGTAAAAAAAGGTGTATATTTGTTCTAACAAATATTGCAACTTCAAGTATATACAAAGACGGAAAGACAAGTAATTTTAAAGACTTGAAGACAGGTGTACAACTGTCGGTATTTTTAAGAGTGAGAGAGTGCGTGCCAGCCCCAACGAATTGCTAGCAAACTGGATTGTCCTATCATTTTACTTTTTAAGCCAGTTGCATGTTCCTTCTAGTGGTTAATTGTTTGTGTTCGTTTAACTTTGTTTGTTTTTCTTGTTTTAGTTGCGTATAGATATTACTAACATAGTTTGTAAGTAAATTGTTACCAACGATATGAGTCCATGTTACTTGAGGATAAATATTTTATTATTATTATATATTATTATAACTAGTGAACTAGAGAAGAATTGCAATTATAACACTAAATTTGATGTTGTAATCGTTTTAAGTGTAAAAAAGGCATTTAGAAAGTTTCCAAATACTTTTTTTATCTAAAACTAAATATTGGGTGTTACGATATTAATTATTGCATTTCATAATCAGTATTTTAGTTCACTTGTTAGCCATGTTTCTTATTTCCCTGACGGGTAAACTTTAAATTGCCCAAAAAAATTCAATGGTGCTAAAATTGAGTGTGAGTGTGCATGAGCCTTTAGAGTTAGTTCCCCGAACAGCCGCCGCTCAATCAAATATAATTGGTCATCTGATCCGCCGTATTTATGACGTCACTTCCTCCTCTATGACTTCTTTATTGTGCCTCTCATTACTGCTACACAAATACAATGCGCTGTTTTGAGCTTACGCTACTTACCAAGCTGTTTGTACACCTCAAAATTCAAAAAGTCATAATATGAGTGGTAGAAACCCAACTGCACCTGTAGTAATTGTATTCTGTAAAAGTCACACAAACGAAAGACACAAACGCACCATTGACATGTGGTCAACGGTAAGTAACACATATGTGTTGCTGCAACATCACAGTCATCATTAATTTTTCAGCACCAGGAACTGTCGTATAGGTATTTACTGAGTGAAGATACTTACAGTTGCAGCATCGATATCTGCGTAGTTCACTCCGACGTTACGAAATGAACACAAAATGATTGTGCAGACGATTTAGTAAAATCATATTCTGATGGATGAATATGATTTTACTAAATCGTCTCCACAATCATTTTGTGTTCATTTCGTAACGTCGGAGTGAACTACGCAGATATCGCAACTTGGTTGCTAATTAATTTCAGTCTCTCACAGAAGCTGATCGCAGATTAAATTTTAAGCTAATGGCTTATCTTAAATGTGGGAACGTAAAATATAGATAAATAAATGGACAGATAAATACTAAATGTGTTTAGTATTTATAAAATGTATACTTACCTACTTAAAATAATATCGCTTGTGCTAACGTAATTTTATATAAGTAGGTATGTAGGTATATACAGGGACTAGTTATATTACCTAGCGGAACACTGCACACGTGTTTGTATCGATATCTAAACACGATAAATTAAACGATTCGTTGTTTCTTTTTTGGGGGTCTACGACCGCTGATAGTGTTATTACTTGAAGTATGAGCTGACAAAATGTTTTCTTTTGTTTTATCGCGTTTAGGTATCGATACCAATAACTGATTTTTAAACTGATATTCAAATGACTACACTAACTTACTGCAGTCGATGATCCTATGCATGAGGAATAGGGTGTAAAGTTCGAGTGAACTTTACACCCTATACATAGGGTGGATCCTCTATAGAAAAGTGAGGATCCAGCCATGAGCAACCAGATGGGTCTTGTGTCTGTCGGGCAACAGCCCAACGATTGATGTCGGATGGTCGTGTAAATACTCGTCGCGCGGTAAACGCTGCTTGTGCGATGCAATGGATTTGTGTGACGTCAGGTCTGGTCAGGCCATATGAAGACCATGTAGATAAGTGTCTGAAATGGTCTTTTGAGGAAAAAATCATACAGATAGGAGTGGACCTGTCCAGTCAGTGCAAGCATTTGTCAGTAATCGTGTAGCTCAACGCGGAACTTAAGGAGCTCAACTCGACGAACAATACCAAAGAAAGGACATTTGGATAGGTCGCACAAACTACTCAAACTACTAACGTTGCTGCAAATGATGACGACGCTATGCTGAAGTAGTTGCACGAGGCTGCACTGACGTTCATACTCGGGGTCACCAGAAAAGAGGCATGAAGAACAGGGTGTAAAATTCACTCATCCTCTATAGAAAAGGGAGTATCCTCCGACCAGGCGGATGTCGTGTCTGGCGGGCAACTACCCAACGATTGATGTCGGAAGGTTGTATATATACTCGTCGCGCGCTAAATCCTGCTTGCGCGATGCAGGATTTGTGTGACGTCAGGTCTTTGATGCGTAGTTCGCATTTGTGGCGTCGTAGATGCCGCCACAAAAAATCACCAATTTTTATTTTTATTTTTTTATCTTGCTTAGATCGGCACCCGTCACGTCTGCGGAGTTTCGCTGGCTAATTGAATTTGCCCCTGTATAATATACAGGTATATTGAATTGATTTGATTGGCGCTCCCAATGTCAATGTGTTACCGTAGTCTATTTGCAGTTGTCTGCGTTACAAAAAAATCAAACTCAAACTCAAATTAAAGCATTTATTTCAATTAAACCATTTACAGGCACTTTTGACTGTAATAGTCAAGAAGTCGTTCAGTCAGAAATATGAAGCTAGTTGCCCATTCCAAAGCGTAGTACGTACGTAGGGAGAAGAACAGTTAATCGGAGAACCTGTTTCGTGAGGCGGCCATCGATTGAAGGAATTGCCTTCTTAGCCTGTCTGCACTCGCCTTGGTCCGGCCATAGTTTATGATGCTGATCCCTAGTTCGTTTCCTTGCATAGGTAACCGAATGGGAGTGGCACGATGGGTTCGGGCCCCACTGGTGCCATGCTCGACCCCCTTCTGGCAAGTTCCTCGGCTGCATCGTTCCCCAGCGAACCGTTGTGTCCTTTGATCCATTGAATGGTTATATTATTGAAGTCACACACCTGGTTAAGGTGCTGGTGGCACTCGTATATCAGCCCAGAGTCCACAGTGTGACTGTTCAGCGCATGCAGAACAGCCATGCTGTCTGAGAGTATACGTATCGAGTGGTCCTTAACTTCCCTAGCCAGAATAGCTGAAGCGGCAAGAGAAATACCCATACATTCGGCCTGGAACACTGTGTTATGGACTCCCAATGGTGTAGCTATGTGGATGTTGAAGTCCTCCGAGAAGACTCCAGCACCTGTACCACTACCTGTTTTGGATCCATCCGTGAAGAGCCCAGTCGTCAGGCCACACTAAAGATGTCTAACTATACAAAGCGGAGCCCAGTCATCGGTCCACACTAAAGATGTCTCGCACTCAATTCTCAATGGTTCTTACATAAAAATTGTCTAGTTATAAGGTGATAAACGAATATCCGATTACCAGCAGCGGAAAGGCTCGGAACCGGTAGCCACTCCACCAATAAAATAAGATAACGTGAATTTACGAACTAGCCGAGAGTTTCTATAAATAGTTCGTAAGTACGTAGCTCTAGCTGCAATCTCGTCGGTGACGACTGCTCTTTTAAGACTTCAACTTAATGCTCAGTTAATGGGAACGTTGCACTATCGATACAACTGATCGAAAACTAAGTTACTATACGGTATCATGAGTAGCTACTATAATCTGACATCTTGCGGACAATAAGTTTGAAGTGCTTTTGCATATACATCGTGCGGGAGCAATGCTTGCATATTGTACCGCACACGGCGGCGGCGGCGACATCAGACAATATGATTAGCGCTAATTATCCGGTTAATTGCTTCAAACCCTGCGCCCGAGCGTCGACCGCGCTCCGCCTGCTCTCCGCCCCGCGCCCTCACACAACACTCACCAAATATTTTAATTACCTTTTACAGACTAAACCATTCACCAGATTATATCACAAGGAGCCCGGTCTCCGTAATCAGTACCTATTCATTGATTTTATAACCTTATCTAAACGGAATTCAATTAATGTTTTAGATTCTTCGTGGCGGCTTCACCACACGTGATTAATTTTAATCACTATTTATTTCTGGGCACTGTTCAATTAAACGCTATCAAACAAATTTCTTAACCATTTTTAATTTCATCTCTATGCAATGTTAATCGAAATCGAATCGTTTTGTTATTAAATAGCATTAATATGTAGCAAAATGATTCGATTTCACAAGCACCAGTTTGTCACAGGACGTCTATATAATCGTCTTCGCAGACGGATATCTTAGTGCCATCAACATTTCTTAATTTTGGAGACATTCAGTATGTTCAGATACCTACTACTTACAGAAACCGGTGTATAAGGTACTTACCTTTCGGGAAAATTATCATTAGCTTGCCAAAAAGAATCAAACTTAATCAAAATCATTAGGCCCTATGTCTGGTACCTAAGTATATTTACTTCGTGGGTCCTACCATCATCACGGCAGTCGATGTGCAGAGTAAGTAAGTCAAGGTGACAGGTAACAGTTGCACTGCATGTTACAAGATCGCTCGAAACTATTTATATACATAACACTTCATTTTTTGTCTCTAATCCAATGTTTGGTAACCCTGTCTCCGAGTCCTGGCTGAACCTTGTACCTAGTCACAGTGGTCACACGTAGCATCCTGGCTGTTATCACAAGCCGCAGTTATTTATGTTATTAGCCGAGTCGCTCACTAAACTACCGCTCAGTTCAGACCACCCGCGAGCAGACGTGTCCCGTGCCCTGCGCTCGCTGCGGACATGGGACCACTCTGTTTGACGACCACATCTGCATTACTTAATGACGGACGCATTGTTTTAATAACTTTATAATTGAATACGATGACCGTTATTATCGATAGAGCATTCATAATGCGTGTCTTCTCAATGAGCATAGATAAGGCAATGTGAAAGATAATGAATGGTTTCTGTACATTAGCAGTACAGGTACACGTACACCTACACACGTACACCTACTACCTACTTGGCCTATAAGTTGTAATCATTGAATGTCATCTATTATGATAACGTTATAATTTATTTTCGTTGCAACTTAGCACTAACTCATTTCGCACTATTCTCGCCAAAACCTATGACGTTCACATCTAGACGCAGTTCAGTGCCGTGCTACAGGTGCTCCAACTTGCTCATTTCCAGTTTCCGTCGCGTACCTGCGCCCGCGCCGTGCCCGGGTCGCCTCACAAATGTTACGCTAATTAGTATGCTGACCTCCGAGATCAATTAAGTAAGGTTTTAATGTCAAGGCCCACTCAGCCTGCAAACGCGATGTTCCGCGTACCAATAACAGTAACGTTTTATACCGAACGCCGCCGACGACGCTCTGCGGTAGAGGCCGAACTGCCTCGTAACTCGGGAACCGTTCGAGATACAACCGACGTCGAATTAATGCTAGAGACCTAATGATGAAGGAGTTCTATGTTTGTCTTAATGTATTACATATATTGGTTCATCGATATTTTCGTTCAATTTAGGACCGATTTTGAAAATTATTTTTTCGTTTGTTAGTTTGCTTGGGTAGTTTTGGAGTTAGCTTTAATAATACTTACGTATTTTTCCCACTTAGTCTATGTGGATGGTTTTGTAATAACTTCATGTCACTGTTATTTACATACAACATAGTGGTATTCGTATTTGTTTGGGGTAGGTAGGTACCACAACTAAAAAAATGAGAAATAAAAGCTTTTTTACAAAAAAGAAAACAACCGAAAAAGACACTTCAAAATTAAAAATTACTTTAATTTCGAAAGTCGTTTTGTATTTTCGGTTTTTGCCACCGACTTCCGAAATGAAAGAAATTTTTCACTCTATAGTGTCTTTTTTGGAAATCGGTTGTTCTTTTCATATACATAGATAAAGGGTGTGGCACAGCATCGCTTTTTGCTGCGCTCTGCCCGCGCCAGCTCCATCAGCGGTTTGTAGGAAAAACTTAAGAATGCAATATTCCCAAGAAGTGTAGTTCAGGTATATTGCATGCACGGAACCTGTTCGTGGTGTCTGTCTACATATGCAATTAAAGTTCTAATATAAAACAGATCATGACTTCGCATTTTTATTTCAAATAATTACCCGTAGGTACCGGCTACGAAGTTACTTTGTTCAGATATAGCCGTGATAGTGCAGGGCTGATGGGGGGGGGGCTAGAGGTGGGGGGCAGGAGGGGGCTAGCGCTAAATCTGGGCAGATCTTACGAGCGGCCACAAACCTGTCCCGACGCCGACGCATTAAAACAACAATTTACAAAAATAAAATTCTTGTCTTGACGGCCTGTGTAAAAATGAGTTTTCTGTATGTTCTGTACTGTGGTGTAGCATTCCTGCATTTTTGACAAAATCCGGCCATAATTTGATATGTCAGTAGTCTACTGGGCTGAGGGAATTTAAGAGAAATCACTTACAAATTCATTCGGCAGAATCAGAATCTAGCAAGTAGCTCTTTGAGACTCTCAAAGTACCCCTTCCTTAATTCTGATGAAATCACATTGGACACGATTTATCAAATTGACTAAATCCAGTGTCCTCATGCAATTTGGCAATTCAAATCGAATGTAAAACAGAAAAGGATGTTAAATGACATAACATTTCATTTAGCAGATTAACCAATTCCACAAGTTGTCGCCAGCTTCTAGGAACCATCATCTGGAATGCAGGCGACAGTAATGTTTACGTCCTATATTGACCTCCTACAAGAGTGAACCTATGGTAATTTGGTAGCTCCCCTGACCTGAGCCTCTTACGTGCAACTTTAAAGCTGTGGGTGTGAACCAGCGCAGGCGCAGCGGGCGTGCCGAGCGTGCTCCGGCGCACCGCATCACACCGTGGCTTGCGGCGTGCTGGCGTGCTTATTATTTAATTAAGATTATTATTTAGGCATACCGCGAAAGAACAGGTGGTGAAACCCACTATTTTACACAATACCATCGCTCACAATGTTGTAACTGGGTACTAAACAAAACTATATAGGTACATAAACAGCAGCCTACAGTCTTAGCTCAGTGGCGAGAAATCTGGACCGAGGGATATTAATAACATCAGTTAGCTAAAAAAATAAAACAAAGTAGCTATATAATTACCTACGTAACATATTTTCGTAAACGATTACGACTAATCTGTTTCATTTTGACAGTTCAACAACATTGCGTTATTGACGTTGTTGAGCAGATTTTTCTTTCGAACCGATTCTTGATGTTTCAAAACGATTCAGATTCTGATTGATCGAGTATTACGCAATTAGAGTACTTTTCTACCGAACAATTGTTAGTTAAGATTGGCCGATTGTTTCAGCTTACAACTCTGAAACAGGAGGTCTGTACAGCAGACGGTACCTACTAAATACTATCGGATGATATAACTACGTAGTTGCATATTTAGTGTCAAATGCAAGTTAGTACTTGCATTACACATTATTCATCAGCTATAAAAAAATGACACACAGGTTTATAAAGCTGAGATACGAGTGCAATAATCCTGTCTATGAGATTGAGAAACATTCGTAAACATGGCCATCAGCGACCATTAATCCCGCGCCGCCGCGCCGCTGCGCTGTAGCTTCGAGTCACTCCCAAGGATGCACCACGGTGGATATGCTGCTAGCTTCCCAACACGCATCGCCTACGTCCACGCAACGATCACTCAATACCTACTGACGACGTTTTTGCTCGTGCGCGGTCTGTGTTCATTTCATACAGATTGTTGTGATATAGAGAAGCTGTAACTCTTATCTTATCTTATTCTATTTCCTGTGTGGATTCAACTAAGTCAAACAAACAAACTAGCAGTTTGCTCGATTTATCGTTGTGTTGGTTTTCGCCCTGTAGTGGAATCTCAAGAATTCACCCCTTATAGAGGTAATCATAATCTACAAAATTTACTTTTTATAAGGAAGGTGAGCACTGAGGGGAACGAATTTTGAAAATTCATCCCATAAATGAGAATGAAAGTTTGTAGGGAAGTTCGTTTTGCCGATGGGAAATCCATAGCTGAATAATAAACACCTAAACTGCCGCGTGCTGCCGCTGCGTATTGAATAATTGACACCGTTATGAAGGCACCACAAGTTTATTCCGGAATTTATTCAAACAACGCACTTTACCTGAGACCGGAGACACTTTTTTTTTTTGTTCCGTCGTGTAAAGTCGTCATGGATGTCCTCCGCCCTAGGGCGGGCGAAGGGGTTTGTCAGACTCCTACTGACTAAAAACCACCCCGGTGTTCCCTTCCCACACTTAGGTAGACCGGGGATCATAAGATCTTGTGCGCCTTCCACGATCCCCGGCTGGTGCTGGCCCACCTTTGCGGGCCACCTCTGGCCCGTGTCAAAGTCAAAGTCAAAAGTCAAATCATTTATTTCAAATAGGCCCTTATAAGGCACCTTTGAACGTCAAAAGTGAAGTTAGGTCTAAGATTCCCTTCGTGACATCCGATAGGGGCGCGCATGGAACATTACGCACCGCCACCTCGGGTCCTGCTGAATGCAGGGGTGGACGTCCCCGAGTCCACCGTCCCTCCGGATCTGTTTACGGGGGCTGGATCTCTAATTCCTTCCTTTCCGCAACCTCCTTTTGCGAAATGACGATTTCACAGAAGGAGATCACCGCATCCCACGTCTCGGCGCTCCCGACCATCGAACTAGCAACGGCCGGCAGCGACTGGTCCGCACCGACTTCTGATACAAGGGCACGGCGCGGCTCCTCCCATGCGGCTCACTATGCCAGTGTATGCCACGCCGCGTCCTCGCAACAGTGGATGCAGTGATGGCACAGAGCATCCGGCTCTCTGTTTATGCCACACAGGTTAGTACTTCTTATAATATTATATTTGACTTTTTATGTTAGGTAATTTAATCTGTGACATTATTTATTTCAAATGAATTGAACTTTGAATCATTCCTAATTATTTCTCTATTTTATTTTTATAATTTCTATTTGTGATATGGCTTGTTACATCTAATTTGTGTGTGATCTTATTTATTTAAAATGAATCGATTCTTTCTAATGATTTCTGGAGGTATACTTTGCAAAGACGTAAAATGTGATATTATTTATTGTAATTTTATTTGATTTTATAATGATAACTATTTTTAATTACTTCATTTAATCATGTTACTGCTCATATTTTATAAAACTATTGTGCCTGATAACCATGTAAACTTTACCATTATTATTAAGACCTTGTAAACACATGTGATATGCAATAAATATTTGAATTTGAAGCAGCCATGCCCCGATAGCACCTGCGTCTCTCGAAACGATAGGGAGCCGTGCCTCCTATCGAGCCATTCGCTGCGCGTCGACATTAGCGAGGCCGGGTATGGAGCAGAAGCCTGTCCAGCCACTCTATCACCACGACCTCGCGGAGCTGTGACCGACGAAGCTCGATCTCTCGCTGCATCGGTCCACCGCTCCGTGATCGCGCCTCCTCGCACCACGCTACAATGAAGCGAGGGCTCTCGCCTCTAGGTCCCTGTTAGGGCATCTGGCCAGTGCACAAGCTGCCTGGTAGGATATCGTGCGATATCCCCCTGATAGTTCTGACGGCCATCGCCCTCTGCGAGACCTGAGACCCTCTTTTTTTTTTGTCGCTGAGAAATGCTTTATGCATTGCCGCTCGTGGGAGACGAGACGGGGTATGTGGGACTCCTGTCGGAATGACAGGATACCCACTAAAACTCAGCGGTGTTCCCACATCGCTGTGATGGGAGGGCCATGGGACACCACAACCCTCTCGGCGCATGTCCGCCTAGCTGGCGGGCCCCGCATGCTCCCTAGGCTGGGGGGCTACAGGAATGGCCGGGAACACCTGGCCATTCCCGTCCGACACTGGTAGAGGCCTGTGCAATACAGGCAAGGGGCTGTATTGCTCCCGGCACATGCCCGCCTAGCTGGCGGGCCCCGCATGCCCCCCAGGCTGGGGGGCACCGTGCTACAGGAATGGCCGGAAACACCTAACTATTCCCGTCCGACACTGGTGGAGGTCTGTGCAATACATGTTGGCCCGAGGTCTCAGGTCTCCGGCCAACATCGCCAACCTCAATCAAATCCATAATCGACTAAACCACTGCGCCCTTCCTGCACCAGGAGACAGCAGTGCATCACGCGAGGGAGAGGATCCTCCATATGATGAGGCTCCGTGCATGCTTGTGACGAGAGTCGGCCGTGTCAGCCGTGTTGCCAGCCGAAACGGCCGCAATTAGCGCGATTACAGGCATTACGGCTGGGACCGCGCCGCCGTGCCGTACGCGCCGCATCCGGCACGGAACTTGACCGCATTCACACGAACTGGAGGCGAGATGAACTGGATGAATTAACACACCACTTTGAAGTGTAATCAGGCTTACAACTTGCTGAATAAAGTTATGTTTATGACAACTGTCTCAGATACTCACGAATTGGATTTGGTGTTTGAAGCTCTTGATTTCATTATTCACTGGCATGTAACCAGGGTTGTCAACTCTAATGTATAATATAGTATCCTGCTACATAACAGGCCTTTTTTTTTTAATTCTCGGTGGGAAATTTTCAAATAACTTCTTACGCTCCGGGCGGTGCGGGATGTCAGATTTTTACTGAAACCCACCCCCGTCTTCCTTCAGTTACCTCTACGTTGCCAGGGGCCACGGTATCCCTTTCAGACTTTCCCGCAACGCCGGCAGGCATCGGTTCTATCGGACGCCTTCAGTTATGCATCTCTTTGACGCGCGCGTGGAACACAACGTGCCGTCGTCTCGGGTTTGGTCCTTATCAGACGGCGAGCTACCCATTGCTCACTGTCCGCAAGCCCGCACCTACGGTGGCCGGGAATCGGTCTGTGATTCCCGAAGCCCAGGACGTCTCTTGCGGTGGCTAGGGGCGTGAGGGCGTGAAATTTGCCTCTCCCTCACGCGTTCCGCCTCCTCCTTCGCGAGCATTACTGCTTCGCAGAAGGAGGTGACGGCCTCCCATGCCCCGTATCATCTCCATATCCGTCGCTCCGTATCATGGCCTGGACCAGGGCCGGATGCGAGAGATCCCCGCCACCGATCGCCTCCACAAGGACACGGCGATGCTCTGCCCAAGCCGGGCAGGTCTCCACCGTATGCTCCACCGTGTCAATTTCAATTTCAATTTACATATTTATTCTGAACAAAATTACATTTGTGTCGAATACAGGATTAATACAATAATAATAATCAATAAAAGTTACAATTAATTACAAGTTATGAATACACGGAATAATAATAATAATCAATAAAAGTTACAAATAATATGGATAAAAAGTCAAAAATAAAATAAGAAATCAACTCAATCAAAAAAAATAATAATAACATGTCAAGAATGAGACTTAAACAATAAACAAGTTACACTGTGGCATTATTTTTGTCCCTAAAAAACTCTTCTATACTATAGTAGCACTTCGTCAATAGGAATGAGTTTAATTTGAATTTAAATATTCTTGGACTATTAATCATTTTTAATTCTAATGGCAATTTATTGAAAATTTGTACAGACTGTACTTTAGAGCTATGTTTGACAACATTTAATTTTGGCTGCAAATAATTAGGCAAATCTTTCCTGCGCGTTTCCACCCTAGTTTCCCTTTCTTCCTTTGTCTCGTATTTCTCTAGGTTTTTTAGAAAACTACTTAGTAGGACCAAAATATAAAGACAAGGTACAGGTAAAATCTTTAATTTCACAAAATGCTCTCTACAAGATTCAGTTTGCTCTATGCGAAGAATAGTTCTGAGGGCCCTTTTTTGCATAACAAAGGCTGCATTTATATTGTATTTATAACTGTTCCCCCATAGTTTAATACTGTACCTCAGCTTGGACTCAACTAAGGCAAAATAAACATTTCGTAACTGAGCAATGGTTAGTTCGTCCCTTAAACTTCTTAAGGCATAGCATGCACTGCTCAGAGTATTTGTGATTGCTTCCAGTTCTTGTTTCCAGCTTAAGAGCTCATCAATTTGTATCCCTAAAAATTTTAAATTTTGTACAATTTCCACTTTATTCCCCAATGAAGCTATTTCAATACTATCATTATTCCTCACAGTTGATTTGAATAGCATACATTTAGTTTTCTCCACATTGAGTTTTAAATTGTTAGTGGAAAACCAATCAGTTATCTGTCAAATTTTTTAACAGCATAGGCGGCCGAACTAAGCCTTCCTGACAATATTTATTTCTATGTCTGGCCCCATTGTAATTTACCGTGAATAGTTATTCCAAGAAAAACTGTTAACTCAACAGGGTCCAACTCTATCACATTAACTTGAACGTAGGTAGTTAGCTACCTGACATTTGGCGTTGAAAATGTAATAACTTTAGTCTTCTCTTCGTTCAGGAAAAGATCATTTACAATAAACCAATGCACAACTTTAGAGAGCGCAACTTGTTCAAAGTTGACTAACTGACGTTTGATTTTAAAAATGAGGGAAGGAGAGAGTTAGGTAGGTCGTTTTAGAAGAGAATAATAACTGCAGTGCACTCGTATCACGGAATACGATTTATAATAATTTATTAGTTCCTATAATATTATATAGGAACTTGAATGTTCCGTCACAAGCAATTGCCATTACAAACTCTATTAATACTTTTAAACAATCAAGACTAGAAAAACAAGAATGCTTTTAAAAATGTAATTATAAGATGCTACTCACCTAGGTAGTTATGTAAATACAAAAGTACCACGAAACAATGTAACGTACAAACAAACATAAATCATAAGACATGTACTATGAGACAATGAAGTTCTGTATGAATGACATGTTATCATAAAAAACGCTCAATTATTTGCTAAACTGATGAGGGCTAATTACCGGGCTCCTAATGATGTCCTTCTCGTGCTGAGGTCACCTGTGTAAACACTACGTTGTGTAGGTACACCCATGAGCTAGATCTTTTTTATTACATTGGCAAAATATTTAGGTATGTGGACTCTTATCTACATTAATCTATGTAAAATCTCATGATCGTAGTTGCTAGTGGATAGGTATGTAATGTACCTATCCACTCGCAACTACGATCATTAGATTTTGGTCGACTAAAAAGATAATTTAAAAAATTATATATTATAAAAGATAAAATATAACCTACGTAGGTACTCGTATTTGCTAAAGCCACCCCCATTTATTTCAAAACGTTAATAGATACTTGATTTCTGACAACAAAGTCGACTAATAAAGAGTATACGTGCCGAATGCGTACATGTCAGTAGAACCCGCGCCTGTATGGAATCGTTGGTCGCAAGAATAACTTGTTGCTGTCATAGTTAAACAGGCGCACCATCAACTGAAGACACTCATACCATTCGCACTCTCAATCACACAAACCAAGTACAAGCTTACAATGTAAAAAAAAACAAATAGTACGTAACCAGCTCCACCCACCTGATGACACACATTAGGTTGCACCTTCTCAGGGCCGCCCTCACTACTTAGTGGCCGGCTATATGAGCGCGCGCGCGTGAACAGCCACCAGTTTGAGTCAGGAGTCATCAAGTCATGACGCAGGAGGTGGTGCGAGTGCTGGTACTGCTGGCCGTGGCGGGCGCGCTGGCCGATGTCAACGTCATGAAGGACGTCACCCTCGGCTTCGGGCAGGCGCTCGACAAGTGTCGACAGGAGGTGACCACCACACATTATTTATTCATTCTCGTTACTGATGACGAACTAAGTCAGATTCCACTGCTTGTTTCCAACGAACGATAGCTCCATTACTAATGGAACCGAAGCCTTTTTGATGACCCAATCTTTGGTCCGTGATTACGGAAGAATCTACAGAGAATTAGTTCCATTGAAACATCATAAAGAACTAAGTAGGTAGATTTTGCATTCAATAGCCTGTATTTAGGTACACCGGACTATTAGTATCATAACTAATCGGTCACACTTCCTCACTGAGCGCAACCTCCTTGCTTCCACCAGAGTGACTTGACAGAGGAGAAGATGGAGGAGTTCTTCCACTTCTGGCGTGACGACTTCAAGTTCGAGCACCGCGAGTTGGGCTGTGCCATCCAGTGCATGAGCCAACACTTCAACCTGCTCACCGACTCTAGCCGCATGCACCACGACAACACCGAGCAGTTCATACAGTCCTTCCCCAACGGCAAGTCTAACCTTATTGTTACCTTTGTCTAATTCTGATGGAGTCATATTTATGGGCATAGGCAAATGAAAACAGCTGGTAAGATCTATCAAACTATTTACCTGGAAAGAAGAACCGACAGTTTAAATTCTCTAGCGATACCTCTCTTAGACCGGGTCCTCCAAATGCGCGAATACGTGATCGTCGCGCTCTTTTATATGAAATAGTATGACAGTCGCGCGATCAATCAAGTCGCGACTGTACGTCAAAATTCATACAAACGATCGCGTCGATCGCGTACTCGCGCGAAGATCGCTTTTGTTTAGCACGCGGGCTTATGTTATAGTGAATTAACTTCAGAAGAAATAATTAATTAATGTTTTCCTCGAATAGTCCTATTCCACGCAGCGTCATATCTTCAGTGTGTAACGTGTGTATGTGATGTGTGTGCAGGCCAAGTGCTGGCGCGGCAGATGGTGTCGCTGATCCACTCGTGCGAGCAGCAGTTCGACCACGAGGAGGACCACTGCTGGCGCATCCTGCACGTAGCCGAGTGCTTCAAGCACGCGTGTGTGGCACACGGCGTGGCGCCCTCCATGGAGATGATGATGACGGAGTTCATCATGGAGGCGGAGGCGCGGTGAGCGCCCCGTCTCGTCCTCCATAGCACGTCGCGTCTGCAGTGTTGCTGCGGTCACATAAACCTTGCTCATAGTGCTGGTATGGTTTAAATAAACTGACGTGTCAAGCTTAAGACTAGTTTTCAAATTCATGGACGCAGGCTGATAATGTAGAAAACATACAAATGGAAATTCAGAGACGGAACGTTGGTTTGTCAACCTGAAAGTAAAGGATAGAGTGATTACTACAGAGTAAATAATGCCAAGGTGTACATATGTACTTGGCATGGCTTTGGCAGCCAAGGTCCGTGAGAAATGATGAGCAAGTGGCAAAGTTACAGCAGTTGCAGTACCGACACGACGTGGAAAGTTTGTTTTAATAATTATTAATAATACTACGTAGAAGTGACACTAATGTCTTGTTAATAACACGAATGACGTCGCACATTTATGTTTCTTCTAATTACTTTATTTATTGCATATTGCAGACCATAGTGTCCGGGGAATAACTCGACATGTCACTTGTACGTAACTGTTCATATCTTATTTAGTTCTTAATCTATTGTTTTATTAATTATGTAAACTGATAGACAATGACGACTTATGCTTAAAAATGTTCTAACGATTATTATGAAGTAATAAATATTTAATTTGAAAGTGACTAGCTTAACTATCTATTCTGTAAGAGAGGTACCTTAATATAAATGACAAAAAAAAACAAAAAACATTGGTTCAGGGATTAAACTATTAACTAATTTACCTATATAACTAATTTTGTTTAATTTTGATTTGAAGCTTAATTAATCCAGTTACAAAAAAAAAAATTTGATTTCATTTATCTTCAATTTGCCGCATTTATGATGATTCTTTTGTGCCGTAACGAAACTTGTGCTTTTGATAAGTAGGTAAGAAGCACACTGTTCTGTTGCAGTAAACACAGCCGATAACGCGTAACATGTGCAATTTATTTTGTTCTGAAATTCCTACCCAATTCTTTAATTTATTACACACGCTACTGTGCGCTTGCACACCGAACGGTTCATCAGTACTGTGACAAGTAAACGTTTTTATTTCTTTCTTGTGTTTAGAATCGGATGACTCATTATGTTGCTTGTAGTCATCACCGAGCAGTATGGTGGCGAGTGTGGCGACCAACGGCATCATGGCGGCAGATCTATGGCCACAAGACCCCGGGAGGTGAACGCTTCTAACGCTTCTATAGGTCACTGCAACCTCTTGATCTAATCGATTTGGGTCACAACGGTTTAAGCCACAGACGTAGGCAGCTATAATATATATTTGTATTACCTCACCAAAATATGTGGATAGATATAGCAAGACCTATTAATATATATTATGGTATATTAAACCGCAGACCAAATGAGGGCAAAAATATATATTATACTCGTAGTATAGCTACCGTGTGTGGTGGCTTGCTACTCAGACCAAATAAAAAACCAAGACAGAGCGCTGTCAGCGGTGAAGTGAAGCCGGTTTCGTAAATATGTGTGCACTTTGTGTGGTGTAGTTTGATTGTAGTTTCATCGTAAATGTTGTAAATGTGTGCGTGTGAGCGTGTATACACAGAGCGGCGGTGTAGTTTTGGCATGCTTCACTGTATTGTTCGCAGCGCTCTGTCTTGGTTTTTTAATTGGTCTGAGTCTTGCCATAATATAATATATAATTGCTACGTCTGTCACGGGCATCATTGTTTTTGTTTTAACTACAGCTCTATGGGAAGCCTCAAACATACACCTGGTTTCTGAATCGAGAATTTAAAGTTGAGAACTTGGCAAACTATACTTTTAACATTACCGCGAAACTGATTTTTGTTTTTGCATAAAAGGTAAGTTTTGAATTTTGCGAGCTACTAGTTCTCTAATTCTCAATTAAGTAACTGAAAACTGTATGGGTAACTAGTGAGTAACTTCAACTAAATCGAAAACAGGGGATGTAGCTCAGTGGTAGAGCGTTCGCTTTGCATGTGAAAGGCCCCGGGTTCGATCCCCGGCATCTCCAAATTTTGCTGCCCTCAAGAAATATTTCATTTTTTTTTATAAAAACCATGATCGAAGAAAAAAAATTTTTTACAATTTAACTTCAAAATTAAACAAATTAATTTCCACAAAAACATAATATTTGACCCCGACGTGATTTGAACACGCAACCTTCTGATCTGGAGTCAGACGCGCTACCGTTGCGCCACGGAGTCATTAGCACCGATGCCAAAATTATAGTTCTATTGTAATGAATATAAACTGTTCCAATAATAAGATAACGTTTACAAGTAAAAAATACTATTTGCATAGTTTTTTTTTCAATACGTTTGGCTACTGGCACATTTGCACGAAGTAGCAGAAATAAACAATCTGCCAAGTCAAATAGTAAGTTCACAAAGTCAACATAATTATGTGAAAATCATCAGAAAGTGATAATTAAGATACCCATCACGAAATTGCGTTCTGAAATTTGTAGCTGACGCATCGCATTAAGTAGCAATTTGGAAGTTGTAATGACGTTTATTTTGAGTTAGGTAGTACTTTAATTACTTTTTTAGGTACCCTCTTTTAATTTCGTATGAACTGACGTTTTGTGGTACAAGTTTTACGTAATTATATTAAAAACAACAATAAAACATCCTTCTGAATTTTGGCAAAAAATTGCGAAAAGCGGGACCGCTGTAGTACTTAATAACTATTCTCCACCACTAAATATGACATAGTTGTCGAAGTCTTTTAGTTTCTCGGAATAAGAACACCATAGTTGCCCATTTAACGCAAAAATTACGGTCGAAATCAGTCGAAATGTAATAGGCCTCTTAAATTGTGAACGACTACCTACTGGTGCCATCTAGCGGTGAGTGGCCGAACGGGAATTGTGAACAACTTTCAGTTATTCAGCCGTCGTTATGCAAACTAGACTTAACACATTGGCTGTCTATTATTAAGTTTATTTTGGTTGTCAATCGACGTAAGTAATAATTATTTCTTTTCAATTTTAAAAAATTTCAGAATTCAAAATTCAAAAGTCTTTTATTCAAACTCGGCTGAGAATCAGCACTTTTCGAACGTCATACTTACATAAGACAGTCCCCCAAAACGCCCACCCTTCACCACTTCCTAATGCTTTAGCTGGGAAGAAGAAGTGGCGCAAAAAACTCCCCAGCAGCACAGCTGTCTGACAACTTAGAAAAAAATTATTCTATACAATAGTATGCAAAATGATATTTACATTACGCAACACAAAACATAATTTAAATTATAAAATTAATAGCCATGTGACAGCTAGCACACGCCAATATACCAACCAAAAACATCGAGAACTATACTCAAGCAGTGTTCGGTACAATATTGGCAACCGAACAGCTCAGCACTTTTGCCGACATACATTTCCATAAATGCATGTATTGCACGGTGCACCTATCGCCAGTCAGTGCGTGTTCAGATACCAATCGCGTAACTCGGATCAAACCATCTTAGTGCTAATTTAGCTAACATTTATTACCATGTTACCATTTAATATTTAACTAGTGTAATTTAATAGTTAACTAGTGTACAATATAACTTTGAACCATATTATTGCGTATCATTAAACCAGTCTCAAAAACTCAAAACTCAAAACTATCAACCAACCCAAGAAGTAGTTCTAAACCAACTAGGAACTAATTTCTACAAGCAGAAATAAAAGTAACTAAACGAATACAATATCTAAATAAAAGCCTCCAGGCATAAAGGGCGTGCCCGCTTACATATAGCTGTAACTAGAACTTATAATTGATAAACTAGGACCATCGAGGTAAAATAAAAAAATAGGTTGCTAGCTAACCACATATTGCAATACAACTCATTAAAAAATCATTGTAATGAGTAGATTATTTCAACAATAAATTAAAATAAAATAAATTGACTTATAAAGTAAAATTATAAACAGTTATATAAGCTCATATAACCTGTCAGTAAGTAAGCTAATTCTGCAGGCCTAACATGACGCACGCGACAATTACTCGCTCTCGCGTGAGTAATTGTCGTCTATTTCTGTCACTTTTCTCGTTTTCTGACAGCGCTTCCATACAAAATAGTCGACTCCTTCTGTCAAACTTTATGTTTTGTCGACAAACACTAACATGGCACCTTAGGGTGCATTCCGAGTTACGCTGTAATCGATTTGAGCGCGCTAACTCCTGTACCGTATTAACGTGGGCGCGATAACAGTTCGTCTTCAATCGTCATAGATGACGTCATGACATGCGCCATCTTGCGATAACGCCGACCATGCCTTTTACTAATATCACCGTGGGCGCTGTCAAAAATGACAGTTGTGCTGTTGTGTTTTGACTCGCATCCTATCTTTAAACTAACGTGGCATTTTCGAAATTGTGCTTCTGGCTACCGTTTGCCACCTAAAGAAGAAATTTGAAGAATAAACACAAAGAAATATGTTATGCAAGTTTTGACGTTAAGCGAGTACTGTGAGTGCGTTCACGAGCGTTCCGAATTGATGACAGCCCTCAGCTGTCATAATCGTGACATCTTAATCGGAACGCCAATTATCGATGTCAGCGCTGTGAGCGATTATGT
Source organism: Xanthia icteritia (assembly GCA_949128155.2). Classification (NCBI taxonomy): domain Eukaryota; kingdom Metazoa; phylum Arthropoda; class Insecta; order Lepidoptera; family Noctuidae; genus Xanthia; species Xanthia icteritia. The sequence goes on from OX421948.2 coordinate 20,959,984, forward strand.
TCTAATTCGGAAAGCGGGGTTAGTTATCTCGATTTTTGACAATTCAACACAAGATAATCTCCGATTTTTCTGTCATTAAGTCGTATTTACTCGTCCTCGATTTTGACGACGAGAACGACGAGAAGAGTAGACAAAATTATGACACAAAAAAAACTAATTGTAATTATTTTAGTCATCATTTTATTTTATAATATATTAATATTGAAAATACTTACTTTTAAACTACTATTCATATTGTGACGACGTGATTTAAGTATATGGATTTTTTCGTTTTTTGTATGGAAAATATGAAAAATTATTACCTACATGTTGGGTATTAGGGGTTTATGGGTTCCATAAAGGGGGTTCAAATTTTCATTATTTCTGCGATAGGACACACCATTTTCGAGATATCAGCAAAAGAAAAGAAAATTAATTTCCACACCTTTTTAATCGCGATTAAATACTTGAACAATCAGAATTTTAAATGAAAAACGTAAAATTCAGAATAGCACAATTGCTATTTTCACTAAATTAATAACTCAGTGGCATCTTAGTGCCGTCAAACTAAAATAATTATAGTTAAGTTGTGTCACTTTAGTCTATTTCAGAATGGGAAATCGTCGGTTGACAGGAATAATCTAAATTTTGGTAATTTTTAGTCTAGTTTAGACGTATTTGTGACAAGGAAATCGGCACCATTGAATGAATGAAACGGAATCTCAAGCCGATGTTGCTATCATAAAAATAATTTGTTTTTAATAACTTGCAACATCGGTTTCTTGTCGCGACAAAACGAGAAAAAGAGCGTTCTCGCGCTTGTCATGTTATGCCCTGCTGGCGGCTGAGAGTACGACGTCATGCTCACTCAAATGTCTCGCTGATGGTGGCGTGTGTGTTGGATCGTTAAGTTCCTTTCAAAATGGTTGAGCTAAACGGTGCTGATCCATGCGTCATGTTCGTGAACGGGCGCCGTCAGTAGGGACTGGTCATCTCTTATCTGCCACGGCTTGTTTTAATTTATGAATTATTTTTATCTTTTTATGTGCACGTCTTTCTACATTTTCTCACATGTATAATTTCAACATGAATGATGTAACCAATATTTTGTAACAATATTATGATTTAAAAGGGTGTCCGTGGAGTTTCTTGCCCGTTCTTCTCCATAGGAACCTACGCTTTGGAATGGGCAACTAGCTTCATATTTCTGACTGACTGACCCCTTGACAATTCAAAAGTGCCTGTAAATGGTTTAATTGAAATAAATGCTTTGAGTTTGAGTTTGAGTTTTGAGTTTGAATAAAGATAAAATCATACATTTTTCAAAACTGGCTTGAAAGTGTAGAAAGGCATTAAATATTTTTTTTGCATCTCAATGACATCTTTCTACGTACAATTTAACAGAAACGACCTTTTTGAAATTTAATTACAGTCCTATTAAATTTGTAAATCGAATATAATTACGATGTAACTTTTAGTTTTTGTTTCATTGCAATCGTCTCATCCAATAAAAATATATGCTGATTTAAAGTTTTCAAAGTGATACCCATACCACCAACAAGCACTACGTTCCAGGCGGCAAGGGGTTACACAGATTTGGAGCATGGAGGAGTATGCTGACTCTAATATTAAGCTGGGCGGTGACACTTCATAAATTACAGGGTCGAAAGAGCTGTGATCGACCTTGGTAAAAAAAACTTTGCAAAAGGGCGTATACCTCGCGCTTAGTCGTGTCAGAAGTTTGGAAGGCATAGTTTTTATCAGATTTGGACGCCAACAAATTATTAAAGCGACCACACGGCGATAGATTATTGACGGAAATAACGAGGCTACGAAATCTGTCTTCTGACAATCAAGGCCACTCATAACATACGACTCAAGTAGCGCAATTTGATGCCGCGATATTACCATTAAAATCATTTATAGCCAGAGTACATCTCATGGCAATTCCAGTAAGCCCAAACACGGCTTGGATACATTGTTTTATGACGGAGTTCCGGTGCCGTCCTTCCGGCTTCATCTTCAGATCAGTTCGATGGTCATCAGAATTATTTACTTAAATGTGCTTCGTAGTCGCTTAACTATCTTAATCGAGATATCTTATCACCACCCGTGAAATACTTATCATTGAGTAGTTCTGGTGGCCATCTGTGGTCTTCTTCATCCGTTCCACGTCACCAATTGATACTTTCTGAATGCAAATGCTTAACTTGTTGCTGAAAATACCAAAATCGCTATGTGTATGCCTATAATGAATTTTGATAAAAATGGGACCAATCGGGAAGTATATCCTTTCAAATTAAAAAAATATTTTCAAAATCGGTTCATAAATGACGGAGTTATGAGGTAACATACATTAAAAAAAAATACAACAGAATTGATAACCTCCTGTTTGGGAAGTCGGTTAAAACACCATTACGTGAAAAAAACATTTAATTCAGAGTATATTTGTAAAAAAAAAATATGCCTGTTGATTGTTTGACATGGCCCTATATATTATATATACAGGGCGTCCCACGGATATGCCACATGGAGGGAAAGTACCTTGAATATTGTAGATGGAACATTTTACTGAAAGAAGATTTTAAAAAACAATTTAAACTGCATTCATAGATATTTAAATAGTTATATGGTTGAACCGGAAATCGAACCCGTTACACGAGAAAAATAATCACACTGTAGCTTTATCATAAGGATTATTTTTTGCTAAATAACATAGTATCACAAATAAAAGGAAGACCATTGGCGACACTAAAATTGGCGATGTGACGATTATTGTTGAAGATGTCGGAAAAATCATGCCGACTTCCAGCTTTATTGGCGTGCACCGCGTAAGCCGTGATATTAAAAATTTAAAAAAAAAATATAAAAATTACCCAAGGGCTGGTTTTTACCTTGGGCAGAGGCTAAGCATTGGCATACAACGTGGCAATGCGGCCAGTCTCTTGGGTACATTTCCCACATTATGCCCACGCTATCATCTACCTACAGGATAGTTCATCTTAAAAAGTTCAACAAAAAAGTCCGCGAATGCATATTTCTACCTTCTAAGAATGATCCACAGTAACCATTTATATCTTTCAGTTTGATAAAGATTTCACTGTTATTTCCGAAGCTATTTTTTAAATTGGGAATTTTATTTTGATTGAACTATGCCTTGACATGATATCGTTTAAATGAATAGTTTAAAAGATATCACAGATTCAGATATAATTTATTAATCAAACTGTTTTCCTGGGAATCACGTTAGACGAGAAATTACAATGGGGACCTTACATAACATCTCTTGCGGGGGGGCTAAGCTCAGCCGCTTATGCTGTTAGAAAGATAAGACAGTTAACAGACGCAGAAACCGCGCGATTGGTCTATTTTAGTTACTTCCACAGCATTATGTCGTATGGCATTTTACTGTGGGGTCGGGCTGCTGACATTGAATCCATCTTTATTTTGCAAAAGAGAGCTGTCAGAGCCATTTATAATCTACATCACCGCGAATCTCTCAGAGAACTATTTAAAAGGATTAATATTATGACGGTACCTTGCCAGTTCATTTATGAAAATATTATGTATGTTAGAAAAAATCGACATCTTTTTAATAAAATAAGTGATAGACATAATTTTAATACTAGAAATAAAGATAAAATAGATCAACCATTTTTCAAATTATCTAAAGTACATACATCTTTTACTGTGTTAAATGTTACAACAAAATACCTTGTGATATATTGCAATTAAATGAAAGAAAATTTAAAACTCAAATTAAAAGTACAAAGTGCTGGTCCTGCTCCATACGATAATTTAGAATCAAGACAAAATCAAACTGGTTGCAAATTTAAGTGTATATTTTATTATTATTTTTTATTATATGACATTGATTTTACATTCTGTGACCAATTCCTCGCACACTGACTTATTAATTGTAAAATTTTAGGAAAATCGTCTACTTTTACAATGTTTGTAAATATGTGAGCACCATGTATCTATCACATAATTAGTTTATCTGTTGTTGCTTCATTTTTAATTCTTAATTCTTTTTACCTATTGTGGTATAATAATTTTATTCTAGGTGCATCGTCCTCACATATAATTATATAACTAATATACTTATACAAAATATTGTAAAACATTTTAAAAGAGTAACGGTGGAGTTTCTTGCCCATTCTTCTCCATGAAAACTACCTCTTGGAAGGGGCGACTAGAATCAATTTTTTTTTTTGTAAATTATTGACGTTCAAAAGTGCCTTATACGGGCCTATTTGAAATAAATGATTTGACTTTGACTTTGACAGAATTACGCGTAACAAAATAATTATGGTTGACGACAACGCGGGCGCAGCGGTAGGAGTCAATGACCTTTTCCTCGGCTATTAAGTATGTGATATTCATATTCATATCTTTATTTGCATTCCATAATGTAGGTATAAAGGTGTTACAATAGCTTAAAACTAAGGTACAATTACGGACCCTGAAATAGGGCATAGCAAAAACAAACAAACAACTGTGAGCAGTGTCAAACACCACCCAAAGTACTTACACCAGATCATTCATGGACAACTCGCAATACCACCTTACCGCAGCCCTGTGTTGATTTGACATTTCCTGCTATCACTGGTTCAAATAAACAATCTAAACAAATTGTAAAAAATGATGTAGTATTATTTTGCGATGAGATTGGAAAGGAGTTAGGCCACTTGTTGACAGATGAATATCCAGGACACTCCATAATAAATTACTGTATGCCTGGTTGTTCTTTATTTGACATTATGAAAGTAATTATTAAATTTAACTTTAGCCAGGATACTACATTATTAATTTTTATGGGCAATAGGGGAAATGTGAACAAAGGAGAATTGCTCCAATATTACAGAACTTTGTGTAATCTTAGTTTAAGAAAAATTGTGTTGTTTACATTCCCATATAGTAACAGTTTGCCACAGGAAGAAAATAATTTAAGATTTGATTTAAATATGACATTGTATAATTGGACTTTCAATAATAATCTGTTCCATTTAATTGATACTAACAATTATGTTGGTAATAATTTAAAATTGACAAGAGATAGATATAATATTGTTATGTACTATCTTTCTGACTATTGTAAAAGACAGATAGCTGTGTCGCTATCATATTTTTTTTCAATTTCAGCCAAAAATTTGGCTAAACAACTTGCTTCTTTTGAGCAATGCAATGACATTTTAAATAATTCTGCCAATAATTTGGCAACAACTAATGACATGAATTATCATTTAAATTAGAAATTAGGACAATAGAGGAAACCTCTTGCTTAATAAATGCAAAAAAAATAAATACTGATTTAAATCATCAAAATGTAATTCTCACCCATCAAATAGTAGTAATCAATAAAAAAAAAGACTAAACTCCTTAGATTTTCAATGTCAGGCAGCTAACTACTAATGTTCAAGTTAATGGAATAGAGTTGGACCCTGTAGAGTCAACAGTTTTTCTTGGAATAACTATTGACGGTAAATTACAATGGGGCCCACACATAGAAAAATTGTCAGGAAGGCTTAGTTCGGCCGCTTATGCTGTTAAAAAAATTAGACAGATAACTGACGTAGATACAGCCAGAATTGTTTATTTTAGTTATTTTCATAGTCTTATGTCTTATGGGATTCTTCTCTGGGGAACCTGTGCGGACATTAATACTATCTTTGTTCTACAGAAAAGGGCTGTTCGAGCCATTTACAACCTAGGTCCAAGGGATTCCCTTCGAGAAAAATTCAGAGAAATAAACATCCTGACTGTAGCCTCACAATATATTTTTGAAAACCTATTACATGTACACATTTAAATATATCAAATTTTAAGAAAATGACCGATATTCATAGTTTAAATACCAGGAATAAACACAACCTTGCTGTACATCGCACACGTCTCCACAGAGTAGGCAACTCGTTCATGGGTCAATGTATACGCTTTTACAACAAACTTCCCATTGATATTCGAAACTTACCCATTAAACGATTTAAAAGCTGTATTAAAACCAAACTTTGTAAAAAAGGGTACTATAAAATTTCAGATTATTTAGAAGATAAAAAAGCGTGGGATTGAGCTGCTCGCTCTGCTAAGCTTTGTGATAAAACTATAAAATTTGACATTTTAATTATTATGTAAATCATTAAAAATACCAGTTTTTATATACATATTGACATTGTTGAAAATTATATAGAAAATAACATGATTACTTTGTAAAGTATTATATTGTTTTAATTATTGTGAATGTGAGGACTATGTGGATATTTTATTTTTATTGTTTTTCCTCTTTCTTTAATTTTTTCTTTCTCAGTTAGTTTAAATGATGGTCTGGCAGTTTGAGTACTTTATGCGACCTACCCAAATGTCCTTTCTTTGGTATTGTTCGTCGAGTTGAGCTCCTTAAGTTCTGAGTTGAGCTCTACGATTACTGACAAATGCTTGCACTGACTGGACAGGTCCACTCAAATCTGTGTGGTTCTTTCCTCAAAAGACCATTAATTCAGACACTAATCTACATGGTCCTCATATGGCCTGACCAAGATTATGTCTGGACTTTAAAAGAGACTGTGACCTCTGAGTTTGTTTCGGTCTTTCTTCTCAGAGTAGTCAGATAGGAAACGCCGAACTCATCTAGCATTTTCTTCTTTTTTTTTTAAATATTTTTTTAATGTGACGTGTAAAAGTGATTGCAATATCCTATTTACAGAATAAACAATTTCATTTCATTTCATTTCATTTCAAAAAGTATAAAATTAATTCATAAATAAAAATTTAATTAAAATAATTAAAAAACAAATTAAGTAACAATCAACATTTTTAAATATGTTCTTAACATTTATTAAGACCAGTTAGGTTGTGGTAGATAATAATTATTTGATAAGGTCAATATAATTAAACATAATCTCATATTATAATATTTATCTATTTATGTATGAATGTATATTATAAGAGGGTAGCATTAACATATTTTTATATCTGACAGATCGGTCATTAAAATGAGGGGAAATGTAATGTATATAGAAGAAGAATGTAATGGTGCATTCGTCAAATGTTTAAAGTGCCGATTTAAAACTAATGTCCCACGTCTTGTACAATGTAAAGGTAAGTCTAAAAAATCATCTTGACCGACAACTTCTTTTTAATTATTTCTTAGTGTATGGATTCTAACAATGTTTTATTTTAATTGACTAACGCTATTTTTATATGTTTCCAACTGAGTCAGTTTCGTGGTGTGTTGTTTTAGTCTTTGCAAGTTACTTGATGAACTATTTATAAAATGTTACACAGACTGTCATATTGTCATAGATATGTCAATTATTTCAAAATTTGTTACAATTAGTATTAGTAAGTTATTGACGAAAAAGGGTTTTTTTCGTGCACGGAGCCTTATACCGGTGTCACTTGTAGATATTTGACTGTTGTTACTGGTAATCAGAAGCCCGAAAGTCTGACAACCACTCTTACCAAGGGTCTCGTAATACCCAGTAATTCATTGTGGAAATGGGCAGGTGCTCTATGTAAAATATTGGTATTCAGCTGCATCTGGTTGGAATGGAAGCAGACCCCAACATAGTTGCGAAAAGGCTGGGTAGATGATAATGGTAGAAATAGATACAGCATTTTTTAAAGTCAGTTCAGTCCACAGAACACTATAGCCCAGTCTGATCATGAGCCGATTTTTTTACCTTCATTAGATTGGTAGAACTAGAAATAGTGCAGTCTCCTCTCATAATTGACTAAAATGTTGTTAGTTATAAAAAATCAGCTGTGCGCGTACGTACCTTCTGCCCCGGCGGCGTGTCGTGCACGGAGTAGTCCTCTTTAGAGGTAAAAATAAACAATCAGAGATATAACACTAGTGTATCTCAAACGGGGTATCTTTGAGTCGGGTCTCTCAGTTTAGGTATCTAGGGCAAGTTGTGACTGAAATCCTGCATGATGACCAGTGATCGGACTTGGAAAACTTGCGCTCAATTTAGTAAAATCTTATTTAAATGATAGACAACAGCAAGTTCAAATAAACGGTATCAATTCACCAGGTTTAAAAGTAAAAATGGGTGTGCCACAAGGCTCGATTTTGGGTCCGTTCCTCTTTTAAGTGTATATTAACGATCTACTCCATTTATTAAAAAATCAACCACAAATGGTGTTATTTGCTGACGATACTTCCTTAATTTTTAAGGTAGATAGACGTGCTACAAATTTTGACGACGTAAATAACGCCCTACTGCAGGTCCAAAATTGGTTCACTGCTAATAATTTAGTATTAAATGGAAAATAAACTAAGTGCATAAAATTTTCTTTACCAAATGTTAAAAGTAGTAATTGTGAGATAGTATTGAATCAAGAGAAACTAGAATTTGTCGATAAAACTGTTTTCCTAGGGATCAGGCTCGACTCAAGGCTACAATGGGGTTCTCATTTAACATCTCTTGCAGGACGGCAAGTTCAGCAGCATATGCTGTCAGAAAAATCCGTCAATTAACTGATGTAGATACCGCGAGGCTAGTCTATTTCAGTTATTTTCATAGTATCATGTCTTATGGTATTCTGTTGTGGGGACGGGCTGCAGACATCGAGTCTATTTTTATTCTGCAGAAAAGAGCTATCAGAGCCATATAATTATCTCCGTAGGTGCGATTCTCTAAGGGAACTGTTTAAGGACATTAACATCATGACGGTACCTTGTCAATATATCTATGAAAACATCAAGTACGTAAGAAAAAATTTACATCTTTTTAGTAAAAGAGGTGATAGACATAATTATTGTACAATAAATAGGGATCTATTAGTTCAACCAGGTTTCAGACTGGCTAAAGTAGACTCATCTTTCATGGGGTACTGTTTAAAATGTTACAATAAAATTCCTCCCCACATACTTCAACTGAATGAGACGAAATTCAAATCTTGTATAAAACGCACACTATGTAGGCAGGCATATTATAAGTTGGGGGATTACATAATTGATAAAAATGCTTGGCTCATTGCTGGTCCTGCTCCACAAGCATAAACTAATTGATTAGCATTTGAAAATACCGTTGGAGCTGCTGAAGATTTTAAAAACTATCTTTGCATTGTATAAATTCAATGTCTTAGCATTGTACAATTGCATAGCACATGTGTGAGTACTATGTACCGACTATAAAGCTACCATTTAGGTACTGGGTATGTCTTTCATTGACTTGAATGTGCCCTGGCGGCTGAGATTATGTCATGCTCACTCTAATGTCTCGCTGGCGGTGGCGCGTGTGTTGGATCATTTAGCTCCCTTCAAAATGGTTGAGCTGAATGGTGCTAATCCATGCGTCATGTTCGTGAACGGGCGCCGTCAGTAGAGACTGGTCATCTCTTAGCTGCCATGGCTTATTTTAATATTTTAATTGTTCTTTGTTTTTTATATTTTTATTAACGGACGCTTTTAATGTTTTGCATCGTTCTCACATTATTTTGTATAACTTCAACTTGAATGATGTAACCAATATTATGTAACCATCTTATTTTATTTAAAAGAGTGTCCGTGGAGTTTCTTGCCCGTTGTTCTCCATAGGTACCTACTACGCTTTGGAATGGGCGACTAGCTTCATATTTCTGACTGACCGACCCCTTGACTATTCAAAAGTGCCTGTAATTGGTTTATTTGAAATAAATGCTTTGAGTTTGAGTTTGAGTTTGATTACGGACGCTTTTAACGTGCACGTCTTTCTACATTGTTCTCACATGTATAATTTCAACGTTAATGATGTAACCAATATTTTGTAACAATTTTTTTATTTAAAAGAGTGTCCGTGGAGTTTCTTGCCCGTTCTTCTCCATAGGTACCTACTACGCTTTGGAATGGGCAACTAGCTTCATATTTCTGACTGACCGACTTCTTGACAATTCAAAAGTGCCTGTAAATGGTTTAATTGAAATAAATGCTTTGAGTTTTGAGTTTTTTTTTTGAGGTCGATTAATTGGGGTCATTGATCCGAAACGTATATATTAATATGGACATTCCTCCGGAATTGGTCGATTGTTAAAAAAAAAACCGGAATTTAGGTAGGAATTATATTAAAATAAGCAATATTATACTCTTCATAATTTTTTTCAACGGCACACAGTCACGATTTGACACAACCCAACGACCAATCAGAACAAAGGATCATGGGTGGTGCACTAACCGGTTATCAAAACAATGCGTACGCCGCCGACAACATGCCGCTCACTCGTTTACTTCGGTTCGTAGAGTGCGCTTCTTTGTTTGTTACTATGTTGTGAAAATAATATCACTACCAACATTAACAATATTTAATTGAATCCGGAAATGCCGGAAATGCTTTCCGGAAATATGGCTTATCCATGTTCTTCTTTCAATGTATAATATATGATTTATGATACAAGTACCAAAAATCAATCTACCTACTCCGATCACTGATGATGACGCACACATTGAGAGAGAGCGGAGAGCGTCGGCGCGAGCTAACATATTGGTACATAGGTTTGCGAAGTGTACAGCACAAGTAAAGGTAACGTTGTTCAAAGCCTATTGTCAAAGTTTTTACACCAGCGCCGTATGGAGCAACTACACGCAGCGGGCCTGCAATGCTCTCAGAATACAGTATAACAACGCCTATAAGATTTTGGTGCGGCTACCTCGATTTTGCAGCGCCACGGGTTTGCCGACGCGAGGGTGGATGACTTTTTCGCTATAATGCGCCAAAAGTCAGCCTCACTAATTCGGCGAATTCGAGGCAGTGGCAACGGAATCCTAAGGATGATTGCAGACAGACCAGTATCGCCAGCTGTGGGAAGGCTCATCAGGCTGCATGTTGCCTGATGAATTTTTGTATTTTAATTTCTTTTCAATTATTTTTTTTTATTATTATTATTTATGTACACACAGAAAAATATATAAATAAATAAATTAAAAAAATAAATAATAAAAATAGGTATATATAATAAATTATAATTTTTTTTCAATTTTTGTGCCGTTTCTTGTGAAATTAATTGGGAATGGGTATTTTTGCTGAGGGTAGAAAGTCATTCGTTTGTTTTTTTATAATTAATGTCATGGTTGTGCTCATCCATCCATTTTTCTGTTTTATGTAATATTGTGCTTAGTTGTTCGTTAATACCTATTACTATTAATTTGGCGTGTGGTAAGCACAGATATTATATCGTCTGCGAATAGCACACATGGTTCTTTCATGATTTTGGGAAGGTCATTGAGTGCCCTGGGGAATTGATGCATTTATAAACTTCTTATCGGACCTTACTTGTATTATTTGTTTTTGGTCATGGTTAAAGTGTTCTATTTGCTCATATTGCTCTCTATGTTTTAAGTAGGACGCAAACCACTTATGTGTATCTAGTTCCACGAATTCCTATTCCGTAAAGCTTGTCTAGTAAAATTTTAAACTGTATTTTATCATTTGCCTTTATCCTGTCTAAAAGTATGCCAACTGCATATTTTTTATCATTTATAATATTAATAACTTTTTGCATATATTTATAGACAGCTAGGGTGGTTGATAGATGTTCACGAAGCCCGTTTTGACCTTCGTCAAAGACTGACGCAATATCTTTCGCAAAAACTGACGCGATGATACACACGGTTACACATTTCGCAAAATTTTAAAACCGTAGTTTGAAGAGCGGTCATTATTGAGGTTGATTTTCGAGTTTTTACTAAATAATGGTTATATAATAGCTTTTTTAAGTTGATCAGGAAACGTACCTTTAAAAAGTTACTTTAAAAGTTAAAGATAACTTTCGATAATTTTTCATGAATATTCAGAAAAATACGGGCGGTCATGCCCACTGCCCATGGGCGACATTGTGCATTTAATCTAATCTATAGCTAGTACAGTATATTATAAGTATGGATGTCGGCGCGCCCTAAATATTCCACAGGTATGTATGACTGAAATGTTAAATTATTTTAATCGTTAATAGAGTTAAAGTAGTAGGTACCTAAATTTTTATGTAATTAATTTTTCAAATTTTCCGCATAATTTCTCAATTCGTTTCTCCACAAGTTTAATTTCAATGAACACAACATACTCGCAGTCATCAGTGCCCCGTCACCCGTGTGTATCGAGTGTGGCTCGTATACTTATACGAGTATAGTTGTACGCATTGCACTGTTGCACTCTGTACAAAGTGCATGTTATCGCTGGTTTTTCCTCATAGCGGGTATTCCCTCGCTCCGAGAGGACGTATAAGAAGGAGCGGGATCAGGGCGGGATCAGTGCGCGGACGCAGGCACACCGAGCGACCGACACCTTATTGTTCGTCGTGTCGACGATTCCAATAAAAAAATAATGTTTGCTACAACTAGACCAGTTACAAAGGTAGTACGTACGTGCAACATGTTGATAACGGCGCTAGTTGTGGCGCTGGTGGTGGGCGCGGCTTGCGCGCAGCTGGAGCAGGGCATCCTGGCGGCGCTGTACTACCCGCCGCTCGCGCTCCCCACGCGCAGCACAGCATACCCTCGCCCCCGCAGCGCGCCCCCCGCACTCCTGCGCGCCCCCCGCAGCTACTTCGATCGGGACGAGGCGCCGGCGGAGGGCAACGACGCCGCGCTGCGCCGCGTGCTGCTCAAGATGGCTGACCCGCGCTGGACGCCCGACGTGCGCCCGCGCACCCCCTGGGCGTGAAGCATTCATAGCCGGAGCACACCGCAACCGCCAAGCAAAACCAAAAGCTCCATGAACTTTCCCTAACATTCTGTGATCTACTGATCTGTGCGTTACCCAAAATTAGGTAGATAGTTATTAGGAATAATGAAGTGCTATATGTATGCATAATATTATGTAAGTAATGTTAGTTCCTAAGCAACGTAACGTAATCACGTAATAAATATACATACGGCTGCGAAAAACCCTTTGGTATGAAATCATCGAGCTTGTCTTCGAAGCAGCGCGCCGTTCTTACTGCACCGCACCGAGTGAGCCGACAGCGACACCCGACAGATAGGCTTTGAATAAATGTAACTTTGTAAAATTCGGTTTTTAATAGCTTCAATATTCTTTATGAAAACAAAGTGATGAACATAGACAAGTAATACATTGCTCTCTTTAATTAATTGATGGCTCTTTTCTTGCTACTTAAGAGTGGTAATCCTAAAGGTGGCAACGTCGCAAATAGCTGTCAAATATTTCCCTATTTTATTTTATTTGGCAATAATACTGTAAGGAAATATGAAATGTCGCTAATTAGTTAACTAAAATTATTGATTATGAAATTAAATTATTAATATTTTGACACCGAATATATAGTTTTAGATGTTAAAAAAGTATTTGGAAACTTTCCAAGTACCTTTTTTACACCTAAAACGGTTACAACATCAAACTCAGTGTTATAATTGCAATTAATTATTAATATTTATATATATATTTGTGAATAAAAAATTAAATAAACAAATAAATATTCTAGTTCGCTAGTTAGCCATACAGTAATATTCCCAAATTAATCAAAACAGCGAAATATCTATTTGCGACTTTGCCCACTTTCAGAATACAGCGCTATAGGATTTTTTGCAGATGATTTAACAAAAGTTTTACATTGTCAAAACACAACGATGCGGCGGCAACGATGGTAGTCGTTGTGCGGTGAATATTTATGGCTTTCCTTATGGCGATGATAAGCGACTTTTAATGATTTTATACTAAAGATCAAGTCTAAACGAGTAGTGTTATCTATTGATTTGGAAAAAAATATGTTAAATTAAAGCATTTTCTTAATAACTTAATATATTAATATGTTAGATTATGTTTATATTACATAGTGAAATTAATTTGTAAAGTTATGTCTAACGCGGATTAAAAACTGAGAATCACGCAAAATCTATCAACCGTATTTTTCTGAAACCTTCACCATTTTAAAGATAATTGAATTATTGATCTTAGTATACATGTTTTAGTAAAATAACTAACTACTACTGAGCACTTTGCCAGTCTTTTTTAACCTATTGCATAACAACATGGGGTGGCACACCTAAATCGACCCTAATCCAACTGGAAAGGGCGCAGAGAGCAATCCTAAAAGTATCTTCTTTTCGACCTATCCGCTACCCTGACATATACCGGGAAAGTGGAATTCTCATCGTTCGCCAACTATTCATTCTACAGACCACCCTGAAACAACACGCACTTCTTTCCTACAGTCTCACACATATGCTCGGCAAGAGGCGCTACGACCCTGTCGACCGGTCCCTAAGTAGATTTACAACCTGTTTCTCCAAGCGATTCTTCTGTTTTCTAGGAGGCTACCTCTATAATAAAATTAATAAAGTTCGCAACATCTTCCCATTCACAAAACACCTGTGTAAAAAAGGACTTAATGGATGGCTTTCGACTCTGGACTATGACGCAACCGAAAATCTACTTTCTATCCCAAAATAGTCACCGCATTTCGTCTAAGTTTGTCTCTACCGCAGGCACATACTAATATGGCACTCAATAAACAGTTTAACACGCACCAACTTCTCCATCGACCACACCCACACACTCACAGTCCCACACACCCACATACTCCACACGAACACTCCATCCTATAAGTCAAATGTAAATTATTGTCTAGTTTTAGTTTATGGAAGACCATAATTTTGTACTGGGCGGAGACCTGGTGGCCTGAAATACAAGCTTCGGCTTAGCTTAGGCACCAGTCTCCCACAATATTTTTTTTTAAGACATGATCGGTCAATAAGATTCTTTGTAACATTTTTTTAAGGATATTGTGGTGAGAAAATAAATAAATTATTAATTCATTTTATTTTATGTATAATAAATTAAAAATGCGTCTAACATGGGACAGCGCTCCTTGATGAACGAGTCCTATTACTGACTGGACGTATGACGCGTTACGTGGGCTCAGTACAGAACACGGAAGCTAACGCTAGCTAGCTCCTAGTATCGAGCCCATGCCAGAAGAGGCGCCGAGTAGGGCTGATAATGATGACAGTTTCGTGACGGTGCAAAGGAGGAAGCGCCGATCGCGAACGAACAAGAACCGCTGCGGCAAAGCCCCTACGGACCCCGAAGTGAGCCTGCGTGCCGCAAAGCCCAACACACCGGTGTACATATCCCGCCTGCACTACACCACTAAGACGGAGGACATCGTGGAGTAAGTGCGCCAAAAGACGAGGTACATGCCGAGAGTGCAGTTACTAGAATCGCACCGGAACGTCAACTTCAAGGCGTTCGTCGTGCGAGTACGGAACTGTTATCCGCCCCTCGTCATGGAAGAAGACTTTTGACCGCAGGACTGGTGTTCCGTCGCTTCCGCGGACATGTTCCACAGGACAGCACAAAGTCAAGCTAGTGCAAAGTGAAGTGCTACTAACATAGTGTAAGCCTTATTTATTAACACAAGTTTTTGTTTATAATATTAAAATATGTATGTTTAGGTTGAGGTATTTTTCTATGGGCCGGTGTCGCCTGAAATAAATGGTATTATCATTATTATTTATTTCTAGATTTGTTTTCCTCGGCCTAGCCGGGTAGAGCTGTATATGTCACCGTACGATGATAGATCTTAAACTAACGGTGTTCCGTTAGTTTAAAATCTATCTACCGAGATTATAAACTATCGAAAAATTGTGAACTGCATCAAATCATTTACAATTTAACGCATTATTTTTCGATAGCTTATAATCTATCCATGGCAAACCAACAAATCGTGAACTGGTATTAAACATGCATGCGACGAACGCACCTTGCGCTTACTAAATAGCCAAGTAATTGCGACCAACTTGGAAGAAGCGGTTGATCACAGATCTAACCTAACTGTGAAAACAAGTAAATCTCGAAAGTGGTATCTAGTTATCGACAATGCAAATGCAGAAAGCTAAAGAATTATAACAATGTAGGATGCAAAAGCGTGCGAAGCGAGCTTGAAAATTCTAGCACGGGATAAGTTCGGTTTACTTTTGTCGGCCTCTGGCTATGACGCTGACAGGAACTAGGAACCCCATGGATCGCACATTTGGCGGGCAGAATAAATACACATGAATTTACTTAACAGTATAAGTACCTATGTATTAGGTACCTACGTATAGATATACTCTGTGTCGTATGCTGATGACCTTCTAAAAGTTAAAGAAGATAATCTGGAATAACCCAAAAACATTGGCTCGGTTTTAGATGTATTTATGTACCTACCAAACCTAATGAATGACGCGAGTATCTACAAGGTGTTTTTTTATATCCCATAACTCTTCACTGAATGAGACCATATCAAAGAATCGTCTAGCAAGTTTCTTTTTTAACCGACTTCCAAAAAGGAGGAGGTTCTATGTTCGTAGCGTATGAATGTTTCTTTTCTTATGTGTGTCCACCGATTTCTCCGTCAATTTTGGACTGATGTTAAAAATGTTTTTTTTGTTTGAAAGGGTATACTCTCGAGGTGGTCCCGTATAAATGTTATTAACTTTGCTTGGATAGTTTTTAGGTTAGCTTCAAAAATACGTACTTTTCCTACTTAGTCTATAAGGATATGATAAGTTCCTGTCACTAATATTTACATAGCAGGTAGTGGCATTCGAATTTATGCGGGGTACACAATTAAAATTAAAAAAAAAAACTTTTTACTTAAAAAAAACATACTACTTCCTAAATAAAACACTTTTAATTTCGGGAGTCGGTCCTTGTCCAAGCGTTACTTTGACTCCGCCGCCTTGCATCGCAGCCCCCTGGTTGTTGGAGCGGCCAATTACACCCCCGCGACCCTCAGTCGTCATCGCCTTCCTCGGCATATCTTATCCGATCCCAATGATCCCACCACACTCCTCCAGGAGAGTAGTAGGGCCACCAGTACAGTGCACAAATACACTCGACACCCGTCGTTCCGACCTCGCCGCAGAGGTCCACCGCGTGCGCGACCATCCCGAGTAAATAATACTCCCCCCCGACCCTTGTCCGATGAAACGCCAGCCCGTGCCGCAGCTGAGCGTATAGCTTTAAATTCCCCGCTCAGTAAATAGAAGCTAAAGGCAGCCACAGGAAAGTCCGTTTAAGCAGCCACGACCTTAGTGGTCAACTGCAAGATGCCATAGTAAATCAAAAAAAAAAAAGGCAGTCGGTGGCAAAAAAGGAAAATTCAAAACCAAAGACACCGACTAACGATATTAAAGATATTTTTCATTTTGTAGTGTTTTCTTTTGAAATCAGTTGTTTTTTCATTTTTCATTCAAAATAATTCGACAGTCACGATTATTTATGTAAAAAAAACCCTTAAGTGAATTAATATAAAAAATATAAAAACATTTAATTCTGACTATTTTTGTTCATAAAAAGACAAAAAATATGACAACGTCGCATTTTCTTAGCTTTAAATATGAATGATTGGTTTGAATGAAAATGATTTAAGTACTCGAACTTATCAATGAAACTTAGATACACACATCGAGAGTCTAGTGGAAAGATATCTTTAAAAATATATATATATATATATATGCTCGTTGATTCTTGACATGGTCTCATTAATACCCTAGAGTTATGGGATATCAAAATGAACACGTTGTATATAGTTTCGTAATAAAAGAAGTTTCAAAATGTCCACTCCGTACAACCCCTGAAACGTCGGAGAGCAAATTGTTAGCTTTTTGGGTTGATTTTCGTTCCAGAAACCGTTACCCTAATTGCGTAATACACGATCAATCAGAATCTGAATAGTTTTGAAACAGACTATAATGGCTAAACCATTGCTTCGTAAGTTCGAAAATAAATCTGCTCAACAACGTAAATAACGCAATTAATGTTGAACTGTCAAAATTAAACAGATTAGTCGTAATCGTTTACTAAAATGTAATGTGTAATTAGATAGCGGGTGTAAAGTCGTCGGGGTAAACATGATCAAATTAATAAGCTTAAGTACAAGTAAAACACGATCTGGAAATTGAAGAAGCCAAACTGTACCGGGGCTACGATGAATAGGTGAATTTCCCGAACAGAATGTTTTCTTGGCGTGGATGACAATGCCACTGCGAAAGTTAAAATACAGTCGAAATATTTTTTTCTTAATAGAAAATTTTGCTACCCACGAGAGCCAAAAATATATTTTAGTTTGGAGTTTAGTTAATTATATTTAAAAAAATGTTATTTAAACTACTAAATTTGCATCGCGTAGGTTGTCGCCAATACGATTCGGATGGTAATGTGCCTCGTACACACGGCTACACAGCAAGCTATACATTGCCAGTTTATGCTGATCTCGCATTGTATAGGATTTTCGTACAATGCGAGGTCAACTTATGCTGGAACACGGGCTACACATGAAGCTATAGCTTCATGTGTAGCCCGTGTGTACAAGAAAAGCTATTTGTTATTTACTTTAGGTTTACATTTATTTAATAGGCTAGTAGTTACACTATTGACAAAACAGTGCTATTATTCTTAAACCTACCCACTGAAATTACTGACAAGTGAAAACATTTTGTGCCGCGAAATATACTTATCCCGGTGAACAAAAGAGGCATAGTTTGCATACGGCATGTAGGGCCTGCCCCCCCGCGCTCTATGTAGCTTTAGTCAGTCAAAGCTAAGCGCTCGACGCGGGGCAACGGTCACCACCACGCTGCGTCTTCCCGTTAAAAACGTAGGTAATTCGTTTTGGTGAATGTGGACAAAAGAAAATACTTTTCGGTGGCACTTTTATTTATCATGTCTAACGAGTCTTTATTACTTTTCATTTTCTGTGTCGTACATGCGCCTTCTGTATTTACTTGAGTCCTAAAAAAATCCTAAAAAATTTCATTAATTTGTCATTTTAGTTTTTTTTCATTTTTCTCATTTCGATGTTCTCAGAACAGTGAATTCGGTGGCCTGAAACCGCCCCCGATATGAGAAAATTCACCGAAATGACAACAAATCCCATTTCAGCCTCCTAAATATAACTTCGGTGGTAGCCTAGCTCACTTCAGTGGATGGTGTCATTTCGGTGCCGATTAATAATAATCTCATAAACCTGAGATATATATCTTATGGTGTCATTGTAAAATATGTTATTCATCGACTATTACTCGATACCATACTCTTTTCAAAAGGGCTATGCTTGGGGTTTCTCTGCAAGATCGACTCAGAAACGAGGAGATACGCAGACGAAAAGATTGCCGACATAGACCAACGTATTAGCAATTTGAAGTGGCAGTTGGCAGGGCACATAGCGCGTAGAACTGATGGCCGATAGGGCAGAAGATTTCTTGAATGGAGACCACGTACCGGCAAGCGCAGCGGAGGACTACAACACACAAGGTGGAAAGACTAATAAAGGTCAATAAAGGTCACAGAAAGTCGCTGGATGCAGGCCGCCTACAAGCAGTTATTCTAGAATTCCATGGGGGAGGCCTATGTTCAGCAGTGGACGTCTTACGGCCCAGATGATGATGATGATGATGAGTAACAGACAGAGATCTGTTCGCAAATAGCTGCATTTGCCACTTAACATCAGGTGGAATGCATGCTTGAGTCTTATTATTACAAAAATGTGAAAGTGTGACTATTAGCGAATGGGATCGACTGTCTACTAATCCGCCACTTTGGTCTTATAAAATAGACGTTTTGAGAAAAGGTAATTTTGCGAAAGGGCCTTATGCGTAAGAGTTATTCAAAAAGGAACCTTGTGGCTTGTGGCACGGTGTCACGAAGCTGTTTCTCTTTGTTTTATGTTTACATTTTAATTTCAGTGACCTGAATGTTACTTCGGTGGCAACAATACACTGACGTTGATACAGCTCGGTTAGTCTATTTTAGTTATTTCCATAGCGTTATGTCCTATGTTTTTCTGCTGTGGGGCAAAGCCGCTGACATTCAAAATATATTTGTTCTTCAAAAACGAGCTGTTCGAGCAATTTACCAGCTAGTTTCGAGACTTTCCTTAAGAGATTTTTTTAAGAAGATGTAGATATTCTCTCGGTAGCATCACAATTCATCTCCGCCAAAATCTTATATATTTGGCAAAATATACACATATACACTAAAAACAGTCATATTCACAATATTAACACTAGAAATAAGGACAAATTACGAGCTCCATTTCACCGGCTTCATAAGGTTCATAACTCATTTATTGGGCTTGGTATAACCTTTTATAACAAGCTATCCTCTTCTTTGCTAGATTTGCCTTTTAATGCGTTTAAAGCTAAAGAAAAATGTTCACCTTACCCTAAAACCTTACATACATACTATTATTCTATAACGCAAACATAGCATTATTCTATTAACGACTACTTACTCGTAAATGATAAGAATAGTTGGTCGCTGTGATTAACTCAAGACAATGTTTGTTTGTTTCTCCAGAATTAGCTTACCTACTGACAGGTTATGTCAGTGTGTGAGGAAGTAATCACATAATGTAATATATAATATATATATATATTATATATATATATATATATTTAATTATACAATTGAATTAGCAACCAGTTTGATTTGGTCTAGAATCTAGATTATGGAGCAGGACCAGCATGTTTCCAAGCATTGTCATCTTGGATATAATCCTCTAATTTGTAATATGCTTGTTTTTTACAAAGTGTATTTTTAATATGAGTTTTACATTTTCTTTCATTTACTTGCAATATATCACAAGGTATTTTGTTTTAACATTTACCCCAAAAAAGATGTATGTACTTTAGATAATCTGAAAAATGGTTGATCTGTTTTATCTTTATTTCTAGTATCACTTATTTTATTAAAAAGATGTCGATTTTTTTTACATACATAATATTTTCATAATGAACCGTCATAATATTAATCCTTTTAAATAGTTCCCTGAGAGATTCGCGGCGACGTAGATTATAAATTGCTCTGACAGCTCTCTAAACAAAACTTAATACCCGAATAAAAGCCTCCAGGCATAAAGGGCGTGCCCGCTTACATATAGCTATATATAGCTGTACTGAAAGTTATAATTGATAGAGTAGGACCATCGAGGTAAAATAAATAAACAGTTACTAATAACAATAACAAAACCATGACATGACGCTATCGCAAGCAACTTGCTGCCGGTTACTAGGTAAGAATAATATATGATCAACTTCCGAGGTCGCTAGCTAACCACATATTGCAATACAACTCATAAAAAAACATTGTGATTAGTAGATTATGTCAATAATAAATGAAAAGAAAGAAAAAAAATGATTTATACGGTCAAAAAAAAAAAAAACCATATAATAATGGTAAAATTTTAGGAAAATCGTCTACTTTTAAATATGTGAGCACCATGTATAAATAATGCATTGCATGCATACAATAAATTTATCTGTTGTTGCTTCATTTTTATTTCTTAATTCTTTTTACCTATTGTGCTGTAGTAATTTTATTCCAGGTGTATCGTCCTCACATAATTATATAACTAATGTACTTACAAAATATTGTAAAACATTTTAAAAGAGTAACAGTGGAGTTTTTTGCCCATTCTTCTCCATGCGAAAACTACCTTTTGGAAGGGGCGACTAGAATCATTTAAATTTTTTTGTAAATTTTGACGTTCAAAAGTGCCTTATAAGGACCTATTTGAAATAAATGAATTGACTTTGACTTTAACTTTTACGTTTTAAAGTTTTTAGTTTCGCTTGATTATAGATTTCGATGTTTTTGTTGGTACGAGTATATTGGCGTGTGCTAGCTAACATTATGGCTAATAATTTTATTTAATGTTTTGTGTTGAGTAAAATAAATTATTTTGCATGCTAGTGTATAAAATCAAGTTTTTTTTTCTGTAACTGATGACAGCTGTGCTGCTGGGGAGTTTGTTGCGCCACTTCTTCTTCCCAGCTAAAGCACTAGGAAGTGGTGAAGGGCGGGCGTTTTTGGGGGACTGTCTTATGTAAGTTTAACGTTCCAAAAGTGCTGACTCTTAGCCTAGTTTGAATGAATGACTTTTGAATGTTGAATTTCGGTGGATCGCTTTATCATTTCGTTGGCATTTAAAATTAATCTTTAATATCTTGAATGTTTCTTACGATATTTTGATCCCATCTAACATCTCGACATTAAAATAGACTGTAGGACAATTTAAATTTAAAAACAAATAATAAAACCTTGAACTAAAAAAAAAACACCTAAGGGAGAAAAAATCACAACATGTTAAAATTGACCCAAGTATCATAAAAGCTAACATACGCAGGTCAATCTTAGATGAAAAGTGAAGTGTCCAGCGTTGTGGCATGACAATTTGTACTTACCATATACCTACGAGTACACATCATTGCCCTGGAAATGACGGCACGGTTGGCGCAGTGGTTAAGCGATTGACTGCTGCGCTGCGTGTCGCGGGTTCGACTCCCGAACGGAACAAATATTTGTATGACCTACAATTAGTTGTTCCGGGTCTGGCTGTTTGTGTATGTGAGTTTGAATGTTTGTAAACGCACCCACGACACAGGAGAAATTCCTAGTGTGGGGCAACGTTTTTTTAAAAAAGAAAGAAAGAAAGAAAGACTATGGACCCCGGACAGTATAATGTGCCTTCTGCTCGTGTGTGTGGGGTGGCGCGGCTCGCGGCCGGGTTTTCCGCGCGGCCCGCATGTCATCCACACGTAAGAGCAGCGCAACGATTATGTGAGTGAAACCACACGTGACTGTTCGGCAACCATGTGCTGCCAACCCACGCTCTATCCAAATGACTGCTTCATTTACTCGAAACTATCAGACAGTGTGTTAACTTTAACCTGAACTCCTTACATTAAGTAATATTAGGTAGGTGTACAGTATTTTTGTGTAAAAAGATTCTGTCTGCACCGCAACTATAGGAATATTCTTATATCTATGACTGCAACTCATAATATCAACGAATCGAGTGATCCGTGAGTAGCGGTGGTAGCGGCGGTGGCTATTCCGCTGCGCACGCGGCGCTGGGCTTTCCCGCGCATTCCGTGACATACACTCGCGGTCGCGAATATTTGCATCATTGCACGCCAACAGGGTAGCTTATTTTTTCGTTACGTAATAACAGCTAGAACGAGAACAACTACTTATGTATTTTCGTTCTCGCGTGATGGTGTTTTAACTGGTGGTGTAGAAACGTAAGAAATATATTTTCATGGACTTGGAGGAATAAAGTGAAACACATAGTAAGTAGGTCGCCCCACAGCCGCACTCCTCCGTCATGTTGTAGCTTCAATAAAGACAAACGTCATATCATCAGGGAGGCCATATATGCAAATAAAGTCATGACGTCATGACTTTATTTTGGAATCTCCCAAATCGCTGTTTCTTAGTAGACACTGAACAATAAACAATGAACATTGGTCAAGGTCACACAACACTAGCGACACAACCTGCTGTCTGTACGCAAATACACATAGAACTAAATTACATACGTACTTGGACCTGTACGAAAATGCTCTAACCACCCTCCTGCCACCATTCTGTTATTCTTGGAAAAAACCTTGGTCAGAAGAAAAAAAAAGGATGTGGTTCTTAATTCGTCTGTATATATTTTTTTGTTTTTTATTGTAATTATGTTCATCGATATTTTCACCAATAGGGGACAGATAAAAAAAAAAATGTTCAAGGAAGCTTGCGCGGTGGTCCTGTATAAATTTTATTAGCTTTGGGTGGGTATTTTTTAAGTTAGCGTCAATAATACGAAAGTATTTAATCTACTTGGAGATCTTATGTTGATGATGTTATAAAACTTCATGTGAAAGTAGTTCTGGCGTAAGTACCACAACAAAAAAATGAAAAATATGAAGAAATCTTTAATTTTTTACTGTTTTTTTCTTCAATGTAGGTAAGTAGGTACCTATCGTTAGACACCAGCTACATCAGGGCAACGGAAATCTATTACATAACGTGTAAACATGAAATCTAGTTTCTAGTACACATTGTTCGCATTATGACACTTCTGTATATTCTCATGATTTGTCGATTGTATGAAACCAGACCAAAAGCTACAACGATCTCAATTACATTAAATTAAAATGGCTATAAAGATAACATTTTCCTGTTTCATCTGCAAAACAGTGTAGACGGAAAATACGGGCTCGCCCACATATATACGAGACACGTATCGCAGGAAAACCAGTCGCACTGTCGCACTCGCGATCACACCATCATGATATACGTCGCCTGCCTCCTGATGCTAATGATGCGTGCCCTTACCGCGCCCGCCAGCCAGCCCCGCGCCACCGAGCTGCTGCGACCCAACCTCGCAGGGCTCGACTATGACGACAGACCAGAGGACCTGCTCGTCAGAACCCTGTGGAAGTTCAAAAGGAATGCACCAGCTGAGCGCACTGACAGTGATCATGACAGCAGAAAGCAGTTCATTGTGAAGTTACTCTGCCGGAAGGACGACAATTGTGCGCACACGCAAGTGTACGAGTTTGACCTGATGCGAGTGGAGCCAAGCGTGAGCGGGAAAGGAGTTTATTACTGACGCGGACTGGTTCAGTGAATATGACGAAGTAAACGGCGCGCGGCGCTGGCGGCTCAGCGAGCCGTCAGAACAACTGGGGGATCGTGTGTGTGACTGTGCATGACTGCCGTGCATCCAGTGGACATCAACAGCAATATGCATGGAAACACGCTAGATGGAGGACGCACCAACCACTGTGACCAAAGAAAAAGTACCTAGCTATATCGGTGCCAGTTTAGCTGCTAAGAAGTGACTCTGTAAGGTCCATTTAAATTCTTGTTTCCAATTGATGTTATTTCCACGTAAACAAACATCAACTTTTATGTTGGTGTAAATAAAATTGATTTTAGACTGACTAGTACTGTTGAAAAAGTCATAAAAATATGAAATTGTAGCGCAAACTGAACCTTATGTTTAGGCATTACAGTTGTTTTTCCCAAAATTCGTGTTTGTTTACATGTTTGTCAAATAAATTGCGAACGCAGAATAGTTATTACTTGACAACTGGACAATAATGCATTAGGATTAGTAATGCTATTCACGTCTGTCGATAATGAGGTTCACCGTTATGTGCCGAGTCGTGCGCGGCTTGAAAGGTGAGGCCTAGGTATTCTTTACCGATGAGCACTCGGATACTATTGAATCTTCTCCACACTTGTGAACTCACTGCAGGCAACTTGTGAACTCACCTATCTTCGCCTCGTGAACATGGCAAACAATTCTGAAGGTCTATTTGATTAGGTACCTATGTTCATTTAAAATATTTATATTAGTTACATTCTAAATATAATATAATTTAAAAAAATAAGTAGTTAGCTACATACTAAAATACATTTGTTTTACCTACAACCCCTTGTTTTTTTTTTTTTTACTTAATATTGCAAGGTCGCGCGCACTTTGGATGCGTTTTCGTATGAATTTCACTCGTGCGTGTACGTGTACCGTACGACCATGGACGTACGAATTGAGTGCCCACACTGGATACGTTTTTCTCCGTCAAATAGAACAAATCCCAACATGTTCGGATTGTTTTCGGACTTCGGAACTATACGTACGTATACGTACGAGTGAGTCGCACCGTCGCACAGTGGATCAGTAGGCTAGAATTGGGGAACCCCAATTCTATAGCCATGATTCAGAACCTCCAATTCTAGTTCCAGTCTACGATACAAATTGCATAGCCGTGATTCAGAACCCCTCAATTCTATCAGTTATGTTTAAGTCTCAAGTAATACCGTAAACTGCCCTAACTTTGCCTGGCGTCCTAAGTTTGCCTATAATGAAAATGATGTAATATCTTTTTCATTTTACGTGTATGGCAAAGGAAACTTTGAGATTTTATAGACAGCTTTAAGTTTCGATTGCCATACAAGTAAAATGAAAAAGATATTACATCATTTTCATTATAGGCAAACTTATGACGCCAGGCAAAGTTAAGGCAGTTTACCGGTAGCTTTTGCTATCATCCGGCACAAACCCAGACTCCAGGCTGCTACTATAAAGTTATTCAAAGTTGACACAATTATCTACACTTGGTCAGACCTGAGAATCGAACTCAGGACTTTATAATTATCAGTAACTATATTACACCACCACTAAACCTGAGCAACTGTCTGTAGGTCATACAAATATTTGTTCCGGGCGGGAATCCAACCCAGGACCTCATGCTTAGCAGTAGATCTTGCGGCCACTAGACCACCGAGGTAGGCAATAACTACAATTGTTATATTATACTAAATAAACTATAGCTGGCTTCGAACGATACAATGAAATTCTCGTGAAGCAGGTTCTGTTTAAGTATTTTTTTTAATAATATAAAATATATTTTCCTTGGTTTTCCAATAAAATATTTTGGAGTTCAATTTATATTAGTCATGTTTAATGTTAATATGAAATATCCGATATGCCTGGTCTCTAGAATCGCATGATGGAGAGACCCATTTCTATAAAAGTACATACGATTACCTTATAAAAATTTCGGCTCATTTTTCAGCGACAGCGCGGCGCCGTCTAATATATCCTCCTAAAATGGTAAGTTAAGGCAACCGACTTCCCAAAAAGGAGGAGGTTATCAATTCGGTTGTATTTTTTTTTTTTTTTTTTTTTTTTTTTTTTTTTTTTTTTTTTTTTAATGTATGTTACCTCATATCTCCGTCATTTATGAACCGATTTTGAAAATTATTTTTTTATTTGAAAGGATTCACTTCCCGAATGGTCCCATTTTTATCAAAATTTAGTTCTGATGATAGAATCCATGAGGAATTGAGGGAACTCCTCAAATATTATAGGCACACACATAGCGATTTAGGTATTTTCAGCAACTATTTAAGCATTTGCATTCAAAAAGTATCATTTAGTGAAGTGGAACTGATGAGGAAGACCACAGATTGCCACCGGAATTCCTCAATGATAGGTATTTCACGGTTGGCGCCATTTATGAACCGATTTGGAAAATTATTTTCTGATTTGAAAGGATATACGCCCAGATTGGTCCAATTAAAAAAAAAATTGTTCTGATGCTGGAATCCATGACGAATTGAGGGAACTCCTCAAATATTATAGGCACACACATAGCGATTTAGGTATTTTCAGCAACAAATTAAGCATTTGCATTCAGAAAGTATCATTTGGTGAAATGGAACTGATGAAGAAGACAGATGGCCACCGGAACTACTCAATGTTAAGTATTTCACGGGTGGCGATAAGATATCTCGATTAAGATAGTTAAGCGACAATGAAGCACGTTTAAATAAATAATTCTGATGACCATCGAACTGATCTGAAGCTGAAGCCGGAAGGACGGCACCGGAACTCCGTCATAAAACAATGTATCCTAGCCGTGTTTGGGCTTATTCGAATTGCCATGAGATGTACTCTGGCTATAAATGATTTTAATGGTAATATCCCGGCATCAAATTGCGCTACTTGAGTCGTATGTTATGTGTGGCCTTGATAGTCAGAAGACAGATTTTGTAGCCTCGTTATTTCCGTCAATGATCTGTGGCCGTGTGGTCGCTTTAAAAATTTGTTGGCGTCCAACTCTAATAAACTTATGCCTTCCAAACTTCTGACACGACTAAGCGCGAAGTATATTTGCTCTTTTGCAAAGTTTTTTTTTACCAAAGTCGATCACAGCTCTTACCAGGGTGGTAGCCTGTCATTTATGGACTGTGACCGCCCAGCTTAATATTAGAGGCAGCATACGCTCCACATCTCCGTTACCAATTGCCGCCTGGAACGTAGTGCTTGTTGGTGGTATGGGTATCACTTTGAAAACTTAAAATTAGCATATCTTTTTATTGTTGAGACGATTGGAATGAAACAAAAACTAAATGTTACATCGTGATTATATTCTATTTACAATTTTAATAGGATTGTAATTGAATGTAGAAAAATGTATTCCAAAATGTGTACCATTTTGGGCCAATAGATGTCACTAGATGCAAAAAAATTGTAACCCCCTTTCTACACTTTCAAGCCAGTTTTGAAAAATGTATGATTATATCTTTATTATTACCTAGATAAGTTTATACCACGTTTTCTAAACCAAACGAATAAGATCTTTCATACAAACCGTATCCCCCCTTTTAACCCACAAAGGGGTTAATTTAAATCATTCCACTTTGCCCCACCAAGTGGGGCAAATGTATTCTGCCCCATGGCATGGATTCTTGCCCACTAGGGTTGGCACCTTAGAATTTGTGTAGGTAGGTATGCTCGTATTTTATATTTGATTTGAAAAGAAAGAAATTTATATCTAAGTAAAATGTAACTAGGACTTGTATTTACTTAGATTTTATTTTATTTGTAACAAATCGTGTACCTAATTAACGTATGATTTACAACCCGATTCCTTCCAGAAACAACTAGTAAATAAAAATTAATAATAAAATAATAATACCAGCCTATCACTGTCCCACTGCAGGGCAAAGGCCTATTCTCATACAGAGAAGGCACGAGCACTGATCATCACGCTTGCTCAAAACGGGTTGGTGATTTCAGACTAATAGGTATTAACTATGTCCATGTTTCCTCACGATATTTTCCTTCACTGATGTCAATAATGTCCAAGATAAATTCGAAAGTACATATGAATTGAAAAAGTCACATTAGTACTTGCTCAGATTTGAACCCACAACCTCATGCATGAGAGGCGAGGCCTTAATCTCTGGACCATCATAACATATTAAATTACCAAAAAATATATATTTTACTTAACTATACATTTCTTTCTTTTCCAAACAAATATAAAATACGAGCATACCTACCTACACGTTTCTAACGTGCCAACCCTAGTGGGGCAGAATCCATAAAGATTTTAGACTAGTGGAATCTGCCCCACCAAGTCGAACTAGTGGGGTATATTTCACTGAACATTTTTAGGCATTCCTCTTTGCCCCACCAGTGGGGCGCAGGGGCAGCCCGGTGGGGCAAAGTGGAATGATTCGTTAATTTTAGAAAAATCTTTTGTTATGTTTCCATTATTCGACTGGTATACGAATTTGTGTGGGGTAGGTATAAACGCAACTAAAAAGTGAAAAATAAAAACTTTTTTACAAAAAAAACAACCGACTTCCAAAAAAAACACTAAAATAACTTTTTACAAAACAAAAACCACCGAATTCCACAAAAATACACTTAAAAGAGAAAAATAACTTGAATTTCGGAAGTCGGTGGCAAAAACGAAAATACAGATCCATATAGTTATATTTTAAGATGGTTCGCAGTTGAAGTCGGGATATAGTTATATCCCTAGGGAAATAGTTATGAATTGCTTTCATATATGTTACGGTATATTTTACTATATTATGTATCTAATAAAATACTATCGTTTTTGCCACCGACTTCCGAAATTCAAGTTATTTTTCTCTTTTAAGTGTATTTTTGTGGAATTCGGTGGTTTTTGTTTTGTAAAAAGTTATTTTAGTGTTTTTTTTGGAAGTCGGTTGTTTTTTTTGTAAAAAAGTTTTTTTAATAAGAGTCTGCTGCTTCCATCACTTCGTCAAAAGTTTCACGCACCACATATTGCACACTTACACACACATTGTCACTATTACTATAATCATTTTCATTCTTAGAGTCTTTAAGTTTATGCACTTCTAATTTAATTAGATGACCTCCATTATCGCTTTCTCGTCGGCGAACAATGTATGATGATGATGATGATCCTAATGGACATTTTCTCTTTTTTGAAGACTTTTTAGAGGTTTCAGTTTGATCATTTCCAGTGAGCCGCGTTTCAATTTTAGCGCTCTAATTTAAACCTTCAAAATATGGTTCGTAGTTGCCTTGAGATTAAAAAAAATAGCTCATAACAGGATTGTCATTCAGGACATCAGAGTTCCACTGCAAAAAAAAAATTGCATATGAAAAAATAACAAGAGCATAAGAAAAAACTCTACTCCTATGAAATATAAAAACAAAAACTAGGTACCTCATGGAATCTGGATTGTTCCTGTTCTACAGAAATCACATTTTCATTGTCCAATGCGGGGCTGTAGGATGGTGATGCTTGAGACATTATACTAAAAAAAAGAAAAAAAATACTAAGTATCTATAAATTAAAAATTCAAACTCAAAAGTCATTTATTCAAACTAGGCTGAGAATCAGCACTTTTCGAACGTCAAAATTACATAAGACAGTCCCCCAAAACGCCCACCCTTCACCACTTCCTAGTGCTTTAGCTGGGAAGAAGAAGTGGCGCAACAAACTCCCCAGCAGCACAGCTGTCTGTTCAGTTAGAAAAAATAGATTCTATATAATATTACGCAACACAAAACATAATTTAAATTATAAAATTAATAGCCATATGACAGCTAGCACACGCCAATATACCAACCAAAAAAATTCGAGAACTATACTCAAGCAGAAATAAAAGTAACTAAACGAAAACAATATCTAAATAAAAGCCTCCAGGCATAAAGGGCGTGCCCGCCTACATATAGCTGTAACTAGAAGTTATAATTGATTAACTAGTACCATAGAGGTAAAATAAAAAAATATCGAAGTCGCTAGCTAACCACATATTGCAATACAACTCATAAAAAAAACATTGTAATGAGTAGATTATGTCAACAATAAATTAAAATAAAATAAATTGACTTATAAAGTAAAATTATAAACAATTATATAAACTCATATAACTTGTCAGTAAGTAAGCTAATTCTAGAGAAAGAACATTTAAACATTGTCACATTGTGAGTTAATCACAGCGACCAACTATTCTTATCATTTAAGTAGTCGTTGATAGAATAGTAGATATGCCTTTGAACAGAGGTTGGATTTTACCTTAGTTTTGAACGCATTAAAAGGCAAATCAAGCAAAGAAGAAGGTAGCTTGTTATAAAAGGTTATACCAAGCCCAACAAATGAGTTATGAGCCTTATGAAGCCGGTGCAAGGGAGTACGTAGTTTGTCCTTATTTCTAGTGTTAACATTGTGAATATCACTGTTTTTAGTAGGTATATAAGTGTATATTTTGCCTAATATATAATATGTTGGCGAAAATGAATTGTGATGCCACTGTGAGGATGCCGATATCTTTGAAAAAATCTCTCAGAGAAACTCTGGCACCTAGCTGGTAAATTGCTCGAACAGCTCGTTTATTAAATTCAAAGTGTAAGTTTATTACTCGTAAATTTAAAAATCTTTATCTTTACTCGAAAACTACTTTCCAACCAAAATATCGTTTCTTAAGTGAAGTATTAAGAAGAGTGGCTCAGATTAACTTCAATGGGTTCAATGACAATAAAGAAGTATATAAAAGTGTGAAACGTAGATAAAAGAAGAAAAGTGTAAATAATATTTATGTTTGATGATGTTGCTTGTGAAAAACAAATAAATATTCGTAATTATTTCTCTATGGGTAGACATAAGCAAATTGATTGCTTTTACTTATCGCAAACCTACTCAAAAATACCGAAACAGTTGTTACGTGATAACACCAATTTTCTACTTAAAGCACATAGATCTATGGAGAACATGTCAACTCCGATCTACCATGGAATCAGTTCAAAGATATTTGTAAAACTGTTTGGAGTAATCCATATCAATTTCTTCTTATTAACAAAGAATCAAAAGACACAAAATTAAAACCATTGACCTTCACGTAACTCACAAAAACCGTACACCAAAGTCCCCAAATTCACCCGTTTGCGTTGTTTCGTTTCACTACTTGCACCCTTACCCGCAGATATAAAAAGGTCTGATTTTATTAATTTAAAAATTAAAAAAAACCGACCTTTTGGCATTGGTGCCATTGGATTGATGATGGATTGTTGGAAGGTTAGAAAGTAGTGCGATGAAACAAAACAAGTTAATTTTAATAAGTAATTATATATATAATAAAAAAATTCAAAGTTTCAACAATTTCCAAATTCTTCCTTTGCCGGTATTATCGACATTTTCGTCAGCATCCCTATTTTTTTTTTTTACTTTTGTACCTCGTTAGATAGCTGATTAAATGAAGATGTCTTCCCCGTAATTTGTACGCTTAATGCCATAGTAAAATTTTGAGATAACTGGTGTCAAAGTTTAAGTACGTAGATTATTTATGAAAATTGTTAATAAACTTTATCCTTTATTTTTTTTACTGTTTGATGTTTTAGAAAATTTAGTTACATCGAAAGGTTTATTAAAGTATTCGGTACCCAATGGCATCACAATGAAGGCCATTCAATTTGAGAGTTTAGAGAAAAGTGATATTTAGTGACGATTTGTGGAAATTTTTCAAAAATATATAAAAATTGGGTTTTCTCGAATCCCATCAATTATTTAATTTACAAAGATGTTATTGCTTAGGGCACCATAGAAGATGGTGGCCAATAGCATTATCAGAGGGCAGGGAATAGCTGGATCACCCTATTGGTGATTCCATCAGATCTGGGGGCTTTGCATATTTTCAGACCTTTAATGATATCATGCACTTCGTCTGACTGGAGTGACGAGAGGCAGAGGACTATCAGGTTCTTCGACGGGAGGGAGAGAGTCTCTACGTTAGACCTCAGCGTCGACCTCTAAGAGGTGAGCTTGGTCTACTGGTTGGGAGCTGGGGGAGCATTGAGCCTCGAGACTGTCTGCTAGGCATTCAGCCTTTTCAGTGTCCTCGAAAGCGATGGTCTTGTCGGAACGGGTCAGGGGGGGCATAAAAGTGATTTGCTGGGACTTGTTTCCTCTGAAGATCCCAGAATGCTAGGTGGGTAGGTTCTATTTCGCTGAGCGTCTTGTCCCAGTCCGCGTCACGCAGCACCTGTATGCGTCTTTACAGATCTCTGTAAATAGCGCATATGGGCTTTGTTAGCGGCGCAGGGAAATTTGCTGTAGGCATGAACGGCCGCGTTCTTCTCAGTCAGCAGCCCACGCACATCATCAAGCGGGTTCCAGCGAAGGTCACCCGTTGCTGGAACCTCCCTTGAGTAATCGCTCAGTACTGATTGTACGTGCTCCGGGAGTGAGTCGATCGCGGCCGTCGTGTCCGCGATAAAGTCGAATTTGTCGGGGATGGAGTCCAATCGGGAGGACGTGTTAGATTTCAGCTGGGTGCTTGCTTTCTTCCAGTCCGTTACCCTTTTGGTGAGAACGGGTTGAGAGGGGTCGGGGAGACCTATGCTGAGGGCCATTTTTATGACCCCTGGGCGGTGGGTACAGTTAAGTTCTTGCACCATTTCTATGGAGTCTAACCTTACGTTGATAAAAAAAAAGTCAAAAGTCAAATCATTTATTTCAAATAGGCCCTTATTAGGCACTTTTGAACGTCAAAAATTTACAAAAAAATTGAAATGATTCCAGTCGCCCCTTCCAAAAGGTAGTTTTCGCATGGAGAAGAATGGGCAAGAAACTCCACCGTTACTCTTTTAAAATGTTTTACAATATTTTGTATAAGTACATTAGTAGAATAGATATCCATATAATCCTCACATATAATTATATAAATTATATGTGAGGACGATGCACCTAGAATAAAATTATTATACCACAATAGGTAAAAAGAATTAAGAATTAAAAATGAAGCAACAACAGATAAACTAATTATGTGATAGATACATGGTGCTCACATATTTACAAACAATGTAAAAGTAGACGATTTTCCTAAAATGTTACAATTAATAAGTCAGTGTGCGAGGAATTGGTCACAGAATGTAAAATCAGTGTCATATAATAAAAAAAAATAATAAAATATACAATTAAATTTGCAACCAGTTTGATTTTGTCTTGTTTCTTAATTATCCTATGGAGCAGGACCAGCATGTTTCCAAGCATTCTTATCTTGGATATAATCCTCTAATTTGTAATATGCTTGTTTACAAAGTGTACTTTTAATATGAGTTTTAAATTTTCTTTCATTTAATTGCAATATATTGACGCTCTTAAGCACCCACATCTAGGACGTCGGGGATATGGTCAGGGTCGTGGAAGTGGGTTGGGGTCATCGGGGCAATGACGTCAAAGTTGGGAGTATTAGAGAGGTCGAAGAAGTGTCGCCCTCTGGTGCAGGTTCTGGAACTATTCCAGGCGGGATGTTTGGTATTGAGATCGCCCGCTATAATAGCAGAGTCACTCATGCCAAGTAGGATAGAGAGGGAGGAGTTGGAAATTCTCCGAAGAGGGTGGCCAGGGCTGGGAAAGCCTGCTGGTGGTGGAGGTAATTCCACGGACTCGGCCTCTGAGAGCTTAGTCGCTGGGGCATTTGGGAGGAGGGTATTTTAAACCCGGAAGGAGCTTCTCTTTGATGGCGGGCGTCGGAACGTTTGGCCAGTTTGGGAAACGAAGATTTAGGGTCTTTTGGGCAGCCACGGTAGCTAGCCGGGTGACCTACTTGCCCACATATGACACAGCTGGGTGGGTCGGGGCATAAGGTACGGTCCTTTGGACGGGTACACTCGGAGGTGCCGTGCTTGCCCAGGCACTTGACGCACCTGGGTTTTGCGTGGCAATTCCTGTGAGCGTGACCGTACAACTGGCATTGGTGGCATTGACTAATGGCACCGCTTTTCCAAGGTTTCTCAATCGAGAACCCCATGAGGGAGTAAATGGATTTAATTTGGAAGATAGGGTGATGACCCTCTACCGGGGAGCAGACGACAAAGACCATGTCGTATGCTTCACCCCGTTTACCGCGGTGCATGCGGTGGACCTAGTTGACTGGGACGTTTTGCGACTGAAGGTCGGCTAAAATATCAAAGTCAAAGTCAAAGTCAAATCATTTATTTCAAATAGGCCCGTATAAGGCACTTATGAACGTCAAAAATTTACAAAAAAAATTAATTGATTCTAGTTGCCCCTTCCAAAAGGTAGTTTTCGTATGGAGAAGAATGGGCAAGAAACAAAAAAAAATCGGAGGGAGAGATCTCCTTGGGGATCCTTTTGATCACCATTTGGATCTGACGTTCCTCTGGGAGGGACAACGTGTGGAATGGCACACGTCTCTCTCTCAGAAGTTTAGTGAATTCCCTATAATCGCGAGAAGTAGGGATGGTAAATTTGATACCCTGTTGGGTATTTTGGGCGCTGATGTATGCGATCTTTTGATCGCAACACCACTTTGATATATCCGTCCACTTTCCCTTGTCCTGAACGAACACGGGTGGTGGCGGGGGGACCTTTTTTGACCCGGAAGTAGGTGGGGTGGGGGCATCCCGTGCGGAGGATGAAGCAATCGGGTGGGGGGCGAGGGATGGGAAAGCTACGGGGGCGCAAGTAGTGGGTGGGGCTAGGGGCGTTAGGGACAACTCAGAGTCCTCCACCGCGACGACTTTGTTGGCCTGGGTGGAACTCTGCTTCTTGTTCTTCCTCTCTTTCCCTTTTCCTTGGACGGGGACGAATCCGTCGTCGTCGGAATGGGAGGAAGAGAAAGAAGAGAACTTTGCCTCTAAGTCTGACTGTGTGTAAGGGGACGTGAGGCGCCCCAAGGCCGGACACTGGGACCCGTCCAATTGACTGCTTCACCCTAATGGGGCTCGGCGGGTGTTATTGGGTCAACACCCCCTCGGCTTCGTTGGCACCGTAGTGTATCCACCGAGGACCACGAAACTGTGGTTTTACCCAGAAGGGGCGTTTTTTTAATTTCGTTAGATATACTACTACCGTGAATTTTTTCGACAACAACACTTGACTCTAACAAAAATTAGCACTTTAGCTTAATATTTCGCAAACGGATCCCTGAATCCAAAAATGGATTCGACAAACTCAATATAAACGACCTTTCCAACGACACCCCTCAACATGGGACAAATGAGGAAAAAAAAACATCCCCACATTATTGATTGATTTTATTTTACCACTTTGTCGGCATGATGAATACGTATACCCATGCCAAATTATAGCTTTCTAGTACAAACAGTCTCTGGGCTAAGCCGTGGGCAGACAGACAGACAGACGGACATGGCAAAACTATAAGGGTTCCTTATTGACTACGGAACCCTAAAAAAGGAGGTGGATAGATACAGATAGTGATTTTTTATAGGGAAAATACGAAGTCTACGCGGACGAAATCAGGGGCGAAGTCGCGGGCGAAGTGCTAGTCTATATGTATATAAAAGGAGAAACTGACGCACTGACTGAATGACATATCAACGCAGAGCCGAAACTACTAGGGCTAGGAACGTGAAATTTTGCACAGTTTCCTTTTATAATGTAGAGGGGCACTAAGGAGTTTAAGAAAATTCGACCTTTAAGGGGGTGAAAAGGGGGATTTCGTTTGTATGGAAAATCTTATTACTAGAGTTAATAGGCAACTTGGCACGAATACTTATCTAAGTAAATTATAAAGTTTCTCATTTTTGGTTTTTCTAAACTACCAACTACGGGGGTAAACGGGGTTTGGGCGGTGTCAAAGTATGTATGAAAGAATTTTAACGCGAGGTCCGATTAACTCGAAACTCAGTATTTATATATAAAACCGAAAATAAAGAAGCCGTGTACCTAGGTTTTTCGGAAACAACCCCTAACGGGGTAAAAATTTACTATTCACATTTGGCCCGGTAGGTGGCGCTGCAATCGAGGTTCGAGTCGATATTCTGTTCACAACACGAGTACAATTTCTGAGCAGTACACCTTACCTAACAAAAATTACTAGGCTTGTTGAATTGCAGGCAGATTCCCGGCCAACGTAGGCGCGGTCTTGCGGACGGTGAGCAATGGGTAGATAAGGACCCGGCCCGTGTCGACGGCGCGTTGTGTCCACGCGCGCCTCAAAGAGATGTCAAAAACTGAAGGGGTCCGATAAGACCGATGCTTGCCGGGGTTGCGGGAAAGTCCAAAAGGGATACCGTGGCCTCTGGCAACGTACAGGCAACTGAAGGAACACGGGTGGTAAAACCCACCCGTGTTCCTTCAGTTTCCTGTCAGTAAGAGTCTGACACGCCCTCCCGCTCCACCCAGAGCGGGAGAAGTTATTTAATAATTTCCTACCCAAAAAAAAGGCTTGCATGAATTCACGATATAGTATTTCAATCATTAGATGCTGTGCATAGTTTCTGAGCAGTAACCTAACAAAAAGTACTTAGCTTGCATGAATTCACGATTGTATTCAATCATTAAATTATGCTACTAATAGGATTTGGAAGAGGCAGACAGATAATTGATAACCTGGATTAACACATAGGAGACTTCTTAGACAGTGTATAGAGTGCCGCTAGCGGCATATTAGTAGCGCTGCCTCAACCCGGCTAAAGTGCCCTAAGCTTTGCATCGTCACTGTCACCATCACTTGTTATTTTGTTTGATTGTTGAGGTTAGTTCGCTGTAAAACACCACATTCCCAAAATATTACATTTCTTGTGCCTAAACCGACCCTGGTGTGATCACAGTTCTAACCTAACCTAACCTACCTTTCAGCCATTTTCATTTGCTAATCCAAGGGGTTATGGCTACACTTCAATTTAGCCGGCTATAGATGAAAGAAATTAACATTAGCCTTTCCTCAAAAACAAAATAACAATTGACAGTGACAATGACAATGCAAACAAAATAACAAGTGACAATGACAGTGACAATGCAATGCTTACGGCACTTTAGCCGGGCCGACGCAGCGCTACTAATATGCCACAAATAGCGGCACTCTAATTCACTCTATACACTTCCTACTTTTTATTCCGGTTGTACAGACGCCAGCAGGTCAACCTACCCGAAACTGTCAAATTTTCCCAATCAACTTTGAACCTTACCCTTCAGTAATAAAGTTGAAAATCTATTAAAGAAATTTGACAGATTGTAGTAGCTTGATGTGCTGGCGTCTGTACGTTTCCATGGTATAATTTTCGACTTCCACGCGAGCAAAGCCGCGGGAAAAAGCTAGTGTTTCATAAAGCGCTCTTGGTTGCCAATAACTATAACTTCGTAACTCACACACAACCATTTGTTTCCACAAAAGTTCTTGGTTTTCTGACCAAACTCGTAGAAAACCAGTCTCACAATGTTTTTTACGCCCGTCGTTTTTTTAAATTAATTGTGTTTTTGAACGAACTATTTATACTATTCTTGAAATAGCAACACCAGCTATCAAACGCCAACTACGTATCTGTTATCGTTGACTGTCATATGTATGTTGTGTCATTGTCATACATTTCGCACAAAAGGCTGCACGAGTGAGAGATTCCGACATTAGAATCGTTTTTATACAAAGTTAATCACAGTAATGATGTTATTGTAGTGTGTTGTTGTGTTGGTAAGCTCCCGCCGCGACCATGGGCTACGACATCGGGTGGATCATCCCGCGGCTGCGGAATCCTGGGAGGCTGTGGTATTGTGCGAGCTCTATCACAGTCGCCGTCGTCGGTTTATTTAGCAAAATTATCATTGGTGAGTGAAATTATCATTCTTAAAAGTTTTGTTTGGGGCTGGTGACGTACCCGAATTGCAAATTTTTGTTAAATCTCATTATCGCGCGATTTTTAATGCGTAATTAGCATTTCAAAGTGTAGTGGGGACGGATTCCCTTTCCTTACATCAGCGCATTTATAACTTGTTGCATACGACGCGCACGCGACGCTACTATTAAATTGAACATTACACATAATTATTTAGTCAAACTAAAAGGAAACATTTAATGGTTTTTCAATTTTACTGCTTAACCTTATTTCAATTATAAGATCTCCCACAGACATACAATTGTAAGTTGGCAACTATAGTAACTTACTAAGACACAGATACCGATTTAGTTAGACAAGTTGTGCAGGCTAGCATATGTCACTATACCTATTGGTATACTCTGCGATTTAGTCGGCCAACTTATAATTGTAAATCTGCAGTAGCCCTAAGTCGTTAGACTCAATGTCAAGTTACAAGAACAATATCTGACTGCTACAGCTCGCATATATCTTTGTAAATACCAGAGTTCTGCATTTACAAAGAGACTAGCAAGCTGTAGCATTCTGTCCAGCATCCTGCATTTTAATAATGTATGTTTTTTAGGCTCCATCTCAGAATACCAGATTCTCAAAACACTAGATTCTCAATATACCAGATTTCTTACAGTCAAAATCATAATATTTATTATAATAATAAGAAAAAACCTAGCTACTTTTTGCAGCAAATAGGTTGCTTATTGCACAGCCATACTAATACATATAATAAATTCGAAAATAACTCTGTCTGTCTGTATGTTTACCTTTACACCACTGAACGGATTCTGTAAAATTTGGCAATTTGGGAGCGACATAGGCTACTTTTTGTTTGACAAATTTGGGGTGATATATGGGATGAAAGTTTGTATGAGAACCCCAGCATGACATCTTAAGCCAGGGATAAGGAAAACCAAATTGATATCTTAGATGTCACCCAGATTAGTACAGAAACCTTCAGGTTTTTCTTTTCTGTTTTCTTCACTGCGTGCATGTAAGTAAATACAATTTTTGTTTATTTTACTTTGTTAATTCTGTTTTTTTTTTGCCTGTGTGCCTGTAATTTTAGTTTTATTGCAATAGCTCATGATTTTTTTTTTTCTTTAGCCAATAATTACCTGTAAGTAATTTTTTTTTTTTTTAACTTTGCTATCCCATCTTCCTAGCACGGCGGGCTGTGCTGGGGCTGCTGCTGCAGGTGCGGAAAACCTCAAACGGCACAAATACTCCAATCTTATTGGGACTTATATGTTTGAGCCGTTTGGGGTTGAAACACTTAAGGCCATGGGGTCCGAGTGCCCACTTAGTTTTTCAAGACGTAGCCAAGTGGCCGGTTGACTCTTCACATGACCAGAGGGCTGGCCTATTCTTTAGCCAAAGAATCAGCACGAATTTTTTGATGCCCTATAATTATCCCCCCCCCCCCTTTTACAGATTATTGTAAATACGTTTGTGTAAATAAATTATTTTTTTTCTTAGCTATTTCTATTGCTCACGCTTTATATGTTATTTTTCTGTCAAATCCCTGTAATTTGATTTTTCTTCTTAATTTTTACATATTAAACTTATTTACCGGAAACAATTTTTCATTTACTTGTACTTCTGGTATATTGCGAATCTGGTATTTAGAGAATCAGATATTTTGAGAATCTGGTATTTTGAGAATTTGGTATTTTGAGATGAATGGTATTCTGGTATTCCATTTATTACTCTTGTTTTGAATGATACACAGTGCATCAACCTTTCCTATCAAATGTTCATCGAAATATCTAGACATGATACCTACTACTACTCACATTTAAATAATTTATAAAATTATATAAATAATACTTGGACCAGTTTCTAACTGTACAGCTTATTCAAATAATAAAGTAGGTACAGTAATTATTTAAATAACTAGTTGTCTGCATAAACTAGTAATATTAATAAACTGTATAATGAGGCAACATTCGCCAGTGGCTGCCCTGCCTGGTGTATGTGGCACGTGGCACTGTGAGGCCACACCGCTAGACAGGACTCGCCACACAGGTCAGTGACCCCACTGCATTACACTCATCATTATTTACAAATATACTGATGCATAATTATATCCTTTGGGCCTATTATGTCCAATTCGCAAAATGTCCAACTGTCCGATTCTCAATTGGCTCAATTGGCTCCAGCTCGCAATTGGCCCAGTTCGTAATAGGTCCAGTTCGCAATTGATCTAGTTCGAAATTGGCCCAGTTCGTAATAGGTCCAGTTCGCAATTGGTCCAGTTTGCATTTAGTCCAATTCGCAATTGGTCCAGTTAGCAATTAAGGGGCGTACTTGATTACGAGAGGCATTTTTTTGACACGACCCCCACGTGAGATTGGGTGAGATTCGGCTCGAAGTTAAAGTGCATAATTATAATTTATGATCAACTCTTTTATCAGACAAAAAATCACAAATCTGTATAAATAATTTGGGCTGATAATAACTCATAATATATTAATTAAGAACAAAAAATCATATAAAAAATCACGTAATGTAGTAATGTCCGTTAAAAATACTTTTTAAATGGTATCAACATATTTATGGGTACCTAGTACCTATCTAGAAATAATTATGTATTTTAACATCTACGCTTATCTTTGAGAAAAAGCTTTTAACGGGGATTTATCCGATTTGCCTATTTTAGAATCAATTTTAAATAGTCAAACTTGTGTATTCCTGAAAAAAAGTCCTGAAATAATATATGTTATAGATTCATCCTTGTTTGAGGGTAATTAAAGGTTCGAAACAATATAAATTGTAATTTACTCGATCAAAAAATATCCGAAACAGGGTCGATTTCAAAACCATTTTTCGTTTCATTTCCTAATTAAAGCACAAAATAATATGAAAATTGCATTTACGACGAGATAATCGTATTTTCGAGGGAATTTAAAGGTTGGATTTTTGAGTTTAATAGTATTTTTTTTAAATAAACCCAAAAATAGTAAATCGGGCTAAATCGGCTCGCGCTCAGTCCTGCGGGACGTCATCCAGGGTGGAACGGTGTATTTTTTTTTTTAAATACGCTCTATCTGTTGTTGTTCAAAAAAGAAAAGAAGAACACAATTTATTTTTTTAATTGCGACAGCTCAGAAAAAATATCTCGTAATTATATTATAGTTTTAATTCATAATATTGTTTTCGAAAGTGTGATTTTTTTCTTTGCGATAGGATGACGTTTAACCGTCATCTTAAAATAGTGTTAGACACATTACAAATTATTATCGATAAAACTATACTCAAGTGCGAGTCGCATTTAATTTTTAAAGTACGGCAGTGTTACTTCATATGTAGCTGTCAATATTTACGGATCTCCATGAGCGGTGGGAAACAACCAAAACAAAAGAATATGGTCACAGTATAAGCGAAACAGTAAGACCATTTTTATCCCATTCTACTTAATAAAAATCTTAAATTAAAGATTTTTGAACATTATGACCCTAAAGAGGGTTCAAAGTCAAAGTCAAATCATTTATTTCAAATAGGCCCGTATAAGGCACTTTTGAACGTCAAAAATTTACAAAAAAAATTATTGATTCTAGTCGCCCCTTCCAAAAGGTAGTTTTCGTATGGAGAAGAATGGGCAAGAAACTCCACCGTTACTCTTTTAAAATGTTTTACAATATTTTGTATAAGTACATTAGTTATATAATTATATGTGAGGACGATGCACCTAGAATAAAATTATTATACCACAATAGGTAAAAAGAATTAAGAATTAAAAATGAAGCAACAACAGATAAACTAATTATGTGATAGAAACATGGTGCTCACATATTTACAAACATTGTAAAAGTAGACGATCCTCCTAAGATTCCACAATTAATAAGTCAGTGTGCGAGGAATTGGTCATAGAATGTTAAATCAATGTCATATAATAAAAAATAATAATAAAATATACACTTTAATTTGCAACCAGTTTGATTTTGTCTTGATTCTAAATTATCCTATGGAGTAGGACCAGCATGTTTCCAAGTTAAATAGGGGATGAAAGTTTGTATGGAAATTCGCCATTTTTGTCTTAAATTCACTTACTTGATAAAATTCTTAAATTCACTGACAGACAACCCACAACCTAAACCTCTAAATCTAGATGCATGCAATTTCGCACAAGAGTTTTGCGTGAGTTTTGAGATACCCAGATACCATTGCCATTTTAAACTTTCACCTTACTACAGTAAAGCCACTAATTGGTGGCTTGATACACTAACTGATTCTACCAGATTATTCCTGACTACCCCGGCTATCACTAAAAAAATCATTAACAGTCACCTAACCATAGATATTTTTTTCTATTAAAACCATAAATGACAGAAGAGTCCTAAATGTTTTACTGTGTGCGTTCTAGGAAATATCCTATAGCACTACATCAAAATGTAAAAAAATTGTTTCATTTATTAATAATATGAATTGATTGTTACAACACAGCACATTAGCCGATAACGACACCAACCCGACATCGACAAGATATCGGCGGTCACATGATCGGATACGTTTAGTGCCTACCAAGCGGTTTTACATTATATCGGATATCGGCACGATATCTACCGGCGAAGGCACAGCGCGGTGAGAGTAGCGGCATTCTTTCACTTGAACACACTTTTTCGCACTGCCGACTTCAAGACGTCAATACTTAGTAGGTAATCTCGCGACAGTCTAAGAAGCCCGATTTGACGCTTCTGATTATACATGCCGCGATAACTTTGTATGGACGTCTACGTAAGAAATCGAAAAATCAAATTCATAATACTAAATAATTATTATGTTATCCATACACTATAGCAATGGGTATCATTCATAAGCACCAAGTTTCACTTTATATTGGAAAAATCCACTCAAAATCATGAACTAATCGTTGATTAATATTCCGACAGGACGTCATTACAATGTCATGTCTTTGGGTTCATTACCGTAGTGCTGTGCCGTACCGTTTTATGCCATTTTCTGACCGAATAAGATCGATGTTTTGAAAAATCTATACATTTACAAATATTACATTTAGAAAAGAGAGAAACGTATATTACTGTATTATTAAATGTTAAAACATTAAAAAAATCTGATCACATATTGTTTTAGCTTTATTTTGATATTTAATAGGTCAATATCGCCCCACTACCGCATACGGTCACACGGTCATTTCAGTTGACAAGCTTTAGCAGCTAGATGAAAGTTGCCGAGAATCGAGCTGACAGGCGTGCAATTGGAGAGGCCTATGTCC
Source organism: Xanthia icteritia (assembly GCA_949128155.2). Classification (NCBI taxonomy): domain Eukaryota; kingdom Metazoa; phylum Arthropoda; class Insecta; order Lepidoptera; family Noctuidae; genus Xanthia; species Xanthia icteritia. The sequence continues at coordinate 21,003,377 of OX421948.2, forward strand.
AGTAGTAGAGTTCTGCAGGCTGGTGATGATGATGTGTAATAAAACGATATGCCTCGAGAATCCGTTTCAAGCAATGTAAATAAATTGTCGATTACAAACTCTAAGTTTGATAAATCGATGTCTCGAGAAACGGTTTTTAAAGCAATGATTTTTTTCCCGTCACTACACAAAGTATTTTGATATGTCAAATCGGGCTTCTTAGATTGTCGCAAGATTAGGTACTGTGGTTGTTTAGTGCATCGTGATGGTCATCGATATTCACCAATATCATCGGGCCGATAATAATTATATAATATATTATATCGGTATAGAATCGATGTCGGTATGGCTGCCGATGTCGGCAGCCATACCTTCGGTTTCGGGTTGGTGTCGTTATCTGTTATGAATGTGCAAACGCCCATTAGGTACAGAGGACATTTTAAGTAATCATTTTAGTTCACTACACCGTAGGTCACATAAAATGTAAACGTATGGAAAAAAATCGAACCTAAGAAAAACTAGTTCAGTTGATCAACTGTCAATATTTTATGCTGTGGCATGGATTTTCCGCGAAATGATCGGCGGTTGCATCCATACTATATAATAATACATATAATATTATAAATTCGAAAGTAACTCTGTCTGTCTGTCTGTCTTATGTTACCTTATCACGCTTAAACCACCGAAAAAAATTGGCAAGAAGATAGATGGCATCATGGGGAAGGACATAGGGTACTTAATGTTTAAAAAATAATCCCATAGGGGGTGATATAGGGGATGAAAGTTTGTATGGGAAACCTAGCATTTCTTAAATTAGGCATATGAAAATATAAATTTATGTTTTTAGTAAGAAATAAGGAATTATGTCTTACAGCGTTTTTGTGAAATCATCCCCCAAGGGGGTAAAATATTGGGCACGCCACTATTGCGGATTGACTAGAGAGGCGCCACGGGGTCCTCACCTTCCGCCTGACGCAAGTCCTCGCCGGACTTGGTTGTTTCGGGAGGTTCCTGTTTCGTATCAGCCGGAAGGAAACGCCCGGGTGTCATCACTGCGTGGATCGCCCGGAGGACACGGTGGAGCATTCGGTGGAGGTCTGCTCGGCTTGGGCAGAGCATCGTCGTATCCTCGTGCAGGCGATCGGTGGCGGGAATCTCTCGCGTCCGACCCTGGTCCAGGCCATGGTACGGAGCGACCGATGCAGCGCCATTTGGAGCAGCGTCGGTCGCAGCTTCGCGAGGTCCTGGTGGCGGAATGGCGGGACAGGCTTTCACGCCCTACCGCCGGCCTCGTCACCATCGAGGCGGTCCGGCCAGTGCTCGACCTCTGGCTCGGGAGGAGGCACGGCTCCCTGTCATTTCGGGTGACACAGGTGCTCTCGGGGCATGGTTGCTTCGGGAAGTACCTGTGTCGCATAAACAGGAAGCCGGACGCCCGGTGTCACCACTGCGTCGACTGCCGGGAGGACACGGCGCGGCATACGCTGGCAGAGTGTGCCGCTTGGGGGGAGCCGCGCCGTGCCCTCATCTCAGGAGTAGGCAGTGACCTGTCGCTGTCGGCCGTTGTGAATGCAATGGTCGGCAGCGAGGAGTCCTGGGACGCGGTGGTATCCTTCTGCGAAGTAGTAATCTCGCAGAAGGAGGCTGCGGAACGGGAGAGAGAGATTTCATCCTCTCACCCGGCCCGCAGCAGGCGCACCGGGCGTCGGCGGAGGGCGGACAACGCCCTCTTCCAGCCCCCCTAAATGGGTCCAGGGGCGACGGACCCGGGGAAGTCCGTCGCCCCCCATACATCTGGACCCGAGGTGGCGGCGCGTAGTGTTCCACGCGCGCCCCTCTTAGACGTCGCGGGGGGAGTCAAACACCTCACTCCCCCCGCTCGACGAAACGGAGCCCGCAGAGGCGGGCTGGCACCAGTCGGGGTCGCGGAAGATTTGAACGTTCCCGCGACCCCGGCGTAGGTGTGAGACGGAACACCGGGGTGGTTTTTAGTCAGTAAGAGTCTGACAGACCCCTCCGCCCACCCCAGGGCGGAGGACATCCATGAGGATTTTCCACCCCGAACAAAAGAAAAAAAAAAAAAAAGGCCATGGTACGGAGCGAGAGGGCATGGGAGGTCGTCACCTCCTTCTGCGAAGCAGTAATGCTCGCGAAGGAGGAGGCAGAATGCGTGAGGGAGAGGCAAATTTCGCGCCCTCACGCCCCTAGCCGCCGCAGGAGACGCCCTGGGCGTCGGGAATCGCAGGCAGATTCCCGGCCACCGTAGGCGCGGGCTTGCGGACGGTGAGCAATTGGTAGCTCTCCGTGCGATAAGGACCAGGCCCGGGTCGACGGCGCGTTGTGTTCCACGCGCGTCTCATAGAGATGTCAGCCACTGAAAGGGTCCGACAGGACCGATGCCAGCCGGGGTTACGGGAAAGTCCGAAAGTGATACCGTGGCCCCTGGCAACTGAAGGAACACGGGTAGGTTTTAGTCAGTAAGAGTCTGACACGCCCTCACGCTCCGCCCAGAGCGGGAGAAGTTATTTGATAATTTCCAATCCAAAAAAAAAATGGTGTAAAATAGTACCTATATATTAAAAAAAAATGAATACTTCTAAAGGGATGGGAAATATAGTCACAGTCCGTATCTTAAGATAACATTTAGTCTGTATTGCATTAAAATCGATCCACTGGGTCGAAAGTTATTACAATTTATTATCTGTCTATCTGTTACCTTTTCAGTCCTTAACGGCTGAACGGATTTGGATGAAAGGCAGCACGAAATACGGATAGGCCATGATTTGGGTTAGGACATAGGATACTTTTATCCCGGTAGTACGTTCCCGTGGGACCATATCCGACATCCCCGTGGGCGAATACGTCGCTCTGCATTTGGGGGAGGCGGAGGTAGCGTTTCAAAGGCTCACAGGCCCAAAAGTTTACCATTTTGCAGTTCGATCAAATATTTTTTGTGCTTTTTATGAAATGTCTCTTAATCTTCTTTTATTTCCCACCGTTTTGATTATCGAATCCTGAAGGCGTGTATCACAATATTTGCTTCTTTCCGGAGAATATAAAGAAAATTATAAATATTTGGATTTTCGTCCGTTGATGCTCTGAAATGATGGGACCGATGTCCCACCATTTCAGAGCATTCATTGTACGATATCTCTGATTTGCACAGCCGAGATTGGTTGGTGGTAATTCCGGATACCATTGTTTCTCAAAATATTGACGAAACTGCCTCATTTTTTCGCAAGCCGAATATTTATCTAAAATATATCTCCATGCAGCAGTTATCAGATTCGTAGGTATTAGAGGGATCATCGCAATCATTCTTGGAATATTTCGTCCATATTTAGTACTGATCAATTTTTTTTTAAATATCCAAATAGCATCATTAAAATAATGATAACATCCACTGGTTGAGTCTGACGGGGAAACGGAAGAAATCGCATTTATTTGAGCGATTTCCTTATCGCATTAGATTTTTTAAATGTTGATATAAAATTTTTGTTTTATTGGGGTAAATAATCGCCTTTACGAGTAGTAGTAGTGCAAATATTACAGGGACGCCGTTTGTGGATTTGCTATCTGTATTACAATCAATATGCAAAAAATACATTTGATAAAACAGCTTGCGACACACTAAATGTACCATCAGCGTAGAGTGATTTTTTTGTTAATGCCTTAAATGGTCATACTGCGATGCGGTTCAGCACAATAATCTCTTTGAGAGTTAAAATACCTTAAAAGGATATCTATACCTAATTAACGACTGTATTTTGAACTGGACCATTTGCTATTTGGACAAATTGCGAACTGGACGTTGTAAGAATTGGACATTTTGAGCACACTGGACATTTTGCGAATTGAACATAATAAGCCCAAAGGAATTATCTAACTTTCCTCACAAACATTATCATACAATTAACTGTATTCGACTTATTTGTATCTCTTCAAAATTAACATAAGTTAGCCAACTGAACCCTGAAAAATAATATCAAATTAGATATATTATTTTTTATGTCAATTAGTCTTGAATTACTTATGCAACAACACAATATATTATACATTATTGTTAAATTTAGAGGTTAAGTAAGTCAAGATCAAACTGCACACAATGTGCCTCACAGTGGTGCTCTAAATATATGCTCAGGGACAAATATTTTACACTTTAAATGTTCGTGTCACACTTCAAAATACTGTATTTAAATTAAATAATTAAATTGTTTAGTATTCCAACTTGTAAATGAAATAAATTGTTTGCTTCAAGTATGATTAGTTAGTTCATGAATAATTTTAATAGTGTCTGTAAATAGTAGAATGCTATCATCTGCACTTGCTCCACGTTGACCTAACTACGTATGACGGTGACACTTAGATTCTCACTTTATCTATTGCTCCACACTTTCTCTCTTCACCAGATTAAGCAGTCACTTATGTGAAGTGTTTTAATTAAAAACAATCAAATTATATTAAGGTATTTTTCTTCAACATAGTTTTTGCTCTATCACAACTTCTCTTCAACTGATACAGGTTTATGATGTTCATAAACCTCAACAATTACATTGCTTAATTTTTCTTAAATTACTTTACTTATGTAGCTATCAGGGATGTTGCGGATGTTCGCATCCGCAATTGTTGAGCTTCCGCATTTATTTAGACCTCCGCATCTGCACCCGCATTCGCACTAAGCAATGCGGATTCAGATGCGAGTGGAAAAGGGTGAATATGTATAAGTAAAATCATAATCAACAATATGAAAATTACAATCGTTTAAATCATCAATATAGCTCTAAATCGTTACTTTCTCACAAAATAGTCTTATATCGATCAAACACATACAATTTCGAGAGACCATATACTCGTAGATTTTTAAATGACTATAATCTGCAATTTGCAAAAAACGTAAGAAATTTGAATTTCGCCTTACCGCCTTGACGGATCCCTTAGAAGAACTTGAGATCCGCGGATTTTGGTGGCTCGCGGACGTGAGCCACCAAAAATCCGCATCCGGATATTAAATTATCTGGATTCACAACATCCCTGGTACCAGGGCCGTAGCCAGGAATTCATTTGATTTGGTTAGGGTTGCCAACAATTTTTTTATGAAATAAAGTATCTGAAACCACAGAGAGGGTAAATAAAGACCAACTTTATAAAAAAGATTATTATTTATTGTTATTGTTAAAACAGCATTTTTTGTTTTCGCGAGATACAATTTTCTTAAAAAAAGTACAATCTTAGACGTTCGAATTTCTTTTCGTTAGACGTAAGTTGAACAGAAAAGTTTGAGAATGAAGATAATTTATATATAATGCAGTAGCGAGCGAAGCGAGCTAGAAAATTTTTGGACCCCGCCTGGAATAGGTTAGTTAGACTCTCTCAGAGAATGCTAAAGTTACAGGAATTGAATCAATACAAAATCAGAGTCGATAAAAATACAGTATTTGACCGTACTCTTACTGCTTCTGTAGATTATAAAGAACGCCTATTCAAAATAGAATTAGAGTACGGACGGAGGTACCCTAGGACGACGAACCCCGTCGTCGGGTCGATCTCTGAATTGAGATTCTGTTTTCTCATATTTCGGGGGTGGTTTGCTGCCCGGTACCTACTCCCTAAAATATACTTTGTCATTGAAAAGATAATATTTATCTAAATTACAACACTATTACCTAAGTACACACATCAAAAGTGTCTTGGGATAATGTACGTTTTTAGTGGAGTGCCTGGAGCGTGAAAAACATAAAAACCTCGGATTTCTGTTACAGTGAATGAAATTAAATGGAATGTTTAGCTAATAACATATATACAAAAGTTTATCTACTTATTTAAAATTGTAACCAAGACTTGAAAAAAAAAAATTGGAACAATTCAAGTATAATATATAACACGGCGGGGTATCTATCCTGTGCCGTGTCTAACCAGTCTCCGGTTTAATTCTTCGTTGATAGTAGAATAGGTAGGTAGTTGGTTTTCAATCACACACAACTCTTAACTCAAACTCAAAGCATTTATTTCAATTATAACATTTACAGTCACTTTTGAGTTATCACTTATCAAGGAGTCATTCAGTTTGAGTTATTTTTTGAAGCTAGTCGCCCATTCCAAATGAAGTAGGTTCCTGATGGAGAAGAACGGGCAAGAAACTCCATGGACACTCTTTTAAATCAAAACATTATGGTACAGAGGTTATTTGTTCAACAATTACAATCACAGTTCTTTCTAACACAACTTTTCTTTTCATGTTTATTTCCAACAACCGCCATTCGGTGCGCCTCGCTTTTGTCAAAGTCCGGCGACATACCCCGAATTTCAATACAATATCTTATTACTAAGTTTGTTCAATAAAACTTACAAACAATGCTAAATGCTTATCAGTTAATTCTTTTATAATTAAACAATGCTAATATTCACAAATACAAAGGTTATTCAGATTAAAGTTGAATTAGAAGCTTCATTACTTTCTACCACTTTTCTATTGCTCCTTTGACAACACTTCCTGTGGTTCAAGGAATTTAATCAAACAACAGGTATTCACTAGTAAATTGCATTGTAAAATAATCTTATTACTTTATAGTTGGTTTTCTATTATTGAAACTTATTTAGTTCTTGTATTAAATTATTACATTCGGTTATTGATCATAATATTCGGAAACCGCGCCATCTTAGGTAACGCGCTGTCATAAACAAATTTACTATGTCAAATGACCACTTGTTAATATGACTAAAAACCCATAAATCATTAAATAAATGTTCCCTTTTAATTTTAACTTTAGTTTATTGCCCCAACATCGAAGTTAGTAAATTTCTCTTCCAGTTGACCCACAGTATATTGACTGGGTTCACAAAGTTGGTAATAGATGGCGTTCGATTGCAAACGAATCAATAACGTTCACAGATGCATGCGAATGACTGTAACAGTATTCCACAGTGACCCATAGAGGGCAGGATCAAAGACCTTATGGTGAATAACAATTTATAATAAGTAGTTACGCATAAGATTATGTTATAATCTTTACAGGTAGACGCTTTCGCGGCGACACGGCCATTCTGAAAAGCAGTGCGCGCTCTGCACCTGCCGATGCCCTCATCCTACCTAGTTGCGTGGGTGTAGGTTGTTATCTGAAACAATGGGGATACATTTTGTCGGCAGATTATTGTTGCTTTTATTGTCCTACAATATTCAATGAATTGTAGGATTTGGTGACAGACAGTTTAGTTACCATTTAAAGCTTGTTTTAGATCTGACATCTATTCAGTTTTCCTTAAATTGAAATATTGATTGCATTTATGAAACAAAGTCTAGCTTTGGGTATTTTACTCGCAATTTGTTTTATTGATATTGCGTGATCAGCTGTTGTATGTGATGTAGTTGAATAGTTTAATTTTCACATGCATGCAGAAATTGTAGAATTTGTTAATAGTTAGTTCTAGGTAACATTAAAATCGTATAATAGATCTGCTGTCTACCAAATTTGTCTTAAATTGAAATATCGAATGCATTTAGTATGGAATACCTTAATAAGTACAGCTACACAGGGTACTCGCTTGCAAGTAAGATTAAGATCAACTTTTTCCTATAAACTGAGCAGATTACAATATAAAGATGTGCCATGCAATGGAGATAAAAATAACTAGCGCTTCATGCCATTGAAGGCATACAATTTGTATTTCAGTTTATTGTATGATCAACTGTTAGCTAATTAGTTTCATTTTCACAGGATGTTGTTGCTTGTATTATCCTACAATTTCCATTGAATTGTAGGAGTTGTTAGTAAACAGTTTTAGTTAGTAACAGCTTGTTGTAGATTTGCTGTCTACTTAATTTATTTTTAATTGAAATTATGAATGCATTGTTTTTGCACCTTACATAAACACACTTGTTAAGAATAGTGTGTAGTAGTGTTGTACAATCAGCTGTTAGCTGTATAGGTTTATTCACATAAGAAAGTAATGCTCTGTGTTAGACACAAAGTCTTGGATTTGAGCACACTTGTTAAGAATAGTGTGTAGTACTGTTGTATGATCAGCTGTAAGCTGAATAGTTTCATTCACATAGTAATGCTCTGTGATTGACACAAAGTCTTTGATTTGATAGGATTAAATATTAAGGAGTTTAGGACCATTGCTCCGTGTCAGGCACGAAGTCTTTTCTTTATTAGAAATATTGAATGCATTGATTTTGCATCTTACATAAGCACACTTGTTAAGAATAGTGTGTAGTAGTGTTATATAATCAGCTGTTAGCTGAATAGTTTCATTTACATAGGAAGGTAATGCTCTGTGGTAGACACAAAGTCTTGGATTTGACAGGATTAAAGGATAGGATCAGGAACACTGCTCTGTGGTAGACACAAAGTCTTTGATTTGATAGGATAAAGGTATAGGAGTTTAGGACAATTGCTCCGTGTCAGGCACGAAGTCTTGTATTTTTTTTTTTTTTTTTTTTTTTATTGTCATATTGGATGCATTGGTATTGCACCTTACACAAGCACACTTATTAAGAATAGTGTGTAGTAGTGTTTTATGATCAGCTGTTAGCTGAATAGTTTCATTTACATAATTGAAATAATGAATGCATTGATGTTGCACCTTACATAAGCACACTTGTTAAGAATAGTGTGTAGTAGTGTTGTATGATCAGCTGTTAGCTGAATAGTTTCATTTACATAGTAAGATAATGCTCTGGGCGGTATTGTCCGCCGTGGACCCAGCGGGATAACATGAGAGTATTACCTATTAGTTACCTCTAGGGCTTACTAATAGTTTTGGTGTGAGTATTACTTATTGAGTTCTTTATCAGTTAACCCGTAAGTAAGTTAAAATACTAATAGTACTTTGCAATAGACTAGAATTAGTTGTTACAGGTAAGATTGCAAAAATATAAAGATGGTAAAAATAAATCAAGAAGTACTTTGGTGCATGATATGCATCACATGTGAGAATCATGTGGGCAGGTACTTGTTGACTTGGCTATTGTATTGGGCCTTTGAGCAAGGTGAGTAGAAAGTAGTTTGAAAACTCCTCACCTTTTATTTGAGCTATGATGTGTGAAGAGCTGGAACAGTCATCTCTGATTGGCTGTCCTTAAGTTGGCTTTCATTTGGTGGGATGTAGGTTGGTTTTTCCTGGGCTGGCGACACGGTCACTTGTTCAACAGGCTGCAGTGGTTGAGTCGCCTTTTAAGGCGACCTTGATAACAATTGGTTTGAATTTTGTTATGATAATTTTGATAGTAGTTCTGCAGGGGTTATCATTTTCTTTTTGATATGACAATCACCTGGAACCTGGAATGTGAGACGTTATGCAGATAAATAATAATGCAGGAAAAGGTGTTCCTACTAATATTTAGATTAGAAGAAACAAGCAGTAATTAATAATTAAATTAATCTATTGTTATGTAATGGCTATTACAGTTTGATGAAGTTAAACAGAAGAGGAGTACTATGAGCAACAATGCATTGGTTATTATTATTATGTTTTTATTTTTTATTTTTATTTAAATACATAAAAACATGTTGAAAATTATGTTTTCTGTCAGTTTATCAAATTGTGTTTGCATTGAAAACTTCTTGTTTGATGGTATCTCATACTTATCTCGTTGACTTATTTTACAAACCTATTGCATACTTAAATGTTTCTGTATGAATTTTGCAACATGTTGTCCACTATATGTTTCAATGTTTACATACTTATGTGGAAAACTAATCGCCAATCAAAATTCCCCATAGCTATGAATTTCATAACATTACTTTTACTCGCCAAATAACTCTCATTGGGATCTAAGGATTTTATTTGTTTGTAACTAATTTAATTTTTATTTCTTTATATCACGCACTCTTATTTATCCAACTCACTTTACACATTGGCAGAATAGTAGACATCTGCTTTGCTTGCCATTTATTAAAAATAGAATAGAATAGAACTTTTGTTTGGAACTAATAACTTTCAACTAATTAACGCTTTACCCGGAGATGATAAACAAGGTCCTAAACCTTGCTTTAAACACAAGCTATAGAGAAATTGCAGGACATAAACAAAGAGCAGTGCGAATTTCAAACATAACAAGTCTATTTCATTATTATTGTGTGTATGTAGCCAACAACAAATCTTGAAAATAGTCAAAAAGTACTTAGTTCCTAAATGTAGTGCGAACACTAATTCAACAAAACAAGTTTGAGATCCATTTCTTAAGAAAAGTTTAGTATAAACTTTTATTATTAATAACATTGACCTTGTAATGAGCTTATTTTGTAGTGTAATTTATCTTGTGTTGTTATTGTACTTCCACAAGTTTTCAAGCAAAAGTGACATTAACCTTGCCAGTGTGTAATGAACATAGTTAAAAAAGTGTTAGTGATTCAATAACAATATGCTAAAATAATAAAACAAAATACTTCCCGGGTGGATGTTGAAATCCATTGACGGAGTGATCATTATATTTGCTTTTCTGGTTTATTCTGCTGCTTCGGTCATTCTGTGCTGTACATGTTGTTCTGCTTGAGTGCACCATGAAGCTCATATAAGTCCACTGCCACAGCCAGAAGTTGCCATCATCATTAAATTTGTGATCAATCTTCATGTTGTCATCAAGGTCATAGTAAGGAAGAAATATTTCAGTAGTCTTGGCTGTGCTGGGCAACCAGTCGCTCACTCTTAGAACACACCATGTTCATGGTTTCAGAGAAAAAATCTTTTGGCACGCACTCGGTCACTGCACTGCAAGCAGGTTTCGTAGTTGTCCGTAATTCTTTGGATGTCCGACATAAGCATGAGCGGTAGGGGATCGCACAGTGCGATCCCACTTCTGATAACACGGCGGGGTATCTATCCTGTGCCGTGTCTAACCAGTCTCCGGTTTAATTCTTCGTTGATAGTAGAATAGGTAGGTAGTTGGTTTTCAATCACACACAACTCTTAACTCAAACTCAAAGCATTTATTTCAATTATAACATTTACAGTCACTTTTGAGTTATCACTTATCAAGGAGTCATTCAGTTTGAGTTATTTTTTGAAGCTAGTCGCCCATTCCAAATGAAGTAGGTTCCTGATGGAGAAGAACGGGCAAGAAACTCCATGGACACTCTTTTAAATCAAAACATTATGGTACAGAGGTTATTTGTTCAACAATTACAATCACAGTTCTTTCTAACACAACTTTTCTTTTCATGTTTATTTCCAACAACCGCCATTCGGTGCGCCTCGCTTTTGTCAAAGTCCGGCGACATACCCCGAATTTCAATACAATATCTTATTACTAAGTTTGTTCAATAAAACTTACAAACAATGCTAAATGCTTATCAGTTAATTCTTTTATAATTAAACAATGCTAATATTCACAAATACAAAGGTTATTCAGATTAAAGTTGAATTAGAAGCTTCATTACTTTCTACCACTTTTCTATTGCTCCTTTGACAACACTTCCTGTGGTTCAAGGAATTTAATCAAACAACAGGTATTCACTAGTAAATTGCATTGTAAAATAATCTTATTACTTTATAGTTGGTTTTCTATTATTGAAACTTATTTAGTTCTTGTATTAAATTATTACATTCGGTTATTGATCATAATATTCGGAAACCGCGCCATCTTAGGTAACGCGCTGTCATAAACAAATTTACTATGGGTGCATTCCGAGTTACGCTGTAATCGATTTGAGCGCGCTAACTCCTGTACCGTATTAACGTGGGCGCGCTAACAGTTCGTCTTCGATCGTCATAGATGACGTCATGACATGCGCCATCTTGCGATAACGCCGACCATGCCTTTTACTAATATCACCGTGGGCGCTGTCAAAAATGACAGTTGTGCTGTTGTGTTTTGACTCGCATCCTATCTTTAAACTAACGTGGCATTTTCGAAATTGTGCTTCTGGCTACCGTTTGCCACCTAAAGAAGAAATTTGAAGAATAAACACAAAGAAATATGTTATGCAAGTTTTGACGTTAAGCGAGTACTGTGAGTGCGTTCACGAGCGTTCCGAATTGATGACAGCCCTCAGCTGTCATAATCGTGACATCTTAATCGGAACGCCAATTGTCGATGTCAGCGCTGTGAGCGATTATGTTCTAATTCGGAAAGCGGGGTATGTCAAATGACCACTTGTTAATATGACTAAAAACCCATAAATCATTAAATAAATGTTCCCTTTTAATTTTAACTTTAGTTTATTGCCCCAACATCGAAGTTAGTAAATTTCTCTTCCAGTTGACCCACAGTATATTGACTGGGTTCACAAAGTTGGTAATAGATGGCGTTCGATTGCAAACGAATCAATAACGTTCACAGATGCATGCGAATGACTGTAACAGTATTCCACAGTGACCCATAGAGGGCAGGATCAAAGACCTTATGGTGAATAACAATTTATAATAAGTAGTTACGCATAAGATTATGTTATAATCTTTACAGGTAGACGCTTTCGCGGCGACATATACATATTAGGCTGTAGAATATTTTTGTATATCAAAATTAAGTTAACCTATCTATTTATATGAGATATTAATCGAGAAAAAGAAGTTAATTAAGGAAAATTAAATAAATGACACCATTCTGGTTTCGATAGGATAAGCATTGAAAATGCATTTTCGATCGCTTCAGCACAGTACCCGTTTTCAAGAAAAGTGCGACCTAGCGTTCTCAATTATTAAGACAGAGAAATGAAAATGGTATCAAAAGATGCGCTACTGAAAGGGCTACTGGCGTTGTGTTAGCTTTTCCGAAGAATCTCGTTTCGGTGTGAGGCCGGGGCCTGCCCAATCTAGGGGGTCCAAACGCCTCCTGCCGAAGTCTCTACGCGGAGGTCAGGCGGTCCATGGCTCTTTACGGGGCACCGGTGTGGGCGCGTTCATTGAGGCGGTGGCCAGCCCGCCGGTTGAACGCGTCCCAGAGGGTCATGACCACCCGGTGGGTCCGGGGATACCGCACGGTATCCAGTGACGCGGCGAGCATCCTTGCCGAATTGCCGCCATGGGATCTGGATCTGGCAAAAGTCCTCGCGCACATTTGGGAGTGGCGCGAGGAGGCGAAACGCCGGGGCTTAACTCCGCTGTCGCGAGAAATCGCGGCACAGCGGACAGAGCTCCGGCGGGATCTCATGGCGTCATGGAGAGTGCGATTGTCGCAACCCAGTGCTGGGCACGCCACTATTGCGGCGATAAGTCACCTCTTTGAGGAGTGGCTAGAGAGGCGCCACGGCGTCCTCACCTTCCGCCTGACGCAGGTCCTCACCGGACATGGTTGTTTCGGGAGGTTCCTGTTTCGTATCAGGCGGGAGGAAACGCCCGGGTGTCATCACTGCGTGGATCGCCCGGAGGACACGGTGGAGCATACGGTGGAGATCTGCCCGGCTTGGGCAGAGCATCGCCGTGTCCTCGTGGAGGCGATCAGTGGCGGGGATCTCTCGCGTCCGGCCCTGGTCCAGGCCAAGGTACGGGGCGAGAGGGCATGGGAGGCCGTCACCTCCTTCTGCGAAGCAGTAATGCTCGCGAAAGAGCAGGCAGAACGCGTGAGGGAGAGGCAAATTTCGCGCCCTCACGCCCCTAGCCGCCGCAGGAGACACCCTGGGCGTCGGGAATCGCAGGCCGATTCCCGGCCACCGTAGGCGCGGGCTTGCGGACGGTGAGCAATGGGTAGCTCGCCGTCCGATAAGGACCAGGCCCGGGTCGACGGCGCGTTGTGTTCCACGCGCGCCTCAAAGAGATGTCAGCACAACGGAAGGGGTTCGATAGGACCGATGCCTGCCGGGGTTGCGGGAAAGTCCGAAAGGGATACCGTGGCCCCTGGCAACGTACAGGCAACTGAAGGAACACGGGTGGATTTTAGTCAGTAAGAGTCTGACATGGCCCCCCGCTCCGCCCAGAGCGGGAGAAGTTAATTGATAATTGCCAACCCAAAAAAAAAAAGCCCGTAAACAAGACGTACTCGATTTTGGAGGACCTCTGGACGCCAAGATCGTTGGAAATTTTGTCAGGAAGTTCATTCATATAGAGTGGGAACAATAATGGTTTGGGCCGGTATTTGGATTGGTGGACGAACCGATCTCATTTGGGTCAGGAGCAACCTCAATGCTCAGATTTATGCTTAGAGAATTGTTGCAGACGTGATTATACCTTTGCGAAGCCGGTTGGGTGATTCGTTTCGACTGATGCACGCCCACATACGGCTAGAGTCGTAACATGCACTCTTGCCGATACTCGATTCAACGTTCAGCCGTGGCCTGCTCAATCGCCAGACCTCAACCCAATTGAGCACGCATGGGATATTCTCCAAAGAAGAGCTCTGCCGAGTTTGGATGCCGTGCATACGCCACAACAACTCTTTGACTTGTTAGAAAGAATATGGGCGGCCATTCCTCAAAGTGATTTTGATGAACTGATTTTAAGCATGCCAAATCGCTGTGATTTTGTGATTCTTGTCGATGGTGGTCTTTTTTTTACCTTTACTATAAAAAATTCAAAAATCCTCATTTTTGCCTGTTTTACCATTTAATTGACGACATTAATAGATTTTTCTTAATTTTTATAAAATATAGGGATAAATTGTTAACTTAAACATAGGAATTAAATTAAGAAGCCAGTCTAGAAGACTAGATTTGGTAAATATTAATGGGATATATTTTTATAGTTAAAAATGTACTTGATCCCTAGACGCCTTTGATGTGTATACTTGAAGTTACATCACCTTAGTTGAAATACCTATGGCACTAAGCTTGCAGTAGGTATACTACTGTTGCATGACTTTAAATAATTGAGAAACAATTAAAAAGCCATTGTGTCTCGCGTGGATCCACGTTCCGAAGCGTTAATTATCAATTTGAGCAATGTTACAGAAGAAGGTTTGTATGTGTGATGTGTGTTGCAGAGTTCCTGAACAAGACGACGGTGTACAACCGCGAGACGCTGACGGCGGCTGTGCGTCGGCCGCGCGGCCAGCCGCTGCTCACCGTGTCCAACCACCACTCGTGCTTCGACGACCCCGGCCTCTGGGGTCAGTATCTGACCTGACCTACCTACACAGGCTCGCTGGAAACCTCCTTAACTCTCACAACGGAGCTCGTTAAGTAGAGTAGGCTTTGAAAAGTTAGGCAATTTACAACCTCTTAACTAGATGGTATGCAGTTCCCACCATCATCTAAAACATCAAGTGCTGAGCACTTGTCACTATCAGTGCTAGTTCTCTTAGCTGCTTGCCACAAGATACCTAAGAACGCAACGAGTATCGTAGTATATATACCTCTAGCACTAAGCTCGAACAATAATCTACTAACTATTGCACTTTAACTAAGTACGTAATAATCTTTATAAAAATTTAGTTTTTCAAATTGTTTAAAAATATGGCATATTGCCAATATGCCGCGCCGCGTTCTCAAAACATACTGCTACACTTACTTACATCTTACATAATAAACCAAATTATACCGTACTAATTGCAAATACAACACCAAATCAATTAACTTGTTTAGTCAGGGGAATCTAATCGATACAATAATCTCAACAGGGTACCCCTACCCACCCATCAACCATATCATCTGCTCTAGTTATCACTACTGTGAAGTTTAAAGTTAAGTTTAGCCTTAATTTTTAAGTCACGTTAACATATTATAAAGGACAAAGCTTCGCCTTTGGCCGTGCCCTCCTATCATAGTGAACAGCAATATAAACAGTTATAACGCCGAGGCGTGGCCACACCTAGCTTCTAGCGACTACAACCTTGTTTCAGCGCGGCTAAACCCCGAAATTATTAAAACTAAGTACCTACTAATGTTTGTTACAAAATATTCGGTAAGTAATTGTTTGTTTATTATTATTATCCTTTTAAGTTCTTTTTGTGATTTTGTTCTTTCCTTTTTATTAGGAAAATGAGTATCCGTGAGATAAGCACGTTGCTGATTGATAAAATTGTTTATCAGCAAAATAACAGTAAGTAAATGAGTCAAGTCAATGACAAAGTGTCTGGTTGGACGCCTGCATTCATTTTGCTGTCCGCTGTGTTTTGTTCTTGAACTTATCAGCCATCTACGACGTCACTCGCCGGCATCAGGCGAGCCGCCCCGCGCCCCTGCGCCCGCCCGCCATGCGTCACCTGATTATTGTGTGATTGAGATGAACGGACTCATGGGACACCACATACTTGTATTGTCATTGCCTCACGATGACCGTAACTGAAGTCATTGCTTTTCTTACTGTGAACAAAGCTCGGCGATGCTTTGTGAGTTTTGTGTCACTACGAATGTGATCTATTGTCATGTTGTTAGCGACAGGTGCCGCTCACAAAGTGTCCCGCTGAAACAAATGGACTCTAGTCCACTCTTTAACTTAGTATTTTATGTTCCGTAGCTGCTAACTACGTAGGTACAGTACTCCTTATTACCAGCCGAAGCAAACTAACGTAGGTAACTAAATTGAACATTACTGCCCGGACTCTTTGTCTTTCCATGAGATTGGGTTAAGAAACGTGCCGCCTCGCTGTAAAGAATGTGAGGCTATTTGGGGATTCTAGAGGAGCTCCTGATCTTGAACCCTCCACAGCATTATTTTATTGCCGGAAACGCATTTTTTTTTATACTTTACAGATGCAAGTGCGAGCCTATCGAGCTTGAAACTTGGGGCAAGTCCAAGTTCTTACTTAAAAAAATTCATATGTACCGAATAACATATATTTTTTTACCGTGATCTTCGAGACGTCGTAAAATCATTTATTTAAAATAGACCCTTAAAAGGCACTTTTGAACGTCAAACTCAAAGCATTTATTTCAATTAAACCATTTACAGGCACTTTTGAATTGTCAAGGGGTCAGTCAGTCAGAAATATGAAGCTAGTTGCCCATTCCAAAGCGTAGGTTCCTATGGAGAAGAACGGGCAAGAAACTCCACGGACACTCTTTTAAATCATGATGTTGTTACAAAATATTGGTTACATCATTAATGTTGAAATTATACATGTGAGAGTGAGACCAATGTAGAAAGACGTGCACGTAAAAAGCGTCCGTTATAAAAAGATAAAAACAATTCAAAAATTAAAATAAGCCGTGGCAGATAAGAGATGACCAGTCCCTACTGACGGCGCCCGTTCACGAACATGACGCATGGATCAGCACCGTTTAGCTCAACCATTTTGAAGGGAACTTAACGATCCAACACACACGCCACCACCAGCGAGACATTTGAGTGAGCATGACATACTCTCAGCCGCCAGGGCACATTCAAGTCAATGAAAGACGTACTCAGTAAATGGTAGCTTCATAGAAGGTACAGGTCACAGTGCTCACACATGTGCTATGCAATTATATAATACTACGAGATTGAAGTTATACAATTCAAAGATAATTTATGCAATCTTCAGCAGCTCCGACAATATTTTCGAATGCTAAAATTAAATTAGTTTATGCGCCCTTGTGGAGCTGGACCAGCGTTGAGCCAAGCATTTTTGTCACCTATATAATCCCCCTGCTTATAATATGCTTGGTAGCATAGTGTGCGTTTTATACAAGATTTAAATTTAGTTTCATTTAGTTGTAGTATGTGGGGAGGTACGTCAGAATTTACAAAACATTTAATTGATTCTAGTCGCCCCTTCTAAAAGGTAATTTTCGTATGGAGAAGTATGGGCAAGAAACTCCACCGTTACTCTTTTAAAATGTTTTACAATATTTTGTATAGTTACATTAGTTAGTAAACAATATACAGAAATATCTAAAATAAACATTAATACCAAAAGAGGAGAAACATATGCATCAAAAAAACGTATAGTTAAATATGGAGTCCCGCAAGGGAGCGTATTGGGTCCTTTGTTATTCATAATTTATATAAATGGCTTGCCATTAGTAACTAAGTATCCAGTATCACTTTTTGCTGATGACAGCACAGTCACTATTCATTCTATAAATAAAGATAGGTATGAACATGAAATTAATAATACAATCAATTCAATAATTAACTGGTTAAATAACAATAATTTAAAAATCAATCTTGAAAAAACAAAAATTATGTTCTTCGGTCAACGTTTAGAAGCACCAAATATTAATATTCAACACAAATTAACTGTTATAAAAAAGGTAGATACAGCTAAATTTTTAAGTGTAACTTGACAAACGTCTGAACTGGAAAGCACACACAGAAGAATTAAATAAAAAAGTATGTTCTTCTGCCTATGCCCTCTATAAACTAAAACCTATTATAAGTACCAATGCGCTTTAACTGCCTACCATGGTATTGTCGGCTCCATATTGAGGTTTGGAGTTATATTTTAGGGAAACTCTACTAATAAAGAAATCATATTTAAGTCACAAAAAAGGTGTATTAGGCCTATGTTTGGTTTGAAAATAACTGATTGTTGCAAACAATATTTTATTAAATATAACATTTTAAGTCAGCCTTCCTTATTTATTTATGAAATAGCTAATTTTATACAAACCAATCCTAACCTATTTAAGAAACTATCACACGTTTCTATATATCACATCGGAATTTTCAAATGAACGCAATTAATTAAATAGATTCCTATAATTACGACATTTTACACAATTTGTCCCTCAAATCTATAAAAACAATACTTATCCCCTCTTGTTTAATTAATGTTAGGATTAAGTTATTAATTTCATACTGTGATGTCAAAGTCAAAGTCAAATCATTTATTTCAAATAGGCCCTTATAAGGCACTTTTGAACGTCAAAAATTTACAAAAAAAATTAAATGATTCTAGTCGCCCCTTCCAAAAGGTAGTTTTCATGGAGAAGAATGGGAAAGAAACTCCACCGTTACTCTTTTAAAATGTTTTACAATATTTTGTATAAGTACATTAGTTATATAATTATATGTGAGGTCGATGCACCTAGAATAAAATTATTATACCACAATAGGTAAAAGAATTAAGAATTAAAAATGAAGGAACAACAGATAAACTAATTATGTGATAGATACATAGTTCCGCACATATTTACAAACATTGTAAAAGTAGACGATTTTCCTAAAATTTTACAATTAATAAGTCAGTGTGCGAGGAATTGGTCACAGAATGTAAAATCAATGTCATATAATAAAAAATAATAAAAAAATATACACTTAAATTTGCAACCAGTTTGATTTTGTCTTGATTCTAAATTATCCTATGGAACAGGACCAGCATGCTTCTAAGCATTCTTATCATTGATATAATCCTCTAATTTGTAATATGCTTGTTTACAAAGTATACTTTTAATATGAGTTTTAAATTTTCTTTCATTTAATTGCAATATATCACAAGGTATTTTGTTGTAACATTTAACACAGTACCCCATAAAAGATGTATGTACTTTAGATAATCTGAAAAATGGTTGATCTATTTTATCTTTATTCCTAGTATTAAAATTATGTCTATCACTTATTTTATTAAAAAGATGTCGATTTTTTCTAACATACAAAATATTTTCATAGATTATAAATAGCTCTGACAGCTCTCTTTTGCAAAATAAAGATGGATTCAATGTCAGCAGCCCGATCCCACAGTAAAATGCCATACGACATAATGCTGTGGAAGTAACTAAAATAGACCAATCGCGCGGTTTCTACGTCTGTTAACTGTCTTATCTTTCTAACAGCATAAGCGGCTGAGCTTAGCCGCCCCGCAAGAGATGTTATGTGAGGTCCCCATAGTAATTTCTCGTCTAACGTGATTCCCAGGAAAACAGTTTGTTTAATAAATTCCAGTTTTTCTCCGTTCAATATGATATCACATTCGCTACTTCTAACATTAGGTAATTTAAATCTAATGCATTTAGTTTTTTTTTTATTTAGTACCAAATTATTTACCGTAAACCAATCTTGGACCTGAAGAATAGAGCTATTCACGTCGTCAAGATTTTGTGACCGTCGATTGATTTTAAAGATCAATGATGTGTCTTCTACAAATTACACCATCTTCGGTTGATTTTGAAGTAATTGGGGTAAATCATTAATGTAAACTAAAAAGAGGAATAGACCCAATATCGAACCTTAAGGAACGCCCATTGCCATTTCAGACCCCAATGAGTTTATACCGTTTACTTGAACTTTAACGTTTCTATCTTTCAGGTATGATCTTAGTAAATGAGAGCTGTATTCCTAATCCAATAGTGCTCCAGTTTCAGCAGAAGTGTCTCATTGTCTACGCAATCGAACGCCTTCGAGAGGTCGCAAAAGATTCCAATGGCATCTTGTGCTTCTTCCCAGGCATTCAAATTTTCTTTATTAGGGTGACACCGGCGTCAGTACACAACGCCCTTTGGTGAAACCGTACTGTTGTTCATGAAAGATGATTTTTTATTAAAGTGACGTATCATTTGATTGAGCATCAACTTTTCAAACACCTTATTGAAAACTGTTAGAATTGATACAGGCCCAAAATTGTTGGGTCCTTTACTATCACCGGATTTTAACAATGGAACTACTTTACTGTGTTTCATGAGATCCGGAAACACTCCTTGGTCTACACTGGTGTTAAATATGAAAGCTAAATAGGGCGCAATGGTTTCGATAATATATCTACAGACTTTTACAGACATTCCCCAGAGATCTTCTGTTGATTTAATTTTAAGATATTTTATAACAGCCTGGGGGTTTGTATGCTGAAACCTAAACTCCAAAAGGCATGCCTTCACATTCTGTCTAAGTAAGGCAGCAGAAAGCGCGGGTGGGCATTTTAAAGCTTCAGTAGTTTTAAGGGGAATATTAGCAAAAAACTTTTCAAATTCCAGAGCTAAACATCTGAGTTTATTGGGCCATGTGCAGTCTCTAAATTAAATTCAGTATTTTGCTGTTTTTTCCTACCTCTTTCATCATTTATTATTTGCCAGTTAGTTTTTATTTTATCATCAGCTGGTTTTATTTTACTGCGAGAGCTTTGGCTATTTTGCACACTTAAAAGTTTTTGAATATTTTGCCGCATACTTATGACAGCTTGTATTATTCATATGTTGCTTTAGGCCATAAAGTTCAAATAGTTTACGCATACCTGGAGGCGCCCAATCACTAAATAAGAACTTTGTCTAAATACTTTTAGTATTTAGTGGAAAAGTGTCATTAAATTGCGTGTTTAATAGTGAAAAGAACTCGGCGTAGAACTCATTTAGGTCACCTATATTATTTAAACTTTGAACCCATAATTTACTGGCCAAAGAATTGTTTAATTTCTCTAAACTTTTACATGAAATTGGCCTAAATCTTATTTAAATCTTTGTAAAGGTATGTAGGAACAAAATGTTATTGTTTGTCCACTGTGACCTGATGGCAACTTGACCAGAACCAGAAGAAGGTGTCACTCGGGTTGGTTCAATAAAAACATTTGACAAATCAAATTACCTAAAAAGACTTAATAATCTGACAGTATTCGAGTTATTTTCTAATAAGTTAATATTAAAATCACCACATATGATTATTGACTTACTAGTTACTAGTAGTACAGAATGTATAAATAGTATTAAAGAAACTTATTCTTTAATACATCTTCCATTACAGAATCAAACACGGATAGATTCTGGTAACTTGGAGGTCTGTATACGCATACTATAACATTCTTATCAAGCTCAACACAGGACAATTCAATGTTGTGTTCAACGGACAGTCCGATGATGTATTTTCTTTCTTTCGATTTAATAAAAAAAATAATTAATATTAATGACCCGCCATGTATCATACGTTTTCGGCTGAAATGGCTAACTACACAATAATTTTCATAATTAATCGACATCACTCGATGATCTTTTAACCAATGCTTTGTTAAACAAATAACATAAAACTTGGTATTTTCCAAAAACAATTCTATTTCCAGTAATTTGGAAGAGCAACCTTGGATATTTCAATTAGATAATTATAAAGTATGTTGCACTCCCTTTGGTTTAATATTATGAATTATATTGCCAGAAGATACCTTTTTATTATTTTATAATAATAATTGGTTAATTAAAGAGGAAACTTCTGATGTCTTACTGCCTAGTTTAAAGTGTTATCCGGAGCAACATCCACAACTACAAGTGAAGAGTCTAAAATGCCCGTACCAGCAGGAAGAGAATAAGTACCCTATCTGACTAGTACGGGCCTCCAAGTATATTGGTAATGTAGGTGGATCCTCCTTCGTACAACATGTTTATTCATAATTACTCACTATGTTGTTAGTATAACTAAACAACATATAGACTCGTCACTAATACTACACTGTTAAATTAGCTATAACCTCATTAATATTATATGCCATCAACATAGCAATCAGATGTCTACATTCCCAAAATGGAGATAAAGTTCTCTGAGTTAACTTAAATCCACTAACAAACTTTGTCAACATGTCAGCTTGTGAATTGTATTATTCTACTTAACATCATACGATAAAGTATCAGAATAAGGAAAAGAACACAACGTCAGCTTTCCTATATTTAATTTTAATAAGGTGTCCACGCCATCCATTATGTCCTTTCTGGTAATACCAGTAAGGAATAAAACCATTGTAGAATAATTATTTAGGTTTGTGTTGGACATTGACCTTGAAAATGTGTCCTGTGAACTGGTGGGTGGGGGGATTACTTAGCCTCTTCCTCTCTCCTCCATTCCACCACCAGGGCTACATTTAATTTATTAACCTTTTTATGAGATTTGTCATATTAAAAAATCGTCCCTTATCGATGCGGCACTTTTCTAAACTAACCAGAATATTTCCTAGCCAACACACGACTAGTGCGTAGATATCAACTATAGTTTTACTTCACGGCGATCTTAAATATAATTAGTTAACAAAGTAGTATTTCTAATACACAAAGTCTAACATCGCGTTCTTTTCGAGATAAAATATTGTAAATATTTTTTTTAATAGAATTATCCTCATCTTTGGCAACACAGGAATGTCACTTTTCTTTCGCGCGCGTTCTGACGTTGCAACAAATAAATTTTCTCTCGGAAAATTACTCAGTTAAAATAATTTTACGGTAATCTTTACTAAAATAACAAATGTATTACTTATGTAATCATTGTATACTTACGTTATTAGCAATACTGCAGTAAATTAGGTTTTAAATACTTAGGTACGGCTTCAGCAACGGTAAATTAGTAGGATAGAAATTAATAAGAAATATCTACCTATCGCTCTTTAATGATATTCATATAACAATACAGAAGGGTAGGTACTTACGATACAGAAAAATAATTATTCGAGTACCTACGAGTATCTACTTACGTTATTAACAAAGGTATCACAAGCCATGGGTAACGACCGGTTTTTTTTTCTCTTTTTATGTACGTATATACACAGTTTGTATAAAAATTATAGATATTGAACTGCTGTTATTACTATTCCGACATCCATAAATTTATGTGCACGAGTGTATATCTCCTAAACAGCTCGATACCATTGCTAACTTAATTTGGTCGGGTTATACGCGGAAAAATTTGAAATTAGTTTTCATTACTTTTCCGTACGAATGGAAAAGTAATGAAAACCAATTTCTCTACAGAGTTTTTAATACGGAATTCTTGAAATGAAAATTTAACACCGTGATTACCGCCACCCCAACAATGGCATGGTGAATTTAAGGTACTAATTTTGAATTTTGGGTACTCATTTTGAATTTTAGGTACTAATTTTATCTTGCAGGGTACTAATTTTCTATGTAGGTTTGAGGAAAGTGACAAGCTCCTCAAACTTGGAATCAACATTCAAAGTCGTGGTCCTGCTGAACGAGCGCGCGAAAGTTAACATCGTTGATTTCTCGGTAATTACAGATGTTTCAATTCAGTTTTTTTTACGAAATGAATCATATAAGGGTACTAATTATTTTTATACTTAAAATAGCCGTAGCATGCCCCCTTTTTCTCTCTTACTCATGGTGGTCCTGCTGAGGGAGCGTGACTACCGCCGAACCACCTTCAAATTAGATTTTCTCGAAAACTACTAAGGTACCAATTTTGTTGTTCGAGTACTAATTAGTTCCAATTGAGTACTAATTATTTACCAAATATGCAAGCGATTAGCGTTGGTGGTGCGGCGTTAGTCACGGACATCATTACATGTACTTAAATCCTGAGGCCTCCCACAACCTTTATGTACGAGAACGCCTGGCTTTAACTGACCACCTTGTACGTGATAATTACAGTGTTTTTACAAGCAGTATGGTGGACATTTACACAACACAACTTGTTAAAGCATTATCTCTCCAGTGGAATCGAGATGTCTTAGCAACGTTACCTCCACGTTACTAGCTGGATGAGAAGCTGCCAGAGAGGCACGTGATGCCCTTAGCGATGTTACTTTACATAGCTAACGCTGGTATGCACTCGTCATAACAGGTAAGTCCCAGTTCTATGACCTAGGTTAAGAAATTGTAAAAAGGTGGTTCTATATTATGCTTTTAATTTACGAGTACCTATGACGGCTGCGAAACAGCCATACTTAACCCCACACACTGTCTGTGTGTTACTAAACTGCAAAGGCATTATACTCCCTCAGGGAGTGCGGGATTCTACCTTCTACCCGGATTGGTATCAGAAGAGTACGAGATCCTAACAACATTGATTCTATGTTGCTAGGTGGTACACGTTTGGCATGGTGTGCACATGCTTAGCACAAGATGCTCATAGCATGTTATGCCAATAATATGTGATCTAGCTTTCATTTCGTGATATTATGGAAGCACACTTCATCTTGACAGATTACTTTTTATCAGCTAATGTTACACATGCCCGTTACTGAGATAAACACCAGCATATTAGAATGCTATTATATATACCTAATTAAAAGAATCAGTGTACAAGATACTTAGTGACTTATCTAAGCACTAGGTAGGTTTAATTATCCTGACACAAACTGATAAATGATATCCATATTGTAATTTAAAACAATAAAGCATAATTGCGCAATTTTTACATTCAAATACCAATACAAGTGTGATACAACATACAACGACTGATGACAAATGCTTCAGAGACCTATGGATACTATTGATTTTGGATATAACTGAAATGGATCAAACCTATATAAAGTATTATTCCATGCTCTCCTATTTACTCATAAGGTGAAAGCCTGTCTCCCAGATTCCTCTATACTGAGGGAACAAGGAATTGAGATATTCCAGTATCAAATTGCACTAGTTACCTCTATCATAGGGAAAGCAATGACTAACCCTATGCTTATGAAGACCATAAGACAAACACAAACTGTTGACTGATGCAACAATGTTCACTTCCACCAAATTACAACCAGAACAAAAGTAATATTATCTCTAATATATTATACCTGGTAAACAAACAGATAGAGTAACAAACTCGAGTACTTATACAATTTTATAGCTACGAACAATACAATTAATCAATATTAAAACCACAAGACACTCACTCTTATGATAATAAAGAAAACTTGCTAGTCCTATTGAGAAAATGTAAAACTAGTACAAATAGGAGTTGATATGTTATAGTAAATAACAGATTAAAACTAAACTAGATAAAATCTAATCCTACAACTAACTACAATAACGGGAATCACTCAGTACTGAAAACAAACTCAAAGCATTTGACAATAGCTTGTAATGACATAAACATACGAAAATGACATAAATGATTCACTAATATCTATAATAAATTATAAATAATTAATTTGAAAAAGACTAACGTAATGCACTTTAGACAACGTACACAAATAATCAACAATCTAAATATTCAATTTAATCATATAAATATCAATGAAGCTGACACAACAAAATTTCTGGGACTAGTAAGTAATAGACTTAGTAAAAAATTGAGTAGTGCAGCCTACGCTCTGAAACAGCTTGCTGTGGTTCTCAACACAGATGCGCTAATTACTGCTTACTATGGATTAGCCGAATTAATTCTTAGATATTGAGTCATCTTTTGGGGGAATAGCACGGACAATGAAATAGCGTTTCGTGCTCAGAAAAGGTGCATTGGGTCGATGTTTAAACTGCAAACAACGGACAGCTGTAAATCTTATTTTATAAAACGTAAGATATTGACATTGTCCTCATTATTCATCCTGGAAAAAGTAATGTTCATTAAATCCAATTCGCGTTTATTTCAGCGTTTGTCTGATGAATATGGAAATAGACGTGATCATTTGAAACTCTGTGTTCACGGCGCTAAAACAACTCTTATGCATAAGAGCATGCTCTTAAAAGTAAGTTGAAGAGTTTACTAACTGAAAGAGCATATTACAGTATAGCAGAGTTTATGAAAGAGGACAATATTCTTCATTTTTGAGATGGTAATGTTGTATTTTTGACATGTTATTGTAATCTATTGTATTTTTTTTTTTTTTTTTAATAATTGTAATTTGGAATTGAAATTTTTAATGACAGTAATTCATATTTTTACTGACCAATTTATTTAATAACTACTTTGAAATTGAATTGTATCTAGGTATAATTACAATTCAATAAGCATATTGAATTGTAATTATACCTAATCTTTAATTAATAATGAAGAAATGTAATTTTGATGAATATTATCACGGTTTATGCACCATCTCTTCCTACCAATTTGTATCTACGCCACGATATGCGACTAAACATGTTAGAACTTTTCTGTATCCCATTACTATCCTGCATTTAATGTATCATGTACACCATGTTTAAACGAATAACATTTACTTACTTACTTACATTTATTTCAAATAAACCAATTACTTACTATAATAGTAAGTAATTGTAATAGTAATTATTACCTACTTTTGAATTGTCAAGGGGTCGGTCGGTCAGAAAGATCAAACTAGTTGCCTATTCCAAAGCGTAGTAGGTTCCTATGGAAAAGAACGGGCAAAAACTCCACGTACACTCTTTTAAATCAAAATATTGTTACAATATATTGGTTAGATACATCATTCATTTTGAAATTATACATGTGAGAACAATATAGAAAGACGTGCACGTTAAAAGCGTCCTTAATAAAAATATAAAAACAATTAAAAAATTTAAATAAGCCATGGCAACTAAGAGATAACCAGTCCATACTGACGGCGCCCGTTCATGAACATGACGCATGGATCAGCACTTCCAAGACACTCGCCACCAGCGAAACATTTTTGAGTGAGCGTGACATACTCTCAGCCGCCAGGGCTCATTCATGTCAATGAAAGACATACCCACTAAATGTTAGTTTTGTAGAAGGTAATGGTCACAGTGCTCACACATGTGCTTTGCAATTATAAAATACTAAGAGATTGATACAATTTTTTATTTTTTATTATTATTTATTTATTTATTCAGACAAAGTCCATAACTGTTAGTCACAAAAAAATATCTTACAAACTATGTTAGTACAGACATATTACAACGGTATGTACATAAAAAGTGAGTAGTCATGAAACCTCTCGCTCGGGTTCAGGATAGATTGCTACGCTATCTGACCAGAATCCGAACGAAAGCCTTCATGACTGCCGAGTCATACTTTTCAGCAATTACTTGAAGGATACTGTTAGTGCTGCTCCGCACTCTGCTTAGTAGGGAGGCGGTTCGCTTGCGCATTATAGCATGGAAGCCATCAACCCGAGCCTCCACAAACATACCCGAAGCACTACAAAAGCGGGGCAGCCCTAGCAGCATCCTGAATCCATTATTATACTGCACACGCAAGGCATTGATCGACCTTTGAGTACAGCTGACCCACAGGCTACTCGTGTAAAAAGTTTGGCAGTAAGCTTTAAAAAGTGTGACCTTTACCTGTTTACTGCAGCGAGCGAACTAAACTTGCGTGCTAGCATATTACTTTTAACTGCCAGTGCCCTGCGCTCCCTTTCAATGTCAACTTGGTCATCAAGATCCTCAATGACATAGTGCCCCAGGTATTTGAACTGGTAGACCCGTTTTAGCTCAACACCATTCAGATTTATGGCGGACACTTGCCAGAGGCCCTGAAGACCAACAACTCACTTTTTTTACAGTTGTACAAAAGACCATGTTCATGGGCATACTTTTCACAAACCTGTAAGAGCTGCCTTATTGCACTGACAGCTGGGCTCAGCAGCACCATGTCATCCGCGTAGCTAATATTATTCATGCAAACATTATTGCTTCTGAACGGGTCTTCAATTAATAGGGTGTCAACTTTTAAATACCTAGGGCATTGTCTTGCCGCTGACCTCAGAGACGATGTAGACATTGAGAGGGAACGCAGGGCTTTAGCGGTCCGGAGCAATATGTTGTCCCGTAGATTTGCGCGGTGTACAAACCAAGTAAAAGTAACACTTTTCAAGGCTTATTGCCAAAGTTTGTACACGGGCAGTCTATGGGTCAACTGTGCTTAAGAGATCGCTGGATGTCCTGCGCGTCTAATATAACAATGCTTTCAGGATGTTGTTGAGGCTGCCTCGTTACTGTAGCGCGTCAGAAATGTTTGCGCAAGCCCGCACCGACGGCTTCCATGCAATTATACGCAAAAAAACTGCGTCACTACTGAGGAGAGTGAGGGGCAGCATCCTGAAAACTGTAGCCGAGAGCTTCGGCTCTCCGATTGTAAAGCAGTTTGTGCGGAGGTTGATTTTTACTAACACTAGGCAATAAGTTATTTTTTGTATGTTACTAACACTATATGGATATTGTCCGAAATAAAAAAAATCTATTCTATTCTATTATCAATTGAGCAACCGACATGCGTGCTGCTGAGCTCAGCTAGCAGGTCGTTAATGTACAGGTTAAAGAGCTTAGGAGAGGTCAAACCACCTTGCCTCGTCCCGCACTCCAACCCGTGCACTTCGGAGAGGCTGTCTGCCCATCTGACATTATTGGTTTGGTTGGCGTACCAGTAGTGGAAGATCCGTTGCACCTGTGCATGCACGCCTGTTTTTTTAAGCTTAGATCACAGCAAGTCAAATGACACTAGGTCAAAAGCCTTTGAAAGGTCGAGGAAACATGCATACACAGGTGTACGCCGCTCCGTGTAGTATAGTATTGCACGGTGTGCTTGAAGCTCATTAATAGCGCTTTCAGTAGAAAGTCCGGGGCGGAACCCAAACTGCGCATCATGAATTCTGAGATGCTTCTCCAGTTCTGAGTCAAGCACAGCGTCCAGCACCTTAGCTACTACTGTCGCCAAAGAAATTGGCCTGTAATTTTCTTTGTCGGATAAAACACCCGTTTTATTTTTGACAATGGGAACAATAATAATTCGCAAGAGGTCGGGGGCAGGTATGAATGACTCATGCATAGTGTGTAGAACATTGCCAGAACGCGCGGCAAATGAACGCCTGCATACTTTAGATGCTCAATGCTGAGCCCGTCGTGACCGGGAGACTTACCTCTGGACATCTTCATAATTACATCCGACACTTGTTTGGCTGTAACATTAAATAAATCACCGGTCACGACTGATTCAGCATCAGGACCATCATCATTGAAGGACCAAGCGGGGAACACACCCTAAAGTGTTCTCTAAACAGCTCAGCAATGCCCTTACTGTCACTCACACCTCCCACGCTCACAGGGATGCCAGGCCTAGGATTCAACTTACTTGTTGCCTTCAACTTACAATGCAAAGATAGTTTTTGCAATCTTCAGCAGCTCCAACAATATTTTCGATGCTATTTAACTAGTTTATGCGTCCTTGTGGAGATGGACCAACGTTGAGCCAAGCATTTTTGTCAGCGATGTAATCCCCCAACTTAAAATATGCTTGGCAGTATAGTGTGCGTTTTATACATGATTTAAATTTCGTTTCATTTAATTCGAGTAACAAAAACAAAATGAATAATTGTGGTGGACATCAACAACAACCCGGCTTATATCTACGCTCCAAAAAAACAACTCAACAAGAGTGATACCGGAATGCACCAACCAAATGCTGACAAAACATGTACATGCCACTGATTCTGTCATTAGTTGTGGGTACAAAGATACAATAAACTACATATTTGATACCTATCAAACTCAATATATTAACTTCTCAATACCATTACAGTTGCAAAATGCATTACAAATTTACTAATAATGTGGTATCAGGTTTTCGGAGGATAGTTGGCCCAGGTGTATTCTGCTGCGCCAGCACCTTCCTTACCCTGTTTGCTTGCTGACAAGATTCAATGCTGCCACAGAACTTGCGCCATCCCGAGGTGCTTCTGAATCTGATGCATTTCTTGTAGCTGGATTTGGCCGCATGGTAGTTGTCCCAGTCCGCATCCGCACATGTGTTCATGGCTCTATTCAGAGCAGTTCTTACCTTCCGGCGCTTGCGTTCCAGATCAGCGCCCCACCATGGTTGTTTACCCGGTGTGTTCCGCGGCGTAGACTCTGGGCATGCAGTCTGGTATCGCATTACCAGATAACCAATAAAGGGTTCATTATATACTTTGTCTGATAACTTCCATATTAGAACTTTCAAGATCTTAGTCACATTACATAACATCAGGCCTGTATTTCCCAAAGAGCTGGGCAGAGATGGGTGACCTTATTCAAAGGTTATAAAATTAAACATTCAACCATGTCAACTACTAGTCATAAAAATACTTAATTCTTTCAATGATAGTGAACATTAAAATGAAATTTTCGAAGACACAAAGAGTGTGGGGGGGGGCATTGTGATGTGGGGACAAAGTATTGATGGATTGTGATTAGAGCATGAACAAGGTCAGGTACCATTTAATTAATGTAGGCAACATGAATGAATTAACTACAAATTATCGTACACTGAAACCGTCTGCTCATCAAGTGCACATTTAATTTTGGATATATTATAAGGTCAGAGAAAAGAGGTTCATAATACGTTTATGCTTTTAAAATGAACCTACTTTTTTCGATTAACTCCACGCTTGTCAATTATACATCTGAAATAGATAATTTCACTATATGTAAATTAAGAAAGGAAAATATCTAATTTCAGACACATAAAGGTAAAATGGTTACAATTACAAACAGTAACAAGAGTAAGAGACCTGTGCGAGGCCACAATGGGAAATTTGCCAAATTAAATGGTGCTTGCAAAACTTAAAATTGATCAAGTTTAAAGCTCATTCTGCGCCTGGCACCCTACTTTCCAAAATAACCTCAATAAAAAAACTTAAGATAAACCTGCAGAAACTCATACCAGGTGGTTGAATCTCAAAGAAGATGAAATAAGTAGTAACATAATTATCTGTGCATAGGCATATGGGGGGATTGAATTAAGACATAGCACTCTTTATGGTGTCATTGTCATAATGGTGTAAAAATGAATTCCTACCGATTCTGAAAGATTTTTTTTTTTTTAACTGCTGTCTTCGTGAATAATGTTCGGTTACTAACTCAGTTACAAAAACGAACCCTTTTGCTTACCAATAGTAGCATTTTTTATGCCAAACCAGGCACTTAATAGATTCTGTGATTGCTACTTCCATATGGGAGGGTCTAATATGCAAAGCTATGAGGTCTTTGCTTCATTATCGGTAAAGATACATGAGTCTTAATTGTAACCAATAACGGTCCGCAAATTACAGGAATCGGCCATAAATGTACAACATAATTATAGAGTATATGAGCTTATCGTAAACTCACGCATTATGTACTGCATCTCAAATAAGTGAACGTTTACGTTTACGAAGACATCTACGACTGCTATTCTCTGTCAGGAAGATATTTGTTGGAGTATTCAATCCGACAAATATCTTCCTGGTCTGAACACAAGTACAGAACAAACTTAAGGAAAACCTACAAATTTAATTGAATTAATCATTTATTTCAGGAAATTATTCCCATATTAAGCACTACAAATTACACAGAAATATACATAAGGATTCAATATACTTACATTAAAACATTACACATTAAAACCATTGCACTAAAAATAAATTTAAGTTAAATTACAATTATAGTTATTAGATTACAATTTATTCGATTACATTTAATTAAAAAATCACTTAATAAATGGTGACGAACTGGCATGTAGGTGCATCCACCTCTCCAGCACCACCGAGTCCCACCGTCCGGACCATTCGCTCAGGATACTGTTAGTGCTGCGTCGTAAGCGCCTTCGCTCCGCGTTCTAATAAGAAGTAGCATAAAAGTCATCAGTTTGCGCCTGCGCGAACATCGTAGAAGCGCTGCAAAACCGCAGCAGCCACTGTACGCGCATGGCACTGTATGCTCGCTGCACATAGTTGGCCCATAGGCTGCACGGGTAAAAAGGCTGACAATAGGCTTTACAAAGAAGTTGGCTAGCGTTTTGGCTATAATGTCGACTCTGGACTAATAAAACAAACACTGAGACCGTTTTAAAGTTACCCTAAAGTTTATAAACTAGGCATAATAAAAGTGAGAGTGACATTAATTCTTCCTTTCACAGGACAAATACAGCAGCTCAATGTGGGGTTACGTTGTTGATTAGGCTTTTATGCTGATTAACAATAGCTTATTATTCCTAAATAACCCATACTAATGAAGGATAATAAAAGTACATATTCAATAAACCAGAATATTAATAATCATATAATTTGTTAACTAACTGAATTATTACAAGCAACTCTAAACATCTACTTTGTTAACTAATTATATTTCAGATCGCCGTGAAGTAAAATTGGGAATCAAACGAGCTTAACTGTTAAGCGAAGTCTTGATTCTAATTTCATGAACGGCGATCTGAAATATAATTACCCACCCGCCACTAGCTAACAGCCCCAAAGCTGCAATAATTAATCTAAGTACCTAATTCACTTATCCTTTCAGGGAAACTTAGTGAATGTAAGTATGCGGTACTACTCCGTACAGAAAACAGAGCTTGTTCCTTATCTTAAGCATCTCTAAAATAACTGACATTCTGTGTTGCCAACGATGAGGATAATTCTATTAAAAAAAATTATTAACGATATTTTATCTCTAAAAGAACGGATGTTAGACGATGTGTATTAGAAATACTACTTTTTTAACTAATTATATTTCAGATCGCCGTTCATTCAAGACTTCGCTTAACGGGTAAGCTCGTTTGATTCCCAATTATATACAGTCAGTTAGAATAATTAATTTGCCCTACCACTGTTTACGATAATTTTAAGATACTGATATACCTACGCGCATCAAAGGTACTGAATAACTATAATACCCATCATCGAATTTAACTATCCTGAGGAATAGCATGCACACTCACAGTGCGTCTATTCCTACAGCCTGCACTCCTCGGTAAAGCCCGAAGCTGCCACCAAGCCGCGGTGACCGCCTCAGAAGACACCACACAACGAGTGTGGTCTCTATTGTGTAATTAATAAGGCATGTCATGGACAGCCTAGGTAGTAACGGTGTGAGGTTCGTTATTAGTAAATAATTCCTACGGAGGCAATGTTTACTAATACATACTGCGAACCGCGCACTGCAGACGCGCAGGAAGTCACAGCCAGCGTCAGCGCGCTAGCACTGCAAGCTAACCATAGAGTAAGGGACATTCAATCGAAGACTGGTTCAAAATTATCTGTATGAGTAAAGGACTTTATCTTATTACGGGACAATCAACTTAGAGTCTGAGACTTTATCTTACTGCGGGACAACCGACTTAGAGACTGAGACTTTATCTTACTGCGGGACAATCAACTTGGAGATAGACTGCCTCGTCTGGTCTAGTCCTAGTATGCGTAGTGGCCGGAAGCGGAACTGCTGAGGTTTTTAATTTTCCCACTAAGACATTATCAGTAGCATCACCAAGTCCGGACAAGCACGGAATACATATCTTCTTCAATCGAAGACTGGTTCAAAATTATCCGGTACTAAGATAAAGTTCTTTTCTCATACATATGACAAAAAGGACTTTATCTTACTGCGGGACAATCAACTTAGAGTCTGAGACTTTATCTTACTGCGGGACAATCAACTTAGAGTCTGAGACTTTATCTTACTGCGGGACAATCAACTTAGAGTTAGACTGCCTCGTCTGGTCTAGTCCTAGTATGCGTAGTGGCCGGAAGCGGGACTGCTGAGATTTTTAATTTTCCCATTAAGACATTATCAGTAGCCTCGCCAAGTCCGGACTGGCACGGGATACATTTCTTCTTCGTCGTGGCAATGAAACGAGAGATTTTTTTTTTTTTTGTTATTTTCATTTCCATATATTTTGTTGTGATGTATTAAACACACACAGACATGATTTTAATAAAATTTTAATATTCGTGCGCAGGCGTGTTGAACATGGGCGTGCTAGCGTCGCGGGCGCGCATGCGCTGGTCGCTGGCGGCGCATGACATCTGCTTCACGAACGCGCTGCACTCGTGCTTCTTCGCGCTCGGCAAATGCGTGCCCGTGGTGCGCGGCGCCGGCGTCTACCAGGCAAGTGTAGCTCAACTCACATGATACTCTACAACACGGCGGTAGAGAGACCCATCACCAAGCCGAAAGTTACATTAAAAATAATAAACTGTTATGACTTTATGAGACGGAAAGAAAATTTATTAAAATCTAAATCTTAAGATTTAGTTTTTTTTTTTTTTTTTAATTTCCTAACTACGTAATATTACAAATGCGAAAGTGAGTTTGTTACACTAAACGGCTGGACGGATTTTGATGAAATTTGTCACACGGGTAGACCATGACCTGGAGAAGGACAAATTCTACTTTTCATCCTGGATCGCAGACGAAGTCGCGAACAACAGGTGGTATTATAATAAAGAGAAAAGGTTTCATTTTTTGTATGTTTGTTTATATTGGTTATTGAATGAAATGCACCGAACCCAGCGTGGTTGACTCGATAAATCGAATAAACCCCAAGATTTGCACTAGCACCTGGAGCCTCATGTTTCATGGTGCTACAGAGGCCATTGCATCTTGCATTGTATATGGGGTAGACTGGCTGGCGCGGTACTGGTAGGGAAGACGTGCCCTCAGGATAGGAAAGGACTAACGAGGCATACCGGATATGCATCCTTGAGAAGGCCTTGGACTAGTGGGGAGACGGGTGATATTTATCAATGGATGGGCATCTTTTTACGACGTCGCCGCCAGTTAGCCCAGTCAATCTTCGCCTGTGAATCCTTTGGCGAAGTTACGGTGCTTTCTAGGCTCTTTTCTATCTTACTGCTGTGCTGTGTTACACTTTACTGTTTTCTATGTCTTCATCAGAAGACTCATTGTTCGTTTCAGGTTTCTTGTATATCTCGCTGACCGTCTTCTTGATCTTGTATCGGTCTTCAGCCGTGTCCATCCAAAACTTGATTTCCTTATCGAAGTGCGTCTTGTCCTGTTTAAGGTTGTCGTTCCATGTGTAAATCGGTCGACCTACTTTCTTGGATCAGTCCTTATACTGCATTGCTGCGTGTAACAGGTGTGGTTTGCCACGTCTGTGAAATGTGCGAGATAGCACATCCTATGGTTCTTGATGCGTTTGGTTGTTGTTTGCCACGTCTGTGAAATGTGCGAGATAGCACATCCTATGGTTCTTGATGCGTTTGGTTGTTGTTTGCCACGTCTGTGAAATGTGCGAGATAGCACATCCTATGGTTCTTGATGCGTTTGGTTGTTGTTTGCCACGTCTGTGAAATGTGCGAGATAGCACATCCTATGGTTCTTGATGCGTTTGGTTGTTGTTTGCCACGTCTGTGGAATGTGCGAGATAGCACATCCTATGGTTCTTGATGCGTTTGGTTGTTGTTTTTCCGTCTAAAATTTCGTGCATTTTCTTTTTGTCTTGGTTTAAGTATTGCTATCATTCGCGGACGACCTCATCTTCATTACAGATGACCTAGAAGGGTTAGAAGGAATCGTATACCATATTAAACCCCTACTAGCTACTTTATTTTTCTAAGAGCAAAAATACTAATTAGTGAGCTACACAGAAATGACATACGTGTCAATGAATGGATTAAATCTACCTATAGTTGACGAAATGAAATACCTAGGCACATACATAACATCTACACTAAGCAGGATACGCACAATTAGAAAACGATGCAAACAGGCCACTAGAAATGCAAAGACATTATTACCATTCATAGAAAACCCAAAGATGGACTGGCAACTAGCCAGACCCATGTATAGAATGGTAATCATACCCTGTATGATATACAGTTTCGACATATCGACAACCACCAAATCTAACAGATAAAGATTGAGAACATATGAAAGTTATCATGAGAAACTTGATTAACCACGCGAGTTACCGGGAGCGCCCTTCGTTAGTTATCATACTGTATATATATTTTTTTTTAATAATATTTTGTAATAACTGTCAAATTTTATTAGGTTCATACTTTGTTTGTGAGAAAAAAAAGATATTTCTCGTCAACATGTAAAGCCAAGTCAGAGGCCCACGGGCGGCTTCAAACACTTCTTCTCTTCATAACCTGGATTAACACATAGGATTTACTACTTTTAATCCCGACAGTACGTTCCCGTAGGATATTTTCCAATTTCCACGAAGCCGCGGCATAAGCCAGTAATGAATAAATTTTCTTTCCGTCATAGCAATTAATTATTTTTACAAGCCGTGTGCCCGATTAGATTTCCTATCGGCAACTTCTCGGGAGGGATAGGGGACGAGTTTCCAGAAAAAAAAAAACTAACTTTTACTTTAAACAGAAGTCTAAGTATCAACTTTTACATTCTAACTCCAAAAGTGAGGAACGTCTATACAAACTTTCATCCCCTATTTAACCTCTTTCGCAGGT
This sequence comes from Xanthia icteritia, assembly GCA_949128155.2. Taxonomy (NCBI): domain Eukaryota; kingdom Metazoa; phylum Arthropoda; class Insecta; order Lepidoptera; family Noctuidae; genus Xanthia; species Xanthia icteritia. The sequence continues at coordinate 21,039,897 of OX421948.2, forward strand.
GAATTTCTAAAAATCCTCCCTTACTGCAGTTAGTCTCGGCTGGCGGTGGAGTCGCTGTGACGTGTGTGTGTGTGTATGTACAGCCCGCGATGGACTTCTGTGTGGAGCGGCTGTCGCGCGGCGAGTGGGTGCACATCTTCCCTGAGGGCCGCGTCAACGTGCACAAGGAGCCGCTGCGCTTCAAGTGGGGCGTGGGGCGCCTGGTGGCGGAGTGCGGGGCGGCGCCGCTCATCGTGCCGGTGTGGCACGAGGGGCTGGACGCCGTGCTGCCCAACACCGAGCCCTACCTGCTCAAGTTCCGCAAACATGTGGTGCTCAACGTAGGCGAGCCCATACAGATACACCATCTGCTCGACAAGTGAGTTTGTACTCTCAATGGTTACGGATTGGTTTTCGACAAATAACCTAGTTCTCAATGCCAAGAAACGAAATCTAGGACCCAACATCGTCTTATATAAAGAGTTGCTTGAAACTGTAAACTCGGCAGTTTTTCTGGGCATAACAGTAGATGACAAACTTCAGTGGGGCCAACATAATATCGAGCCTAGCAGGAAGGCTCGGTTCGGCCACCTACGCCGTCAGGAAAGTAAGACAATACACTGACGTTGATACAGGCCGGTTAGTCTATTTTAGTTATTTTCATAGCGTTATGTCCTACGGTATTCTGCTGTGGAGCAAAGCTGCTGATATTCAAAATATATTTGTCCTTCAAAAACGAGCTGAACGAGCAATTTACCAGCTAGGTGCCAGAGTTTCTCTGAAGATTTTTTCAAAGATATCGGTGTCCTCACAGTGGCATCACAATTCATCTTCGCCAACATCTTATATATTAGGCAAAATATACATTTATACGCTAAAAACAGTGATATTCACAATGTTAACACTAGAAATAAGGACAAACTACGTGCTCCCTTTCACCGATTTCATAAGGTTCATAACTCATTTGTTGGGCTTGGTATAACCTTTTATAACAAGCTACCCTCTTCTTTGCTAGATTTGGCTTTTAATGCGTTTAAAACTAAAGCATACTATTCTATCAACGACTACTTAAATGATAAGAATAGTTGGTCGCTGTGATTAACTCAAGACGAATGTTTAAATGTTCTTTCTCCAGAATTAGCTTACCTACTGTCAGGTTATATAAGTTTTATAATTGTTTACAATTTTACTTTATAAGTCTATTTATTTTAATTTATTGTTGACATAATCTACTCATTACAATGTTTTTTTAGGAGTTGTATTGCGATATGTGGTTAGCTAGCGACCTCGACAATTATTTATTTTACCTCGATGATCCTAGTTTATCAATTATAACTTCTCGTTACAGCTATATGTATACGGGCACGCCCTTTATTTAGATATTGTTTACGTTTAGTTATTTTTATTTCTGCCTGAGTATAGGTAGTTCCCCACTTCGCTGGAAGACGGGGAAACTGGTCCTCATTAAGAAGCCGGGGCGCCCTGCGGACTCTCCGTCCGCTTACCGGCCCATAGTGCTGCTCGATGAGGTGGGCAAGCTCTTTGAAAGAGTCATTGCAGACCGCCTCGTCGGGCGGCTGGTGCGGGTAGGGCCGGATTTGGCGGAGAGCCAGTTTGGTTTCCGCAGGGGGCGCTCTACGGTGGACGCCATCATGCGCGTGCGAGCCCTCACGACGGGGGACGCTGTGGCCCGGGGTGGGGTCGTCTTGGCGGTGTCTCTAGACATCGCCAATGCCTTCAATACCCTGCCCTGGAGTTGCATCAGGGAGGCACTCCGGTATCACCGGATGCCGACCTACCTCTGTCGTGTGGTCGAGGCCTATTTGACGGACAGGGCCGTCATCTACCCCGGTCACCAGGGAGAATGGAACCGGCAAGAGATGTCGTGCGGTGTCCCACAGGGATCGGTCCTGGGGCCCCATCTGTGGGACATCGGATACGACTGGGTGCTGCGCGCCGACCTCCCTAGCGGCGTCAGCGTCGTGTGCTACGCTGACGACACGTTGGTCCTGGCGCAGGGGAGGTCGCACCAGGCGGCGGCCGAACTAGTGACACACGGGGTTGCGACAATCGTAGACAGAATCCGGCAATTGGGACTCGAGGTGGCCCTGCACAAGTCCGAGGCCATGTGTTTTCATGGTCCTCGGAACGCGCCACCGTTGGGGTCCCAAATAACGGTAGGAGGAGTTCACATCGGCATCGAGTCGACGATGAAGTACCTTGGACTCGTCCTCGACAGCCGGTGGAACTTCGTGGAGCATTTCCGACGTTTGGCTCCCAGACTGGAGCGGGCCGGGGCTGCTTTGAAGCGGCTCCTGCCCAATCTAGGGGGTCCAAACGCCTCCTGCCGGAGGCTATACGCGGGGGTCGTGCGGTCCATGGCCCTTTACGGGGCTCCGGTTTGGGCGCGTTCATTGAGGCGGCGGCCAGCCCGCCAGTTGAACGCGTCCCAGAGAGTCATGGCCACCCGGCTGGTCCGGGGATACCGCACGATCTCCGGTGAGGCGGCGAGCCTTCTTGCCGGATTACCGCCATGGGATCTGGAGGGAAAAGTCCTCGCGCACATCTGGGAGTGGCGCGAGGAGTCGAAACGCCGGGGCGTAACTCCGTTCCCGCGAGAAATCGCGGCACAGCGGACAGAGCTCCGGCGGGATCTCATGGCGTCATGGAGAGTGCGATTGTCGCAACCCAGTGCTGGGCACGCCACTATTGCGGCGATAAGCCCCCTCTTTGAGGAGTGGCTAGAGAGGCGCCACGGCGTCCTCACCTTCCGCCTGACGCAGGTCCTCACCGGACATGGTTGTTTCGGGAGGTTCCTATTTCGTATCAGGCGGGAGGAAACGCCCGGGTGTCATCACTGCGTGGATCGCCCGGAGGACACGGTTGAGCATACGGTGGAGGTCTGTCCGGCTTGGGCAGAGCATCGCCGTGTCCTCATGGAGGCGATCGGCGGCAGGGATCTCTCGCGTCCGGCCCTAGTCCAGGCCATGGTACGGAGCGAGAGGGCATGGGAGGCCGTCACCTCCTTCTGCGAAGCAGTAATGCTCGCGAAGGAGGAGGCAGAACGCGTGAGGGAGAGGCAAATTTCGCGCCCTCACGCCCCTAGCCGCCGCAGGAGACGCCCTGGGCGTCGGGAATCGCAGGCCGATTCCCGGCCACCGTAGGCGCGGGCTTGCGGACGGTGAGCAATGGGTAGCTCGCCGTCCGATAAGGACCAGGCCCGGGTCGACGGCGCGTTGTGTTCCACGCGCGCCTCAAAGAGATGTCAGCACAACGGAAGGGGTCCGATAGGACCGATGCCTGCCGGGGTTGCGGGAAAGTCCGAAAGGGATACCGTGGCCCCTGGCAACGTAAAGGCAACGGAAGGAACACGGGTGGGTTTTAGTCAGTAAGAGTCTGACACGCCCTCCCGCTCCACCCAGAGCGGGAGAAGTTATTTGATAATTTCCCACCCAAAAAAAAAAAAAAAAAAAAAAGTATAGGTAGTTCTCGATGTTTTTGGTTAGTATATTGGCGTGTGCTAGCTGTCATATGGCTATTAAATTATAATTTAAATTATGTTTTGTGTTGCGTAATGTAAATTATTTTGCATACATATATTATATAGAATATTTTTTTCTAACTGAACAGACAGCTGTGCTGCTGGGGAGTTTGTTGCGCCACTTCTTCTTCCCAGCTAAAGCACTAGGAAATGGTGAAGGGCGGGCTTGCTGGGTTCGAAAAGTGCTGATTCTCAGCCTTGTTTGAATAAAATACTTTTGAATTTTGAATTTTGAGCTGTGTCAGCCGCGCAGACTCTATTCCGACCGATTATTTTTTCGTACCAAAATGGTAAAAAGGGAACCCTTATGGATGACTTCGTCTGTCTGTCACAGCGGCTTATTTCCGGAACTACTAATGCTATCGAATTTAAATTTGGAACCTTTATAAACAATGCTTTTCCACATAATTATTCATAATTATAACCCTTCAACTTACAGCTGCCGTAGTACGGCAATTTGAAGAGATCACTTCCAAAGCAAATATCTACATTTTTATTAACTACTTATACATTTTCAATTCTTAATTGAAAATATATATTTTTATTACAATAGGAGCGGAAATACTGGGTTGAAATTTTAACGTAGGGTAACTGGGTGTCAAGTGGGGTATCATTTATACATTAAAAACGAATTTTGGTTTTCATTTATGCCGTTTTTACTTATGATTAAAACAATACCATAGAAATAGCATTCCATATTTCTGAGAAAACCCGTCGCAAACAAACTAAGCTTTGCGGTCGCATAAAGTTAAATGTAACTTTGAAAATGGCAAAATATTGTTTTACCAAGGCACGGAGCCCTCACTGGGCTAGTTAGAATCGCTGTTTGCCGGTATTTTTTGGGTTAATTTTCGTCTTCTATAATGTTTTCCATGCAAAAAATTCAAAGTATATTGGCTCAGCAACCTTCTAATAGAAGTGCCGTTTCAGTAAACGTTCTGTGCCTCACCGCGCGCGTCTGTGTGTCAGCAGGTTGCGGAGCGCGAACGCGAGCGAGGAGGAGACGCGCAAGGCCATCACCGACCGCATCCAGGAGGAGCTGCTGCGCCTGCGCGACCACACGCACGCGCTTATCCGCCGCGCCACTGGCCGCCCGCTGCACGAGCGCAGCAACGGCACGTGCCACGCGCCCGACGAGTCGCGCGGCACGTGCCACGCGCCCGACGAGTCGCGCGGCACGTGCCACGCGCCCGACGAGCGGCGCGCCACGTGCCACGCGCCCGACGAGCCGCGCGAGCCCGCGCCGGGAGCCGCGCGCGCGCCCGAGCGCGACCGCGACCTGTAGCCGCCGGCACCGCGAGCAGGATCGGAACCACGTTTTGTACGACTCCTTATGAAGTTGTCGTTTGTGACTAATTTTATAACACTTAACGTCGGCCGAGGAACTCTTCGCCGCCGCAGCTCGCTCGAAGGCGCTTTCGTTCCGGTGCAGTGTCGACTGTGTCGAGTAGTTAAGTATTTCGTTAGTATTACGTAGCGGGTAGCCGGCCCGGTCCGGTCGTGTCGACTAGTTTTGTTGTAAGATTTATTACGTGGGAATGTTTATCGGTAAGGTTAATATAGTGTACTCACATGATGAGGATACGTTGTTTGTCGTGACAATGTGTATGTGTGCGAATCTCCGTGCGTATGAAGTGTTTGTAGCGCATCCGAACACCAGACTGGTTGAATGTTCAGTCGGTCAGAAACAATCTGAATCATGTAGAATTGCGCCGCACCTCGCTCGCGGCGGCTTCACATACTGTCGACGTCACACGAGCTTCTATTTTGTACACAAACTTTTGAAGATCATTTTTATAACGAGTTTTTTGGATATTTTTTTACACCAGTTTACCTAGTCTTGTATCATTTGTATCCCGTAGGATAGCGACTTATATCAGTGTGTCTCCCCGTATAGTTAACAGAGCAGGTGTGGCTCGCATCATGAGGCGCTTGACTCGTCGCAATGTGGCGCGTGGCTCGTGGCTTGTCGCTATGTGGCGCGTGGCTCGTCGCAATGTGGCTCGTGGCTTGTCGCAATGTGGCGCGTGGCTCGTCGCAATGTGGCTCGTGGCTTGTCGCTATGTGGCGCGTGGCTCGTCACAATGTGGCTCGTGGCTTGTCGCTATGTGGCGCGTGGCTCGTCACAATGTGGCGCGTGGCTCGTCGCAATGTGGCTCGTGGCTTGTCGCTATGTGGCGCGTGGCTCGTCACAATGTGGTGCGTGGGTCGTCGCAATTTGGCGCGTGACTCGTCGCAATGTGGAGCGTGGCTTGTCGCAATGTGGCGCGTGGCTCGGCACATGTAGCGCGTGGCTCGTGTTGTTGCACGAATTCGCCACGTCACGTCACTGCTGCCCCATACGACACTAGATATCATATTGTAATTAAAGATATAATTCAACGGCTACCGCCATCTCTATAACCAAAGACTGTTGCACACAATATTTTAAATCCAATATATTTTTAAACGTGTTTTTTAAAACGATACTCTTTGAAATGAATATTTTTTTCATTAAAAATATTGTAATTTGGTGAGCCGTCGGCGTTGGTCATATATTCCTAGGAATTCAGTTCTAACACGCGCCCCTGCTCCGCCCAGAGCGGGAGAAGTTATTTGATAATTTCAAACCCAAAAAAAAGGGAGTTGGCACATCCTCAGTAATAGATCATATCACTGTCGTCGGGTGGTCCCAATACAATTGGTTTACCTACGGTTGTAACAAGCTAAGGAATTATTCAACTGTTGACGCATTGGTGGACACTAAACGCCTCCAAGCGTAATAACAATAAAACTTATATTGTATCTCGTTCAGTGTCCTTCAACCGATTAACTATAATATAATAGTTATAGCAGCATTACAGCCATAAAAAAATCTTCTTCGGCACAATCTGCCATCAGACTCGCCAGGCGCGTATGGTCCGGTGTTACTTTGTTACCAGAGTGGAATGCTAATCAATGTAAATAAGTAATGAAAGCGAATTGTTCCGACATGTTCAACGATCGTCTGCTGTCTGTAACGCGAGTCTTCCGTTCAATAATGTATGTATTTATTGTAAATATTTAATATATTGGCCGCCTCACGGCTCTCGCGGCCGGCGCGGCCCGCGGGCGTCACGTGACCTGCCGGCGCGCGCAGTGGCACACAAGTTTGTACAGTACCGCGCCACTTTGTATTATATAAGTATGTAACGTACAGGCGATAGCGTTGTTGTGTTAAGCCATAACATAATCATGTTCTGTTGTCCAAATAAGTATGATGTGCTTTTTGAGGAACGATTTTTTTTCAAAATAAATCGATGGACTTATATTTCTTTATTTTATTACTAGCTTTCGCCCACGTCGAGGTCGGTAATTATCCCACCGGAACCTACTACCGGGATAAAAAAGTCTTCGATGTGTTAATCCAGGATATAAATTATCTGTGTGCAAAATTTCATTGATTGAGTAACAAACATCCAAACATACAAACTTTCACATTTATAGTATTAGTAGGATTATCACATTTATTTATTTTCACCCAAAGCCCACCTTCGTTGCGTAGTATTCATATTATATTATTTACGTTCATGTTTTACTTTTTCCCACTAGGGCTGGCACTTTTGGAGTTAATAAAATATTATGGCGAAATAAAAAGCAAGATACCTTAAAAATAAGTAATTAAAGAACTAATAGTACGAAGTTAGGATGACTATGAAGCAGCCAAAACGCCACCGGCTGATGACGGAATTACGGTCTTATATTATTATTTCTATTCAGTGACGTATTTACCAGCAGGCTACGCTATGTAGGCTTGATCTTAAGGGGCAAAGAAGAAAGGCAGCACTCCATGTAATTTGGGTGTCACACTTTGACTTCGCGTACATTCGTAAAAATAGTCTCAAAAAATTGATCTCGGTCAAATTAAGATAAAAGGTTATCACAGCATATTTTTTTAATTATTGGTTTTTTCCAGAATCACGTTTCAATAATGGCTACTAAGGGAAAAGTGGCACTAGTAGCTGACTTTGTATAATAAGCCCTCTACACATTGGACCTCTAGAAGAGCGTCATGGCCTATTGTACTCTATACACTTGTATGCAAAGCAAGCAGTCATAATTACGTTAGGATTGACAAAATGTCTTTTGTTATTACTACCTACTAATGTCAATGTCCTCCAAACTAATAATAGGTCTTTAACTATGAAAATGCCGTTTTGTATGAAAAAATGTAAACGAATTTTTTTCATGTATTTTTTATTTGTATTAATCGAAGTAATCACCCATGCAATCAATGCATCTTTGCCAACGCAGTGGCAGTTTATTGATGCCCTTCTTAAAGAAATCAGCTGGACGGGAGGCAACAAATTCTTCAAAGGCATTTTGTACTGCCTCTCGGGTATTGATTTTTTTTCCCGCCAAGAAGTTATCCAAATTCTGGAAAAAGTAGTAGTCTGTAGGCGCAAGGTCTGGTGAGTAGGGCGGATGACGGAGAGCTTCCAACCAAAGTTCTTGCAACTTGGAGACCGTCTGCTGTGCAGTATGAGGTCGCGCGTTGTCGTGCAGGAGCAGCGGAGACGAGCGATTGACCAATGCTGGTTAGAGATGTGCCAGCTTCTCCATCATTGTGTTCAGTTCTTCACAGTACACATCTGCAGTAATGCTCACCCCGTTTGGTAAGAAGCTGTGATGAATCACACCGGCACTAGACCACCAAACAGTGACCATCACTTTTCTAGGGGTAAGTTTTCGTTTAGGGCATTGTTTAGGCGCTGAACCAGGATCCAACCAACTTTCTGAGCGCTTGCGGTTATCAAACAGAATCCATTTTTCATCGCAGGTAACAATGCGGTTCAAAATTCCTTCATTTGTGTGTCTGTTGAGCAGTGCAAGGCACGTCTCGACGCGTACTTCGCGCTGGCGATCATTGAGTTCGTGGGGCACCCATTTGTCAAGCTTTTTTACCTTGCCAATTTGACGCAAATGGACCAATATTGTTTTGACGCTAACGTCGAAAGCTGCTGCTAATTCAGCCGTAGATTGTGTATCACCAGCTTCCACAATCGCCTTTAATTCGTCATTGTCGACCAGTCTTCGGACGACCGCGAGGTTCATTATTCAGGTTGAAATTTTTGTAATCGTCGTTGATGTTGCGTGCCGCTTGTGCCGCGTTGCTGCCTCGACGGTACTCATATTCCATAATTACTCGAATTTTTAACGTATCCATGATGACGAAAAAGATTGAAATGCGATGAAAATGTAACACTAATCAATAAACAAATGACTACTTTTGGAAAAAAAAACATGTTTTTTAAAATAAAATTAATTTGAAATTAGAATTCTTAGCCAAACAAAAATTATTTTGATTTGAAATGGCCAATACTGCAGAACGGCAATTTCATAGGTAAAGACCTAATATTATAAATGCGAAAGTGACTTCGTTTGTTTGTTACGCTTTCACGCTAAAACGGCTGAACCAATTTGGATGGCACACAGATAAACCATGTCTTGGGTAAGGACGTAAGTTATACTTTACATCCTGGATCGTAGACGAAGTTGCGGGTCATTGATAGTATAATATAAAGGCAAATCAATGAAAACAACGCTTTTGGAGGCAAGATGTCTAGAGACATTGGTTAACATCGCCCGATGTTTCAAGCGACTGGTGCCGCGGGACGGAGGCTTTATTATTAACAAAGACAATACTTGACAGTAAGCTTTGGACAGCTCACAACTGTTACACAATATTTTCAGTATTAGGTACTAGGCTCTAGGTATTTAAAAATGTCTTTGCCAATACCAATATGTATGTAAGGTTCAAAGGCAAATGTAGAATGCTGGGCAGGCCGCGCATGTTGTCTCACTATCTGGGTTGGCTTATTCCTACCTACACACATCAACACGGTCTAAGGATATTTTTAAAAAAGCGAATTACTATCAATGTGTTAATTATTTATATGACATGTATATATTTAAAAGATACGTTATTTAATATTCTACCATTTTTTAATAATGGTTAAGGTACTTCGATTAAAATTTCAGGATTTTATGGAAAAAAATGAAGCATAGACGGAAACCGTATATGAATTAACTTTTAATTTATGAGTAAAAACTGAAAAAAATAGAAAAATCATTTAATTTGTGTTTATAAACTTGAAGTTAGTAGTCTGAGGAAGCCAACCCATGATGTTCATAACACATCGGCAACGATTCGGCATGCTCAGAACAAGGTTGTCAATGTCTTGCTGCGGAATATTGTCCCATGTCCTTCTGAGGTGCGCAAAAAGTTGATCTTCTGTAGCCAGATTTTCAGGAACTTCCTTCAGAGCTCTTCTTTGCAGCATATCCCACGCATGCTCAATGGGATTTAGATCTGGCGATTGAGCAGGCCAGTCTAAGGCCCTAACATTGTGTGTATGTAACCAAGCTGCTTCCGTTCTCGCCGTGTGTGCCCGGGCATTGTCGTGCATGAGCAGGAAATCTTGCCCCATTTGTGTTCTGTGGGGCAAGATTACGGGCCCCAGTACCTGTTGGACGTATCGTTCTGCCGTCATATTGCCCCGCACCCAAACGAGATCCGTCCGTCCTCCATGACGAATTCCTGCCCAAACCATAATTGTTCCTCCTTGGTATGGGTGAACTTCCTGAGGGTTCTGAAGACGGCTCTATCGTCCAGGAACTCGCCAAACACGCGTCCTTCGTGAATCTGGATGGAAGCCGAACCTGGATTCATCCGTGAACAGCACATTGGACCATTGCTCACGGCCCCAGTCCACGTGGTTCCGAACCCATTCTAATCGTCGTCCACGATTGCCTCTCCGTAAAGGTGGGACCCGGAGTGGTCTACGAGAGCGTAAATTGCTTTCATGCAGTCGCCTTCTTACAGTTTGGTCACTCACAAGCACTTGGTCTTACACTCGCAGCCTTTGGACCAATTGAGTCGCCGTTGCATTTGGTTGAGCTCGCGCAGTAATTTGCAAAAATCGATCTTGTCTGGGGGTAGTGATGCGACTTGGCCCCCGGTGCCTCTCCGCTACTACTACTTCACCTGTGGCACGATAGCGTGTCCACAATCTTGAAATTACATTTTGGTGGGTCCCTATGGCCTCAGCAACATTACGCTGAACAGACCCAGCTTCCAGCATTCCCACACCTCGTAACATCTCCGCCCTCGTCAAATGTTGGCGTTGCATGGCTACAATACCTCAATTTTAACTTTATCTTTCGTTTAAAAATGAAAAAAAACTGTAACTAAACGTAATTCGTATTGTTTTCTAAATTTCGCACAAATGAAAATTCCCTCTCCTACACATCAAGACATTTTTATGCCACCGAAACAAAAGAATTTTCAAAAATTTGAATTTGGTATTGGTCTGAGATAAATTACAAACAAATAGGTGTATGAAAGATTACAATGCGGCCAGTACTTTTCGAGTTATTTAATTGAGTATGAAATATCCCTAGACCGTGTTGATGTGTGTATTATGCATTAAGCAAAAATAAAACAGTTATTTGGTAATTAAATAAATCATGTTTAATATATTATTACATTCTAATCTGAGAAGAACTTCTTCGGATAACTGAGTAGGTGGCGCAGTCGTCATGTTTGTCGTCAGCATCACCATACGATGCTCATCACACGTAGGTACTAGCATCAACTGTAACTTATGGCATTGCATTAGACTCGATCATCTCTACACACCTGGATTACGTACAATCCTCGTATTCTATACTCCAACACAAAACAAATAAAACTAGTAGGTAAGCAAACTAATCCACAAATATTTAGAACGACACATCATGACATTAAAATATGACAATTAAGACATTTTTGATTTGAAGGATGATGGCATCAATAGATTTCAATGTTGTCATGGAAGCTAAATTCTCCAAAAAATGTATAGTGGATTCATTTAACTGTCATACACAATAAGAAAATACATATTTATTAATATAAAACATGTTTCAAATACAAATAGGTGCTGGCTCCAAGCTTGAAATAAGTAATACTCTTGTATTCAAGGGACAGGATTCTGCTTCTCCAAAATGTATCAGATTTCATGGAACAGAACTGAGTTATCAATAATAATTAACGTCTTGTCCTGTAATACTCCTCTAAAAAAAGAGGTAGTAAAAGTATCTTAATAGTTAAAACGATGAAACCACAACCACCAAAATCTTGCTAATTAGCAATTATAGAAATAGGTACCATAATATTCTGGTGAGTATGGTAAGTCCAACTATCGTCCCAGGTTCTGCGTTTAGATATTGAAAATAATTGCGTTTCGATAATCATATTTAATAAAATATTTGTTTTTTCTTTGTGCAACTCAATAAAAAAAACTGATGCATAAAGAGAAAAGTCCTGTAACTATTTCATATAGTGTACATACTTTCTTTCATTCATGAACGTTTCTGAAATTAAGCGACACCAAAACTGCCTTTGTTCTTTGGGGACAGTTTTTTTTTTCTGCAATCTTTCCGTTAATTGTACATTTAAAAATGGTACCGCAAACTATATTTAATCTATATTCCATGGTAAAGCACAAAAGAAGCAATGTATTCTAATGATTTAGAGAGTGCTAGTTCAAGAATGCATACATTTTTAAAGCCACTAAAGCCACATTTCTTTGGAAAGAATTTTGGTAACCAGTTTTTTTTTTTATTATTATTTATAAAGGTACACCAACAGCTTCTGTATACAACATATAAAATAACAGTAGTTAACAGTTATGTGCTTATACAGTTGCCAATAACAGGTGAACCAACATTCTCAAATACAGTGATAACCTAAGGTAAAAACGAAATGAATAATTTTTTTATAAAAATTTAGTGGTAACAAACTATGTAGGTACTCTCTTGCATCTAAAAACTGATTCAGAAGCACAGGCAAGCGGTTCTGTGTCTCCACTGCAAAAGGAAACGCCACAGAACGAGACCACGGCTGAACCTCATATTTCAACCCATTTTGCAAAAAGTATTCCTAGTCAGGTCATTCTGGCTACAGCCGTTATTAAGGCTAGATCGAAAAATGGGTATCCACAAGTTTTGAGAGCCCTGTTAGACCAGGGTTCACAAGCTTCCTTTATTACGGAATCTGCTGTTCAGTTATTGAAGTTAAAAAAGATAGCAGTTAAAACGTCTATCTCAGGTGTAGGGGGAGGTCAGAGCGATCTAACGTCCAAATTTATGGTTAGAGTTAACATTCAGTCGATACGGGATCCTGACTTCACCCTTCAAATAAAAGCTTATGTGCTGAGTAAGGTAACTTCGATATTACCTGAAAGGAAATTTACGTTGGTGGATTGGCCAGAGCTTAATAGTATTAATCATTTGGCTGATCCAAATTTCAATAAGCCTAACAAAATTGACATTTTGTTAGGATCGGGAGTCTATACTAAAGTCTTAAAAGAAGGCTTAATCAAGGACCCTAAGGGTAAAACAATGGCTCAAGATACTTACCTTGGTTGGATCATATCGGGAGAAGTCAGCGATGAAGATGGAGTGATGTCTTGTCACAATGTAATTCTAAGCATGCACGCTAAGGTCGAAGAAAATGAAATCCTAAAAAAGTTTTGGGAACTTGAGGCAGAGCCAACATGCTCTGAAAAGTCAATTCTTAGCCCGGAAGAGCAAGCTTGTGAAGATTACTTTGCTGCTACCACATGTTGTAGGGATGCAGATGGTCGCTACATTGTAAAACTGCCTTTTCGATCCAGTAAAACGCCCTGCAACACAAGGGAAATAGCGTTAAAAAGATTATACAGTCTTGAACGGAAGCTAGCAAAAAATAGCGAGCTTAAAGGACAATATACATCGGTAATAAACGAATATTTATCACTAGGTCATATGGAAGAGATTTCTAATGAAAAAGACAAGAATAAAGTTGGCGCTGTTTACTTACCGCATCATGCTGTAATCCGTGAAGATAAGTCGACCACAAAATTAAGAGTGGTATTTGATGCGTCATCCAAGGGATCCGATGGTGTTTCCTTGAATGACACTTTAATGGTAGGACCACTCTTACAGGCTGATTTACGTCATACAGTTATGCGGTGGCGTCAATATCCAGTATGCTTGGTAGCTGATATCATAAAAATGTATCGCCAAGTTAAAATAGCTGATGATCACGTGAACTTTCAAAGGATTTTATGGCGAGATGACGTTCAGTCTGATATAAAGGAATACAGGCTTTTGAGAGTTACATTTGGAACATCTAGTGCACCTTACCTGGCAGTCAAGGCATTGCAACAAACCGCTAGCGATGAAGGTCAATCGTATCCATGCGCTGCTAGTAGGGTTAGGACAGATTTTTACATGGATGACTTAATGACAGGTTGCCAGACTGATGAAGAAGCTGTAAAAATCTATCATGAGTTTAATGAACTATTGAATAAGACAGGTTTCACTTTGCAAAAATGGACAAGTAACCGAGAAGAGTTGCTAAAACAGATAAGGCTGGATACTGGAAGAGATCTGGAAATAAAGGAAGATGAAACTACTAGAATTCTAGGACTTACCTGGAAGCGCAATTCCGATGAATTCCATTATACTGTAAACTTACCCTTTTCAACACCGTCGCCGTTGCCGCCGTCTGCATCTGAAACTAAAAGAACAGTTATATCAGAGATATCACGTTTGTATGATCCGCTAGGTTGGATTGCACCATGTATAATTACCGCTAAAATCTTCATCCAAAAACTATGGATCGCTGGTTTGGACTGGGATGAGAAACTGCCTGAGGATATTTTAACAGAGTGGCAGTCTTATCGTAGTGGGTTGCACACACTCAACAACTTTAGAATTCCTAGGTGGCTGAAAAGAAAAAGCGATGATCAAACGATTGAACTGCATGGTTTTTCTGATGCGTCAAGCGTAGCATACGCCGCAGTTGTTTACATCAGAGTCATCGAGGCTGTAGGTCGAGTCCACTGTAATCTGGTAACTGCAAAAACGAAGGTGGCTCCAATTAAACAAATTTCCATACCACGATTGGAACTATGTGGCGCAGTTTTAGTTACCAAATTGCTTTTAGAAGTGGCTTGTGTCTTGAATGTCCAAAAATCCAATTTACATGCTTGGACAGAATCAACGGTCGTGCTGGCTTGGTTGAGCGATCACCCGAGTAGATGGAAAACCTTCGTTGCAAACCGGACGTCTGAAATCCTTAATGCCCTTGATTCTACTCAATGTCATTATGTCGATACGAAAAACAATCCAGCTGACATTGCTTCGAGGGGTACAACATCCACATCTTTGTTAGACGACTCGCTTTGGAAACATGGACCGGCGTGGTTACTTGCGGATACCATAGAATACTGCAGACCTAAGGCTATAATGACTAAACTGGAACTAAAATCGGTCAAGGTTCATGCAGCACAGATAGAGGATCACCCGATTGAACTGATGTGGTCCAGATTTTCATCGTTCCGTAGGTTGATCAGGACTCTCACCTATTGCAGACGATTCCTGAAAATAAAGATTACCAGAGAATCACGGACAAAGTTGCCACCTTACCTTGCAGCTTCTGAGATTGCGGACACCATGCATTGCTGTCTGAAGCAAAGTCAAAACGTTTGGTTTGAGACAGAAATAAAGGAAATACAAGCTGGAAGAGACGTCAGCAAAAGCAGTGGTTTGATTTCTTTGAATCCTTACTTGGATAATAAGGACTTGATGAGAGTAGGGGGTAGGATCCAAAATTCGCAACTAAGTGATGATATGAAGCATCCCATCATAGTTCCTCATCAATCCCATTTGACAAGATTACTCATATCAGACGCTCATGAGAGTGTACTGCATGGCGGATCCCAATTAACACTTAATTTTCTTCGGTCTAAATATTGGGTTATTCGTGGAAAGAATTTGATCAAGGCTCACATCCGCCAATGCGTACCGTGTATTCGTCATGCAGCCGTCACAAGAACCCAATTGATGGGTCAGTTACCACCATGCAGAGTGACTCCAAGCAAGCCTTTTCTCCATTCAGGTGTCGACTATGCGGGACCAATTCAAATAAGAACAGCAAAGGGTCGTGGACATAAGTCCTACAAGGGCTACATATGTCTGTTCGTATGCATGGCAACCCGCGCTGTACATATAGATGCGGTCTCTGATCTGACCTCTCAAGGCTTTCTTGCTACATTTAAACGTTTTGTAGCTCGACGGGGTCATTGTAGTCACCTTTACAGTGACAATGGCACCAATTTTGTAGGGGCTTCAAAAGAGCTTAAAGCAATGTTTCGCGATGAATGCGCATCTCTTCCCCGAGAAATTGCGCCTATTTTGGCAAATAATGGAACCGAATGGCATTTCATCCCGCCTCATTCTCCTAACTTTGGAGGTCTATGGGAGGCTGGGATCAAAAGCACCAAGCATCACCTAAAACGGGTAATTGGCAAATCGACACTGACTTTTGAGGAGCTGAGTACCGTTTTATCCCAAATCGAGGCGTGTCTGAATTCCAGACCTATACAGTCTAGTGTAAATTCGTCAGATCCAAACCCATTGACGCCAGGACATTTCTTGGTCGGTCAGCCACTGGTAACAGCACCAGATTATGATTATGAGCACGCGACAGTCAGTAGCTTGAGACGTTGGCAATTGACACAAAGAATGACTCAATCTTTCTGGAAACGTTGGTCTCAGGAGTATTTAACTATGTTTTTCCAACGACACAAGTGGGCTAAACGTACGCGCGATCCGAAGGTTGGTGATGTTGTCCTCATAAAGGAAGACAATTTACCACCTGCTAAGTGGTTATACGGGAAAGTAGTCGAATTACACCCTGGCAAGGACAATTTAGTGCGCGTAGTTACCCTTCAGTGTAAGGACTCCCGAGTCAAACGCCCAACTTCTAAGCTATGTATTTTGCCTGTCAACGATGAATAATAAACTGTTAATTTTATTGTTTGTTTTTTAAATGTTTATTTTGTTATGTTATATACAGTCCACTCAGATACTAATTTTAGAAATGTAAAAGTAAGCACATATAATTATGTTATACTGTTGAAAACCTGAACTATTTATGTACGGTATTTATGTTTATTGTAGCATCCGAATACCAAGGATTTTAGTACAACGCTGAAGTTGTCCATTTATTTAGTCTCGATTATGTCATGGTGGGCGGCTTGAAAGGACTAGGTCCTTGGTGGGCGGAATGTTCACGTCGTAATATTATAATAGACTAAACCTAAACCAATTTTGTATAAAAAGTACCTCATGTCTCGATAGATGGCGTTGGCCGGTTTAAATTCGCGCTATGGTTTCGTTACCACGCAAGGTCTATGAGACCTCGAAAATACCAAAATAAATGTGGATTCGCCAACGTTCCAGTCGCGATAGTCTACCGTAACACGAAAACTATCGCGAACATCCGCGCGGTCCGCAATACTTCGTCTCTCTCTGTGTTGTACAGGACACCGTCGGGTCCCTGTACAGGCACAGAGAGGGTCGCCCCGTGCTGCCCGGTGCTACTCTCGTCGTGGACGCGGAGGGCGTAGCAAAGTTTTAAAATGCCGAAACCCGGCACGCGCGGCTCTCTTGGCTGCGATGCCGGGTCCCCGGGAGCCCGCCCGGCGATGAATCGGGCGCTGTCGCTGCCAAATATTGGCGACGCAGCGCTCGGGGCACCGCCGGCCGGCCCCCAGAAGAAGATGAAGAAGAAGAGGGGGGGGGGAGGGGAGCCGCTGTGCCCCCCGGCCCACCGACGACATCGGCGCCTGCCCGCGTTGCGCCCACGCCGTCGTCGGGCCGCCAGCACGCGGTACCCGTCCGTCCCGCCGCGTTCCGCCCGGTACCCATACAGGCCCCGGGGCCTGTCGCGACCACAAGCCGCGCACCGCAAGCGCGCGCGCCCGCACCTCCTGCGCGGGCGTCCGCGCCCACATCGCATGCCGCGACCACAGCGCGCTCCGCTGCGCCCCGCGTCGCCTACCCCGCGCTACCACCCCCGCGCACTCCCGTGCCGACGACACGGGCCCGCGCGCCCCCCGCACGCTCCGCGGCACCGCCGCCGCGGTTCGTGTCACCACCGGCGCCATCTACAGGCGCAATATCGAAGACCGTCCGAGCTGTGCCAGCTTCACGCACCGCCGCCGCCGTCCCCCGCCTCTCGCTGGCGGGACCGGCGATGGCTGAGCAGGAGCGGCCAGCGAGTGCTGGCCCATATTTTAGGCCGGCCACCGCAACGACGCAGGCGCCCGCTTCGCCGGCGCCTCCCCGACTCTCCGCCTGCGACTCTCCCGCAATGATGTCGGCATGCTCTTCCCGCGTAGGGTCGAGCATGTCACTGACGTCTGTGGGCTCGGCCGCGTCCGGTCGTGGAGACATGTCCCCGGACATGACCTCACGATCCGGGCCCCGCCCTGTCGCGGGCGGATCTCCAGCCGCCGGCCCTATGTCGCCGGCGTCTCCCACACCGCCGCTGGGGTTCAACTTCGAGTTTGAGCTCGAGGCAAGGCCCCAGCGATGAAGAAGAAGCTCAGGCGAGGCCGCGTCGGAGGAAGCGAAACGGTACTGCCTAGACCCGCCGCGGCCACAGCGCGAAAGCGCGCCGCGGGGTCGGGGCACACCGATGTCGCCTACTTTTGCCGACGCGGCCCGCCGCACACCTCCGCGTTCGCCGACTCCGGAACAAAGTACGGTAACCACAGGGGCGAGAAACACAAACTCGCCCCCGGCCCCCAATACGTCAACCTCTCCCCCCCCTGCCGCCTCGACTGGCGCCTCAACTACGGCGCCAACAACGAAGCAGCAGCAGCAGAAGGGGAAGAAGAAAATGCGCTTCCCTCCGCTGGTGGTAGAGACGCTGCCGAACTGGGCCATGCACTTCAAAGCCATTCACGCCAAGCTGGGCCGGCCCCCGAATGCTCGTCCCTACGGGACCGGGGTGAGATTCACCCCGGAGACCGAGGATGAGTATCGGCTGGTCCAGCGCTACCTGACTGGCCTGGAGAAGAGTGCGGGCGTGTCCTGGTTCGCGTACTCACTGCCAGCGGAGCGAAACTTGAAGATCGCCATTCGGGGCCTGCCGGCGGACACGGACCCGAAGGAGATTGAAGAGGAGCTCCGGGCGTTGGGACACCAGCCGGAGTACGTGCGCCACATTAAGGGCGCACAAGGACGACCCGGCTGCGTGTTCCACGCAATCATCAAGAAGACCCCGGACGCAAGAGAGATCTATGGCACCACGACATTCATGTACATGCGTGGTGTCAAGATCGAGGCTTGGCGTGGAAAGCGTGGGCCCGCTCAATGTCACCGGTGCCAGCGGTTTCGACACAGCTCGCACCAGTGCCACCGTCCGCTCGCTTGTGTGCGATGCGGCGACGAGCACGCGGCACGCGACTGCCCCCGCCCGCGGGAGGAGCCCGCCACCTGCGCAAACTGCGGCGGCCCGCACCCCGCGAGCTTTATAAAGTGCCCCGTGTTCGTCAAGGAGACAAGAAACAAGCGAGCGGGCACCGTCGCCATTACGGCGTCGACATCGAAGGAAGCAGCCAGGCCACAAACAGTGACCATAGTAGAGGCTCACGGACCGACGCTAATGGCGGCGGCAAATGAGCCCACACCAAGAGGAACCCAAGCCTCCTCCTCTTCTCGGCGGAGGAAGAAGAAGCGCGGGGGGAAAGGCAAGAAGCCCCCCCCCCCCACAGAAAACCAAGAAGAGATCCCTGAGGCCGGCCCTGCCACCATCGCGCAGGTTGTCAAGTCTAAGGACGACGACATAGTACTTGTGGACGAACCTACTAGTGGCGCCAATTCGGCGCAGCGGCGGAGCAACGAAGCTAGTAGGTTCGCCCAAAAGCCGCAAGGCGCCGCCACCAGCGCGGCAAAAACCAAGATGGTGTCGCAACCAATCACCGCCCGGCAAAACTTCCCGGCGGTGACGCATGGCGGCGCCTCTACCGCGCTAAACTGCGCGACGACGAACAAGGAATTTACAACCTGCGCGATAAAGCTTCTGATGGACTTAATCAGAGCTATAAGGCAGGGCCGAGACATCGAGACGGTCATCCTCGACGGTTTGGCCACACTGTTGTCGCTTTGTGATGGCTAGACCGTTGAGGATTATTCACTGGAACGCCCGCGGCCTTAGGGATAAGGTCGCCCCCCTCCGCCACCTCCTTCGGGAACAAAATATCGACGTGGCGCTAATTAGCGAAACACACCTGGGACCCGAAGATAGGGTTAGGTTCCCGGGTTACCACATATACCGCAAGGATGAAAGGTCGGCTCAACATAACCGGTACCGTGGTCTGGCGGTACTAGTGAAGCGTAGAGTCGTCCATCAGGAGCTCCCCGTGCCGTCGACTACGAGCTTCTACGCCCTGGGTGTGCAGTTGCACGTCGCCGGCGAGGAAGTAAATATCTATGCGTGCTACAAGCCGCCCGCGACTCGCCTTATTCTGGCTGAGCTGCGGGCGCTAATTAGCATGCATACAAGTGCGGTCATCCTTGCCGGCGACCTTAACTGTAAGCACCCGGCGTGGAACTCCATGAACACCAACAGCGACGGCCGACGACTCTTCGCGGACGCGGAAGCCTTCGGGTTTACGGTGTCCGGCCCGGAGACGCCGACTCACTATCCGGACGCGGCTACCTACATGCCGGACGTGCTGGACATCGTAGTCCACAGAGGGCTACGCCGCCAGATCACGCAGCAAGTCATAGACGACGAGTTACAGTCGGACCACCAACCTGTACTCGTCGTCTTAGCGGAACAGCCGACCCGACTGAAGCCCTTAGCGCCACGTCGATTAATGGACTGGACTAAGTTTACAGAAAGGATGGAGACCACCACGCCAACTCGACCTATAGTTACCTCCGCGGACGTAGAGCGAGTGGCGGACGATGTCACTGCTTGCATCCAGAGCGCCTTGGAAGCGGCGACGACGATACAGCCGGAGGGGAGAGTGCTTTTGCCGCCTCTACCGGCTCATATCCAAGCGATGGTAGCCGTGAAAAGGCGCCTTCGCAAGCAGTGGCAAGTAACAAGATGTCCGACCATGAAGAGAGAGTTGAACCGTCTCGCGGAGAAGGTAAAGGCCGAGTTGTCGGCACATGCCGCCGCGGGCTGGGAAGATAGAATAGACGCCGCTGCCGACAGTTGGCCGTCTTTACATCGTCTTTGCCGCCAACTGTCGAATACCCCAGCTCCGGTGCGCCCTCTGCTTAACAACGACGGGGCGCTCAAGTATGCAGCAGAGGACCGGGCGGAGGTCTTCGCCGAGCACCTGGAGCGTCAGTTCCGCCCAAACCCGACCGCCGACGTCGAGCATGTCGCAGCGGTAGAGCAACACCTCGGAGACTACTTCGCATCGCCGATAGCTCCCGAGGAGGCACCAATCTTTTTCTCGCCGGGCGCAGTCAGACGCGCCATCCAAAAAACGAAGCCTAGAAAGGCCCCCGGTGCTGACGGTATCACCAACACAGCGCTGCGCCACTTGCCGTTCCGTACAGTAGCGGCACTGGCGCGCCTGTTTACGGGGATACTGCGCACGGGGGTCTTTCCCACATCCTGGAAGGAGGGGCGCGTCATCATGCTGCCCAAGGCGGGAAAGAGCCCGGTGAAGCCGGAGAGCTATCGGCCCATCACTCTGCTGCCGACAGTCTCCAAGGTGTTCGAAGTACTCCTGCTGCGACACCTCGTGCAACATATCGCTCCACGCCCGGAACAGTTCGGGTTTAGGGCGGACCACAGTACGACGCTCCAGTTGTCGAGGGTACTGCACCTTCTGACAACAGCGATGAACAAGAAGGAGTACGCGGTGGCAGTATTCCTCGACATGGAGAAGGCCTTCGACCGTGTGTGGCACGACGGTCTGATACACAAACTGGCCACCTCCGACGCGCCCCGTCGCGTTGTTAGAGTGGTCTCATCCTTTCTGTCAAACAGGACTTTCAGGGTGGTGGTCGACGGGGCGCTATCCGGCGCCCGCCCGGTGCTGGCAGGTGTGCCGCAGGGCAGCTGTATGTCGCCGGCGTGTTACTCACGTTATACCGACGACATCCCCACCACTACAGAGGCGACGCTCGCGCTGTACGCTGACGACGCCGCGTACATAACAACTTCGCTCAATGCGAAGTACGCGGCGGTCAAGATGCAGCGCGCCCTCGACCTACTTCCCGATTGGCTGTCGAAGTGGCGGCTGTCGGTAAACGTGAGTAAAACGCAGGCGATGATAACCGGATCCGCGCCTGTCCCACCACCCTTGAAACTACAAGGGACCGCCGTCGATTGGTCGCCCCGGGTCAAATACCTGGGTGTGACCATCGACCGCCGCCTCACGATGGGGCCCCACGTCCGCAAGGTCGCCGCGCAGGGTAGGGTCGCCCGCAACCTACTCAGACCTGTGCTCTCGTCCCGCATCCCGGCGCGCGTCAAGTTGGGCGTGTACAAAACGTACATTCGCCCAATCTTGACGTACGCCGCCCCCGCGTGGTTCGCCCTCACAAAGGAGTCGAGCCGCAAGACGCTCCGCGCGCAACAATGTCTTGCGCTGCGGACCATTGTCGATGCTCCTCCTTTTGTGAGGAATGACGTACTCCACCGGGATCTCGGGATTGAGAGCCTGGACGAGTTTGTAGGGCGACTCGCGAAGGCGATGTTCGCGCGTGCCGACGCCTCTGCCTGGCCCCATGTCAGGCAGATAGCGCCATTGCACGCGCGCCCGCCCGACGCGAGACCCCTGCCCCGCGACCTGGTAGCGGACGATTGACCCCATCGCACCGGACTTGACGCCTCGAGTGAGCAGCATCCAGGTTACACGCAGCTCACTCGAAATAATAAGACTCTACAGATGTACACATACATCTGTTGCGTGGCGTGTTCTAAGTTAATATAGGCATGTCACGTAACTATATACAGACAACCATTACTAAACATGCATCCTACACAACACGTGCAGGCGCGACGTGGGCCGCGACGCACGTTGACACTGAGCGGTGATACACTACAGTACTAGCCGCTCATACATACACGACTGTTTATCCCTCAATCCGTAAACGGCTAGATCTGTGAGCGGGGCGAGGGTAAACTACATATCTACCTGTAGGAGCGTCGAGTCGGCATCTCTATCGCTGGTCGTCTTCGTCGGGCCTCCCCCAGGTAACTGGAGGCTCACCTGGCGGGGACTGACCGCCGAGATGTCGTGAAGAAAGCGACGCTATTGGTTTTAGCGTCGTGGCGCGCCTACAGAAATACGCATAGCAACCAGTAACATAGATGCAGCTTGCTGCATCACAGGCTGCAGGCCGATTTAGGCCGCCTATAGTGAGGGGCCCGCAGTCGCGGGTCACGGTGTGCCTCCGCGGGCGAGGGGCGACGCCCCGACCCCGTCCGCGACGCCCCCTTGCGGGGGCGTCGCGACGTCTCGAATCCGAAAAAAATAAATGTCTCCGTTCTGAGTATGGCTATAGTACTTAGCGTCGTGGCGCGCCTACAGAAATATTCATTGCAACCATTCACACAGACACAGCTTGCTGTGTCACATGCCGTAGGCCGATTTTAGGCCGCCCAGAGGAAGGGCCCGTAGTTACGGGCCACTGTAATGCCTCCACGGGCGAGGGGCGATGCTCCGACCCCGCTCGCCACGCCCCCTTGCGGGGGCGTCGCGACGTCTCGATTGTGGTGTAGTTTTATTGCTATAAAATACTCCCGACTCGTCGATAAAAAAGGGCGAACAAGATCTTCGATGATCACAGGTTTTGTAAAAAAACTTAGTTTAGGCACCAGTCTTCCACAAATTAATTATAAAAATGTGTCTGTAGACTACGTAATTATTTACTCTGTAATTTGTGGTAAGAAAAAATAAAATTATTACTATTACTATAAGCTGTTCGACCAATTTACCAGCTAGGTGCCAGAGTTTCTCTGAGAGATTTTTTCAAAGATATCGGTATCCTCACAGTAGCATCACAATTCATTTTCGCCAACATATTATATATTAGGCAAAATATACACTTATATAATAGGTCTTCACCTATGAAATTGCCGTTTTGTATGAAAAAATTGAAACGAATTTTTTCCATGTATTTTTTATTTGTATTAATCGAAGTAATCACCCATGCAATCAATGCATCTTTGCCAACGCAGTGGCAGTTTATTGATGATCTTAAAGAAATCAGCTGGACGGGAGGCAACAAATTCTTCAAAGGCATTTTGTACTGCCTCTCGGGTATTGATTTTTTTTCCCGCCAAGAAGTTATCCAAATTCTGGAAAAAGTAGTAGTCTGTAGGCGCAAGGTCTGGTGAGTACGGCGGATGACGGAGAGCTTCCAACCCCAGTTCGTGCAACTTGGAGACCGTCTGATGTGCAGTATGAGGTCGCGCGTTGTCGTGCAGGAGCAGCGGAGACGAACGATTGACCAATGCTGGTTGGAGATTTATTTATTTATTTATTTATTAAAATCTCCCTTACAACTATCATTACAGGTGTATTCACCCAATGCGACAGTGCGGTCATTTACAAATCTATTAAATTATAACTAAATTATATCTAACTAAATTATTTACAACTTAAATATACTTACTATAAAGGACTAAAACAACTTGTTACATAATAAGAACTTTAGCACAATACAACACAATAACATACTACCAACATTAATCTATATTATAACATAAAATAAATAACAGTGTCCTTGCGAATTCACTCAAATGACACGTGAAAACATCAATTTTGTCATGAAGTTCGTTAATGATGCGTTTTCCCCGAGTCACGGGTGTTTTGGCGAGTAGGTTGGTCCTTGCCGTCGGCACGGCCAGCAGTGGCGGGCGCCGCCGCCTCCACACATAGCGGTCTGGTACGCAAAAACTTAAGCGCTGCAGCACTCCCGGATTATGCTCGATACCACGAAGTAATTTTACAAGATACGCGACAAGTGTAAACTCCCGTCGCACCCTCCCGTCGCACCGTCGAGATGTGCCATCTGCAGTAATGATCACCCCGTTTGGTAAGAAGCTGTGATGAATCACACCGGCGCTAGACCACCAAACAGTGACCATCACTTTTCTAGGGGTAAGTTTTTGTTTAGGGCATTGTTTAGGTGCTGAACCAGGATCCAACCAACTTGCTGTGCGCTTGCGGTTATCAAACAGAATCCATTTTTCATCGCAGGTAACAATGCGGTTCAAAATTCCTTCATTTGTGTGTCTGTTGAGCAGTGCAAGGCACGTCTCGACGCGTACCTACTTCGCGCTGGCGATCATTGAGTTCGTGCGGCACCCATTTGTCAAGCTTTTTTACCTTGCCAATTTGACGCAAATGGACCAATATTGTTTTGACGCTAACGTCGAAAGCTGCTGCTAATTCAGCCGTAGATTGTGTATCATCAGCTTGCACAATCGCCTTTAATTCGTCATTGTCGACCAAAGTCTGCGGACGACCGCGAGGTTTATTTTTCAGGTCGAAATTTCCAGAACGGAAGCGAGCAAACCAATAACAGGTGGTTTTTTTTTTTTTTTTTTGTGTATGGCATCTCGTAGATGACCTCTGAGGCCATGACTACTTAACCGAGCTTTCCTGCGGCTGCCTTAAGCTACTAATACTCAAAGCCTCCAGCCAGGGGCGAAAAAACTATTCTAATTAAAAACTAGGCGAGCGCTCGCTAAGGGCACCCCCTGTGGGGTACGGACCTCGGCTTAGGGCGTCGCTGGGGGGAGGACAGCAAGATGGGACAGGCTGGATCAAAGAATAACAGGTGGTGCGATGGTTTGTAGTGTTAGCTCCGTAAACGTCGTTTATGTTGCGTGCCGCTTGTGCCGCGTTGCTGCCACGACGGTACTCATATTCCATAATTACTCGATTTTTTAACGTATCCATGATGACGAAAAAATTTTAAATGCGATGAAAATGTCAACTACAATGACACTAATCAATAAACAAATGACTACTTTCGGAAAAAAAAAAAACATCTTTTTTTAAATAAAATTAATTTGAAATTAGAATTCTTAGCCAAACAAAAAATATTTTGATTTGAAATGGCCAGTACTGCAGAACGGCAATTTCATAGGTAAAGACCTAATATTAAAAACAGTGATATTCACAATGTTAACACTAGAAATAAGGACAAACTACGTACTCCCTTTCACCGGCTTCATAAGGTTCATAACTCATTTGTTGGGCTTGGTATAACCTTTTATAACAAGCTACCTTCTTCTTTGCGAGATTTGCCTTTTAATGCGTTCAAAACTAAAGTAAAATCCAACCTCTGCCCAAAGGCATACTATTCTATCAACGACTACTTAAATGATAAGAATAGTTGGTCGCTGTGATTAACTCAAGACGAATGTTTAAATGTTCATTCCAGAATTAGCTTACAGACCTACTGACAGGTTATATAAGTTTTATAATTGTTTACAATTTTACTTTATAAGTCTATTTATTTTAATTTATTGTTGACATAATCTACTCATTACAATGTTTTTTTTTTTATGAGTTATATTGCAATATGTGGTTAGCTAGCGACCTCGATATTTTTTTAATTTACCTCGATGGTCCTAGTTTAACAATTATAACTTCTAGTTATTCCACGTTTTTCTCAATCATTCCCACTCTTTCCGTCTTTCACTTGTTGACAATACATACAAATGTTATGAAATGGGGGGCCTGGAGATCTATAGTACAGGCCTCGGCTTAGTTTAGACTCCAGATCTCCCACAAATTAGGGTAAGCTGGGTACGGTTGTGACAATTTTGGTTTGATCGCCTATAATTTTGTAAATTTACCAGTTATCTGGGAGAAAAATCACTTTAATACTTAATTTGAATATTTATCTACCTAAAATTGTTAAAATATTGTCCCTAACTACGCTGTATTAGGCATAAGATAAAATAAAAAAAAAAAGGGAAAGTGTCACAACCGGCCTCACCCCAAGGGCGGTTGTGACAGTGGTTGGGGTCGGTAGTGACAGGCATACAAAATACATCCAAATAGTTTGTAATGACTTTTATTGTTACAAATAATTAACTGAACACAACATAATCTTCTTCTAAACAAAGTTAACAATCACTTTATGGCAAAAAAGCGAAAATCTGTGATCACTTCTCTTCTTAAAATTAATAAGGCACTGTAACATATAACAGTCTTCTTTATAATCAGTCAAAATGTTAGCTTAACTACTACAAAATTTTAACAAAACTGTAACACAACAAAGAAAAAATAAACATTTATAAATGTACCAATCAACATACTGAGTCAGATTCAACATGTGACAAATGTAATGGGGACTATCACCTGCGCACTCTACGCGAGACCAGAGCCTAAAACTAATATAGCACTGTACCATATAACAGTCTTCTTTAAAATCAGTCAAATTGTTAACTTAACTTAAAATTACTGTAGCTAACTGGAAAAAGATTTACAAAATTTTAACAGAACTATAACACAACAAAGAAAAATTAAACATTTATAATTGTATCAATCAACATACTGAGATCTAGTCAGATTCATCACAGTTGTGACAAATATAATGGGGACTATCACCTGCGCACTCTACGTGAGACCAGAGGCCACATGTTCCTTGGCACTTGATCCATTTTTCGCCAGCCCTACTTTCAGAATATGCGGTTACACAAACCAGACAAAAATAATCTTCTTCATCGGATGACTGTTGTGAAGGCTTTTTTTCCTTGCCATTGGTTTTTCCTTTACCTTTCCCTTTATTATTTCGTTTTGGTTCAGTAAGGTTTTTCTTTACATGCTTAGCCTTCAAACGTTTTTCTTTTTCTTCATGTTCTTTCCTAACTGCCTCTTTCTCGGGTGTATCTGTGTAAATGGTTGACTTTTTTGTTCTAGCAGCTCTTGTTTTTCTTTGAGCAGCTTTCGGAAGAGGTCGAACAATTTCGGGCGAAAAAGCAGGCGGTGTGTCTGAGGATGATGCAGTCTGCTGAACCCGGACAATTTCAGGCAAAGAAGCAGGTGGCATGGCTGAGGTTGAAGCAGTCTGTGGAACCCGGACAATTTCAGGCAAAAAGGCAGGTGGCGGGGCTGAGGTTGAAGCAGTCTGTGGAACCCGGACTATTTCAGGCAAAGAAGCAGGTGGCGTGACTAAGGTTGAAGCAGTCTGTGGAACCCGGACTATTTCAGGCAAAGAAGCAGGTGGCGTGACTGAGGTTGTTGTTTCACTTATCTGAATTTGGTCAATAAATGGAGTTGAAGATTCTTCCGATACAGAATCCGTAGGTGGCAACATTTGATTGTTGAGTCCAGGACTGTTATTAACAGAATTAGGAACGCACAGAGCGTTGATTGCACTAGATGGTCCTGCAGAAACGTTATCCTCAGTGTCAGGGTTTGGTCGATCCGTTACGAAAGATGGCGCAAAGTCAATTTCTTGGAATAAATTACGATTAAACGGATAAATACCAGTTTTGATGAAACCTGCCTGAATGTTTGATTGTGTAAATGCCTGAGGCATAGCAGTCTTGACAACACCTGGTATGTCATATATAGTCATGGTCTTGCCAGGGTGACTTCGCATCCATCCGTCACAAGCAGCATTTATGGCCTTTTTGAATGGTCCAAAGACAGATCGGTCTAATGGCTGCAGCTTGTGCGAGCAATGCGGAGGAAATGAAAGCAGAGTAATGCCATTCTCTTTGCAAAAATCCAGGGTATTGATATGGACATGAGAGGAATGATTGTCCAGCACTAATAAGACTTTATGTGTTGGAGAAGCATTAGAGAATTTCTTGAAGTGTTCGAGAAATACCAAGAATGAGACATCCTGCATCCAGCCTGAAGGATTTGCAGTTCCAATCGATCCCACTGGCCCGTCCCTAACAAAATGATCATGATAACGAACCCTCGGAAATATAAAGAAAGGAGGAATTGCGTTTCCCAAGGCATTGACTGCACAAGCAACTGTGACTAATGTGCCACGCTCCGCTGAAGTAACAGCTCCCACTTGCCGTATACCACGTCTTGCCACTACTTTATCAGGTCTTTGAACAGTAGTGACACCTGTCTCATCAATGTTGTATATATCCTGTGGCTCATATGCGTGTCTGTCCAACACAGTTTGTAAATTATTATAAAAAGCTTCCACATTTGTTTTATTGAAACTTGTAGCTCTTGAAAGGCTTGTAGCCTGAGCTACGCGTACAGACAGTGACGGGTTTCTATTCATGAATGAACGGAACCATTCTTCACCAGCCATCTTATTCTAAACCCAAGTAGCAGGTCGCTTTATGCTGTATTTAGTTGTCAGTTCAAATGCCAGCTTCCGTACTTCTTTCGTAGAAAGGCCAAAATAAATGTCCGCGCAACGTGTAATATATTTTGACAGCTTCTGTTCTTGCTCGACAGAGAATACTTTATTATGAGCAACATACCCCATGCTGATGGTGCCTTCCTCTTGATTCTCGCCGGCTTTGTCGCGTTTGCGTAGGTATCGCAAGAGCGACATGCGATTAACTTCATGTATTTCCGCAGCTCTCCGTAATGAAGTACCGCGTTTCACCTCTTCGTAAGCATTTTCATATTTACTAATATCAGACAGGCTTCTCTCGGTCTTCCGCACGCGTTTTCTAGGCATCTAAAATAAAACAAAACAAAAAAAACAATGTCACAACCGTACCCACAAAATTTGTCACAACCGTACCCAACGCATACTTTTGAAAACAAAAAATGACCATGACTGAGCAAAAAGATCTGCATTAAAAGTAATTACTCGTAAGTAACTGCTAATGTTCAAGTTATAACACAAAAAAATAAAAGGCAATCTATCTGTGTACAAATAACCGTAATTACAAAAAGAAATCGAACAAAAAAACTTACTTTTGACTGTCGAAAATCAACGTGGGCTCCTGCTTACGTTACCGTCGCACGCCGGCTGACGCAACACTGGGACACGCGTTTAGACTTGCATGCCGCTTGTCTTTCCCCTTGCACCCCTCCCCGCGATCCGTATAGTTTCGCTGTTATAGTGACTGTCACTACCGTACCCTGGCACAATCGTACCCAGTTTACCCTACTAATTTTTCGACAATTTATCTTGTCAACTTTATACCTTGATGTAATTTGTGGAGATGAAATAAACAGATTTTTATTATTTATTATTATTATAGTTACAGCTATATGTAAGCGGGCACGCCCTTTATGCCTGGAGGCTTTTATTTAGATATGTTTTATGTTTTCGTTAAGTTATTTTTATTTCTGCTTGAGTACCTATACCTAGATCTCGATGTTTTTGGTTGGTATATTGGCGTGTGCTAGCTGTCATATGGCTATTAATTTTGTAGTTTAAATTATGTTTTGTGTTGCGTAATGTACGGTGCACGTACAACGATTTGGTTGCTGACAATGCGACCTCAATTTATATATAATAATATTCACGGAATATTACCGTTAGTTGACATATTGCAATTATCGCGATCGGCACGGATTGGCATCCAACTTATAACTATTTTGTAACTTTAAGAAATAAACTATTTCTTGTGGTCAACCGTGGTTTACCGTCAACTCACCAAACTCTAACTAACTCTGAGCCATACATAAATTTGGTCCTTCGAGCCGGATATTAAGTGTGTGAAGTGTCTCTATTAGTGATAGCGAATCGGTCTTGCTGGTCTCCCAGAAGCGGGTCGCCCCAGTAAGATTGAGAAGGCGCACATATCTCTAGTAGAGAAAGAATACGCTTAGTATCATCCAACGTAACTGCGAAAACTTCGCAAGTTTACTGAACTAGTGCCTGCGGTGAAACAACCCTGCGGCACTATCGAACAACTAAACTTAAACTGTGCAACTTAATTTCAACAACAATCAACGATGGCTCAGAACATCAGCGAGATCATCAGTCGCCAAGAAACTATATTCAACAACTTGAAGCAAATCAGCATCAACTACAAGAAAGACGGTCCTAGCAGAAAAACTTTGGAATACCTGGAGGAGCGACTTTCCCGGCTGAACACGAACTGGGAGAAGTTTGTATTCAATCATCAACAACTGGAGCAATCTGGAATAACTGACATCCAATACTTCGTCGACGACGTTTTCAACAACACTAAGAAGATGTACGAGGACGTTCTGCAAGATATCCTGAAACGTAAAGCTGAGTTACCTTCTGTTTCGAAGAGTAAAGTCGAATTATCACCCTCTACGCCTAAACAAGGTAAACCAAAAGCAACCTTTAGCTTCGATGATATCAACTTTCATGTACCTCCTCGCGAAACGGACAAGACCAATGAAAAACAGCAGGAGCTTTTACGACAGCAATTCTGCAACTTTCGAGCTTTTGAACGTACTGTGGAGAAGATAAACTTCGACTCGTCATCTGAAAAATGGGAGCTAGAAGATAGTCTTAATATCTTGAAAGGCAAATGGGATATCATTGAGAAAACTAACTGGGAACTTGACTATATTTCTCAAGATGAAGATTCAACTTACAAACAAAAATATGATGCTATAGAAAACGTTTATGATAACTTCCGAAAGAAACTACAACATCATATTTGGAACAACGCTCACTATGAGAAGACGACACCAAAAATTGTGATACCGGACTTCAATGGAAACTACCATCAATGGTTAACTTTTAAAGATCTGTACTTGGAAAGTGTACATAATAACCCACTACTGTCAAAAGCGCAAAAAATGCAACACCTCAAAACTAAACTCAAGGGTGAAGCCGAGAAGATTGTACAGCATCTCGGTATAAGCGCGGAAAACTATACTTCCTGCTGGGAGATAATCACGCATCGGTATGATAACAAGCGCCTGTTGTTCACTTCTTATATGAACACGCTTCTAAATCAACCTCTCATATCAGAAGCTAGCGCCGCAAGCATAAGGAAACTGCATGACGTTACTCTCGAGTGTCTGAACGGACTCAGTAACATTGGACTAGAAATAACCAACTGGGATCCGATCATTGTTCATCTGTTGGTTCAGAAACTGGACAAGGTGACTTACAACGAGTATATCAAGGATCTCAAAGAACCGAGAGAAATTCCCGACTTGGATGAATTCATCAAATTTTTGGAGAACAAATTCATGGCGTTGGAAGCCTTACAAGGAAATAATCAACAAAGGTCATACTCGTCGAATAAAAATCAGACAGCAGATAGACAGCAAAACAACGCGTCATCCGCTCGAAACAATAATTATAAATATAATAGCCAGAGGTCATCAAACTATAACAGACCGTATAAATCGTCCAAAGCCTTCTTCACAACAACGAAGAATTGCCCGATTTGCAAAACTGAACATGTTTTAATGAAATGTTGCAAATTCTTGGCTATGAATGCAAAGGAACGAAATGACACAGTTCGCAATTTACGTATTTGTTCGAATTGTTTGTACAGTCATGGAGAACAAAAATGCACTTCGAGAAAAACTTGTAAATTATGCAACAAGCCACACCATACGCTTTTACATGAGGATGGTAATGAGCAGAACAATCGTCCCGCAGCTATGAGTACCAGCACGCCATCGACATCACATGCCGTGAATAACTTAACTAACGAGGCGAAGGAAGTTTTGCTGACGACTGTACTTCTAAAAGTAAAGACCATTGATGGAGATTATATCACCTTAAGAGGTTTGCTTGACCAAGGGTCGCAAGTGAGTCTCGTGACAGAACACGCCGCGCAACGACTCAGATTACCGCGACGCAAAGTCAGCGCTATTGTGTCAGGTGTCGGTTCACTGTCCGGCAATTGTAAGGGGTCAATTAACTTGGAATGCAAATCTATACATTCGGATTATGAATTCAAATTAGAAACCTTGGTGATGAAGAAACTTGTAAATAACTTGCCTACAGCATCCTTCTCCATACAAAACTGGGATTACATAAATAACTTGAAACTTGCAGACCCACATTTTAATAAGTCGGGCCCGATTGACTTACTTCTGGGTGCCGAAATCTATTCAGAACTAATACTGAATGGGGTCATAAAAAGCGACAATTTCCCCGTAGCCCAACAAACAAGAGTTGGCTGGATACTCTGCGGGAATGTCAAGACATTTAACTGTTATGTAATTCTTAATGACCTAGAAAATATGACACGATTCTGGGAAACTGAAGAAATCTCAGAAACAACAACCTCAACTAATGAAAACCAACATTGTGAGGAGTACTACGACTCGACTACTACGAGGTTAGATGACGGGAAATATGTGGTGCAGATGCCCATGAAGTCAAACTACAACTCAAACTTAGGAGCCACGAAGTCTCAAGCACAAGCTCAGTTCCTACAACTTGAGAGGAGAATGTTGAGGAACAACGACCTCAATAGAGAATACAAACGCTTTATGGAGGAGTACATTTCCCTGGGCCACATGAAACCTATAACTGCTGAAACTCGGAGAAAAAACCAGGTATATCTACCACATCACGGAGTATTAAGAGCTGAGTCGACTACGACGAAACTGAGAGTTGTGTTTAATGCATCTTATAAGGCAAATAATAACAACAGTCTCAATGACCTTATGTACTCTGGCCCAAACTTGCAAAAGGACATGTTCACGCTACTTATTAACTGGCGAGTGTACAGATACGTCTTTACAGCAGACATTGAGAAGATGTATCGGCATATATGGCTGAACGAGCAACAACAGCACTTACAAACTATTGTTTGGAGATCATCTTCCAACGAACCACTGCTGGAATGGCAGCTATGCACTGTGACCTACGGTATGAAAAGCGCGCCCTATCTTGCAATGCGCACCTTGCGACAACTTGCGCAAGATGAAAAGGATAACTATCCTGAGAGCGTCAGTGCTCTACTAAACTATTTTTACATGGACGATTTAGTCCATGGTCAAAACAGCATTGAAGATTCGAAGAGAATGGTCACAGAACTCATTCAACTATTGAGTAAAGGAGGTTTCAACTTGAGAAAGTGGACAAGTAACGAAGCGGCTATATTAGAGGACTTGCGAGACGACCAGAAGAGCACTAAGGCCAACATAGAATTCAGCCCTGAAACATCAAACACAAAAATGTTGGGGATGAGCTGGAACCAGAAGCAGGATACATTTACTTATCAATGGAGACTACCGGAAAAGAAAACTCTGACGAAGCGAGTATTGCTGAGTGAAATAAGTAAACTATACGATCCTCTTGGTTTTCTATCGCCTGCAACAATAAAAGCGAAACTACTTTTTCAAAAAGTTTGGATCAGCAAAATCGACTGGGATGATTGTCTGCCCGTCGACGTAACGGCTGAATGGGAAAAGCTGAGAAAAGATTTCCCTTCAATCAACAAAATCTCAATTCCACGATGGCTGCAATGTACAGACGATAATATTGAGATTCACGGGTTTTGCGACGCAAGCGAAAAGGCATATGCGTGCGTCATTTACAGTCGAGTGAAAAGCAAGAACGGGAATTTCACAACCACAATAATAACTGCGAAAACAAAGGTCGCGCCGCTTAGTAAGAAGATATCTCTACCTAGAATGGAACTCTGTGGAGCATTGTTACTTGCCAAACTTATAGAGAAAATTAAGAGTACACTTTCTACTAAACATCTCCAAATACAATGTTGGAGTGACTCTAAAGTGGTATTGGCATGGCTACAAGGAGACATAAACAGATGGGAGAAATATGTCGCCAACAGAGTCTCACAAATAAACAGCATAATTCCATCAAAACAATGGAACTACGTCAAGTCGGAAGAAAACTCGGCTGACTGTGCAACACGAGGTCTCTCTCCCTCTCAACTTCTAACTTTTAAACTTTGGTGGGAGGGCCCAACTTGGTTGAAAACTTATGACTTTAAAAACAGCCAACAAAATGACAATAATATGCTCTATTTACAAGACAATGAACTATGTGACACACTAACAGCAAACAATAAATGCTGCGTTGCAACTTATAAAAACAGTGAAGTAATTACCGAGCTGTTGAGGAAATATAGCAGTTTCAAACGTATAATCCGAGTACTTGTGTGGATTTTACGATTTAGAAATACTTTGGTCCGAAAGAATAACATAACAGGCGTTGATAACGAGATTGTGTCGTTATCTTCTGAAGAAATTACTGAAGCAACGGAAATGGTGATCAAAAATGTGCAGAGAATGTACTTCGGGGACGAAATCGAATGTTTGAAGAAAAACAACTCAATATCAACTAAAAGCAATATTCTGAAGTTGACCCCATTCCTCGATAAGAATGGGATACTGCGAGTCAAGGGGCGACTTATCAACTCCGTGCTGCCTCCTGAATCGAAACATCCAATTATTCTCCCTGCTACTGGAAGATTAACAGAGTTGATCATCCAAGAAGCCCATCATGAAGTTCTCCATGGTGGGGCACGACTCACGCTAGCATACTTACGTCTCAAGTACTGGATCATTGGTGGGAACAGAACAGTGAAAAAGGAACTTAGGCAGTGCATACGATGTCACCGTTTTAAGTCTCAACGAAACATGCAAATTATGGCTGACTTGCCAAAAGAACGAGTTACACCATCGAGGCCATTTACAAATACCGGTGTGGACTTTACCGGACATGTTGATATAAAAATCAACAAGGGGAGAGGCGTGAAAACATGCAAGGCTTATATAGCCATCTTCATTTGTATGGTTACAAAAGCCGTACATCTTGAGTTGGTGTCTGACCTGACAACTCAAACTTTTCTTGCCGCTTTTAAACGAATGTGTGCGCGCAGAGGTACTCCGAAGCATATGTTTTCAGACAACGGAACTAATTTTGTCGGTGCCGCAAGACTACTGCAAGAGGACTTTGAACGAAATAAAACTTTTCAATCGTCTGAGTTTTACGACGAGATGAATAGTTTGAAGATAAACTGGCATTTTAACGCCCCTCTCTGGCCATCAGCGGGTGGACTTTGGGAAGCCGCCGTTAAGTCCATGAAGTATCATTTAAAGCGAGTTCTGGGAGAACAAAAGTTAACTTACGAACAGTTCACAACATTATTAACTCAGATCGAAGCATGCTTGAATTCCCGTCCACTCTGTCCACTATCTGAAGACGTTGAAGACCTAGACTACTTGACACCTGGTCACTTCCTTGTTGGAGGTCCCTTATTGTCTATCTCGAAGGAGGAAGAAGACTTCAACCAGTACGACTTGAGAAATAGATGGAGGCTGGTTGAACAAACTAACTTACACATCTGGAAGCGCTGGTCAAACGAATACCTGCAACAACTACAAGTACGCAGTAAATGGCAACAAACAAAGGAGAATCTAGCAGTTGGTGACTTGGTGTTAGTGAAGGAAGAAAATTTACCTCCGGGAAGGTGGGCTCTCGGAAGGGTGGTGAAACTTCATCCGGGGACTGACGGAAATATCCGAGTCGTTACTCTTAAAACTAAAAAGGGACAACTAAAACGACCAATCGTGAAACTATCGCCGTTACCGCTACGCAAGAACATACAAACTACGGAAGTAACCGAAGACGTAATAAACAAACAACAACAGCAGTCCGAACCTGAAAAACAAAAAAGGCAAAGAGGTCGTACGATAAATAAAACTAGTTTACTCTCTCTAGTTCTAATGTGCATGATGACGATGATGGGAATCACACAAGCGACGCCTGTTACTTCAAGCAACTATAAGGTGACATCAATACTTAACAATCAACCAATATACTTTGATGAAGCCGGGAAACTGCAACTTATACACGATGAATGGACGCTGTTGATTTATTACAACTTGACTTCATACTGGCAAGCCACGGATAAGATAAAATTCTACCTCGATCAAGTGGATACACTTTGTCAACGAATAGTGCACGAGTACCCACCCTGCGAAGCCGTCGTCGATCACCTACGTTATGAATTGAACCATCTCACTGAATACAATTCTATGTTACTAGCTCAACGCTCAAGGCAAAAACGAGGTTACTTCGATGGGGTCGGAAAATTAGCAGGAACACTATTCGGCGTTCTCGATGTGGATTTTGCCCAAAAATATGAACAGGATATCCAATATTTACAAGCAAGCGATAATTATTTACTGCAATTAATGAAAAATCAAACACTGATTGTAGAAGCAGAAAATAATATGATAAAACGAAGCTCGGAATTTATCGATAAACAATTCAAAACAGTACAGATCTACATGAATCAAACTAGCAGAGCAATCACAAAAATAGAAAACAGAGCGCATATATTATATACTATAAATGACATCCATTCTGCCGCTGTAACTTCAACTTTAATTCTGAGTGATTTAAATAGAATTCAAGAAATGCTGATGAATGCCCTAGCCAACATTTATAGAGGCCATTTAGACACACACCTTTTTTCGGCATCTCAACTGATTGAGCAACTGAATATCATATCAGGAAAGCTACCACAAGGACTTTCTTTGCCGATTAAGGATATGCAAAGGGATTTTCAAGTCATTTATGAACTGATTCACGTGAAAGCTAGAATTACACGTAACTATTTACTATTTGAGTTACACATTCCGTTATTGAGCGACGAAGACTACAAAATATATCGTGTAATTCCGATTCCATTCATGAGACAAGGACACTTCAAACTTGTTAAACCTTTTTCGGACTTTATCGCTATCAACTTGATAAAAAACTCATACATAACTTTGGAAGAGCAAGATATGCACCATTGCACCTCGTACGGAGAAGATGAATTCTCGTGCATCTCGCGACAACCCGTATACAGTTTACATGATAAAGATGCGCCGTGTGAGACAAAGGTGTTTAGCCAACAAACTTCACTATCGTGCGTTATTAATGACATAACTTGTAAGGAGAGTTGGATAAAATTGCATAAACCCAACGTTTGGTTATTTACATTGTGCGACAAACAGCTGATGCGTGTAATATGCAGCGATCAGGTGACGCCGGCGGTCATTGATGGAACAGGAGTCATTGCCTTGAAACCTAAGTGCTTACTACAGAAAAAAGACGCCACGATATTTACTTATAATCACTTAGGAAGTAGGGTAAACACGGGATTGGATATCGAAGTACCTATCATAAATACGACGATAAACAACATGTTTGATATCAGCTGGAGGAACGCACAGTTAAACATCACTGAATTGACCAATGCAGGAGATTTGTCAAAACTTGATCGTCAAATCTCTTACCAAAAACAACATGAAGTGCTACCTGCGGCTTCAAGTATTTCACCGCACGATGTGTATTTTTATTCCGCGACTTCTTTGTTGTTGGGAGGACTTGCTGTAGTTGGCATCTACTTCATTATCAAGAAACGAAGAAATAGGAATCAGAATTCTACAGCAAGCAATAAACTAGAACAACAGAAAGGAGCAGACAAAGGAGTTAACATCGAGATGCGAGAGATGCGTAGCTCGACGAGACAGGAACCTGGAAAGGGATTTAGTTTTGACGAAATATCGTCAAATTAATATTTACACTTTTGTATTTACTCTTTTTACTTTACTTACTATATTTTTTAAACTTTGTTTCTTTTAAATTTTTATACTTATTTTTTTGCTATGTACTGGTTGCCCATCTCGCCTTTCGTTACTGCCCATCTCCCTCTTTTCCCTTGGGAGCATGTACGGTGCACGTACAACGATTTGGTTGCTGACAATGCGACCTCAATTTATATATAATAATATTCACGGAATATTACCGTTAGTTGACATATTGCAATTATCGCGATCGGCACGGATTGGCATCCAACTTATAACTATTTTGTAACTTTAAGAAATAAACTATTTCTTGTGGTCAACCGTGGTTT
This sequence comes from Xanthia icteritia, assembly GCA_949128155.2. Lineage (NCBI taxonomy): Eukaryota > Metazoa > Arthropoda > Insecta > Lepidoptera > Noctuidae > Xanthia > Xanthia icteritia. The sequence goes on from OX421948.2 coordinate 21,078,026, forward strand.
ACCGTCAACTCACCAAACTCTAACTAACTCTGAGCCATACACGTAATGTAAATATCATTTTGCATACTATTATATAGAATCATTTTTTTCTAACTGAACAGACAGCTGTGCTGCTGGGGAGTTTGTTGCGCCACTTCTTCCCAGCTAAAGCACTAGGAAGCGGTGAAGGGTGCGCGTTTGCATGTCATTGGCTAATGATTTATTTGCATTTCGGCCCGCATTGGCCGGACATCCTCGTAGTCCACGTGGACTCCTCATAACTGCTAACATAAGACTTATTTGAGAAAGCCTAGTTTAGTTTGTTTTAATAACATATTTAATGATATAGAATGGTAGTAGACCATGGTCTGAACAACGTTTGTTCTAGCAAAACTGTGATTCAAATGTCACCGTGTATACTAGAGAGTCTAAACAGGTAGGAAAAAACAGGGAAATACTGAATTTAATTTAGACTGCACATGGCCCTATCAACTCAGAAATAGATGATAGAAATAGCTGACCAGCGCTTTCTGCTGCCTTACTTAGACAGAATGTGAAGGGATGCCCGTTGGAGTTTAGGTTAGCATATACTTAAAGATCTTAAAATTAAAACAACAGAAAATCTCTGGGAATGTCTGTAGATTTATTATCGAAACCATTGCGCCCTATTTAGGTTTCATATTTAATATCAGCGTGACCAAGGAGTCTTTCCGGATCTCATGAAACACAGTAAAGTAGTTCCATTGTTCAAATCCGGTGATACTAAAGAACCTGTGGCGAACCAACTAATTATCTATGGTTCCCACTGTTAGATGTAACCTGCATTTAACAGTGGGAACCATAGAACATATTAACGCAAACAGAAGAACTGAAATCCAGTATTGCAAAGCGCAACGAGCTCACATTCATCCCGGGCAGTGGTTTTCTTCGTAAACAAGTCCTAGCCGGTATACTCGCCGCCATTACGCGAGTTTACTTACGAAAATAATCTTTCTTCCACCATTCGTGCTATTAGTACATTCTCATACTAACGAAAGTGTTCTGCTTTACATACCTTTTATCGACCTGAAACAAGAAAATTCATCGAATTCCACGATAGGATTGGATTCGGCCACTGGATTCTTGAGCGAGTGGACGTGTGTCGGTTCTCCGTGGTTTTTTGTGTTTTGAAATTCCGTGATTGGTCAGTTGAAGTAATTTGCGATTCCTTGTCACACGCGTTGAGTTGTTACGTGTTGTTGCCTCCCACTGGGCGGTCCTAGAAAGGGATATATAAATATTTCTAATATTTCCTAAGTCTTAAAGTGGTTGGGATTCGCCGGGTTTGAACTCGCGACACGGCGGTTGGATGCGGCGCGGCGAACCGGTTACTCTCCCACTGCGCCAGGAAGTAAGTTGCTGTGACGCGCGAAATTGACCTGTGCTACGTGTGCTACGAGTGCTACGCGTGGCGACGTCACCGACGTGTGCTACGACTTGCTACGGGCAGTCTACGAAACAGGTATCGGCTACGCCAGCTGCTTCTGACTATTGTACTGTGAAGCGCGTCGCTAATGGTTCAAGCGGACAAGTGCGCGTAAAGAGTTTAGAGACCGCACTGAATATAATATAACATCACGCCTGGGATCCCCAAGGGGTAAGGCAGAGATCTAATTGGAAATAAGTTGAAGCCAATTTTGTTTTATTTCGGGATGACTAGTCTCCAGCGAACTCCTCCTAAAACTCCAATCAGTGCTGTAGCACATACTCAGTCGGAACCTGACATCAGCTCGGCGATTGAGATGAGCGACTATGTCACCAGTAGAAGCAAACGGCCAAGACCCGAAGACTCGCCTCGAGGCCTGAATGTGGAGGACTTACTAGCTAGTTGGAAAAGAGACCAAGACGCCCGTATCACCAAGTTGCTAGAAGACCAAACTGCTTTCATGTCAAAATTAGTTACCGACATAAGTGAGATTAAGGCCCAAAACATAAAAATTCAAGCGTCTAACGCCGAAATTTGCAAAACCAGTGCAGAAATTGAGAAATCGATGTCCTTCATGAATACAAAATTTGAAGACTTAAAAAAAGAGGTTGAAGAGCTTAAGAAGGAGCGGCAGGAACAGCGTGGCTATATAGAGGATCTTGAAAGGAAAATCATCGATCTTCAATATAAGTCAAGATCTTCGGGAATTGAAATAAGAAATGTTCCACAAACTGATGACGAGACCACGAGCGGCCTAATCAAGACAGTCTGCAACATAGGCAAAGTAGCTGGAATGTCAATATCCGAAACCGAAGTCCATGACATATATCGCCTCCCGGGCAAACATACTAAGGGTACCGTGCCGTCCACCACACGCCCAATCATTGCTGAATTTACAACAGTGCAAACAAAACAAAATATATTATCTGCAGTTCGTACTTATAACAATAAAGAATCAAAAGAGAACAAATTAAACACCGAGCTGATTGGTATACCGGGGAAACGGCAGGCGGTATATGTTGCTGAGCAGCTGTCATCTGTCTCTAAAAAGCTGTTTTATTTAGCGCGAGAATTTGCGAAGAAAAATGCCTATTCTTTCTGTTGGGTGAGTAATGGAAACATTTTCCTTCGCAAGCAGACAGGCGATAAACAGTTGTTGATAAGTTCAGAGAAATGTTTTCATGACCTCACCAGCAAGTGACTAGCTGAACCTGCGCCCGGCCATTGTTTGGAAACCTTGGGCTATTTATTGTACCTGTATCTATGTTTATTTATCCTGTTAACTTCGACTACAAACCTCACATCAATTTATAATTTAAACACTAACCAACAAATTTAATGATTTTTTTATAAACATGACAAACAAACCTAAAACCCCTGATTCTGAAACCCCTATCAACTACAATCATACCATCACTGACATATCAGATAGCATTTACTTGACTCCAACTAATGAAGACTCGGTTCATAAAATAATAAATTCTTTAAATTCAACTAACTCAACCGGTTATGACGATATTAATACGAAAATAATTAAACGTTGCTCTAAATATCTATCACCTCCACTCACCCATATTATCAATCTATCGTTATTTCAAGGCTTATTCCCCACCAGACTAAAATTTTCTGTAGTCAAACCATTATACAAAAAAGGGGATAAAAATGACATGAATAATTATCGACCGATTACTCTTATACCCGTAATTTCCAAGATTTTTGAAAGAGTCATGTACGATAAACTACACTCCTTTATAATAAAACACTCCATTTTGAATGAAGAACAGTTCGGTTTCAGAAAAAATAAATCTACAACTCTTGCATGTTTTTCTCTTATGAAACTGATTACCTCTAGTCTGAACGATAAAAAACCAATAGCATCGATATTTCTCGATATGTCAAAAGCATTTGACTTTGTAAATCATAAACTGCTTCTTTTGAAACTAAATCGTTATGGGATTAGAGGAAACGCACTACAATGGATAGAAACTTATTTAAATAATCGCCAACAATGCGTAGAAATATCTAGGCACACATTATCAGAGAAGAAAATATATAGATCCACTTATCGTCTAAACTCATGTGGTGTTCCCCAGGGCAGTATTTTAGGTCCCTTTTTGTTCTTATTGTATATCAATGATTTGCCCAACGTAACCCCACACTCTTGCATTCTGTACGCTGACGATACTACTCTTAGCATTAAACTCACCGATGCTAATATCATCAATTACGTAAAAGAAATTAGCGACACATTAAACAAAATAATTGAATGGCTTAAAGACAACAATTTACATGTAAATATAAGTAAAACGAAACTAATACAATTCCAAGCTTATAATAGCACACGTCACCAATTGGAAATAAAATATGCAGATAATGCTGTAGAAGAGGTTGAAAGTGCGACTTTCTTGGGTATAACATTGGATAAATATTGTAACTGGAAAGTGCATATAGAAAAACTATGCGCTAAGGTACAAAGATTTGTTTTTGCTTTAAATAGAATAACTCGCGTGGCTGGTATCAGCGCAGCACTTAATGCGTATCATGGTTACGTAGCATCAATTCTTCGATACGGCATAATTATATGGGGAAATTCTGTTGATACTATTAAAGCGTTCCGAGCCCAAAAAAAATGTATTCGTTCAATGACTAAAGCACAACCATTACAAAGCTGTGTCCCAATCTTTAAAAAGCTCAAAATATTACCACTCCCAACTTTATATATATTTGAACTGTGTATCTTTGTACGTAAAAACATAGCTTTATTTCAGGTATATAATGATGTTTTTGTAAGAAAAAGCAGAAATACTTATAAAATTTGTGCACCTCAACAAAGAATTCAACTGTTTTCTAATAATGTTTACTGCATGGCAATTAAAATATATAATAAATTACCCAATGCATTTAAGATTCTTAACTATATGACATTTAAAAAGAAATTATTTAACTTCCTATTACAAAAGTGTTATTACTCAACGACTGAGTTTTTAAATGAAAGATTTGATTCTAAATTTAAATTAGATGACTACTGACATTTGTGCGAATTGAATAGAATTTTTATTATTTATTTGACATTGTATATCTTTTTTAATATTTTTATTATTGTATTTCATTTTTGACATTATGCTTACTAATAACTCCTGAGTGTGCATGTAACGGTAATTATTTTTTCCCTTTTTCTTGACAATTGTTTATTTGTTAATGTTTAATTTTGACATTGTCTTCTAATCCTTATCATTTAAATTATTTTCAATATTTGTACGCTGGAAACAGCAGAATATTATGGACATCATATTATAATTTGTAACACCTTGTAAAACAATATTCTGACAAATAAATTATTATTTATTTATTTATTTAACACATCACAAATAGAACAAACTCAACTTACATACTACAAATTTACAAAAAACACACATTAATCACAGAAAAGCGATGTGGTTTTTATCTAGTACCAAGACTATCACTCTCAATGTTTCTCTTGTTGTTCGTTATTAAATACTATAAATGGCTAACATAAATAATATAAACCAGGACCTCGATAATCTTAATCTTGCAAACTCTTTCTCCTGTGACCCCCATGAGTGTATTGAATATATAAATTCAGCTGATAGTAGTCTAAAATTATTGCATGTAAATATTCGTAGCGTTAATAAAAATTTCGACAGCCTTTTAGCGCTGATGTGTTTAATTAAAATAGATTTTGATCTGATTGTTTTGACTGAGTGTTGGCTAAGTAAAGTCATTAACTTACCAGCTCTAAACGGATACCAGTCGCACTCAACAAAAAACATTGCAAATCAAAACGATGGAGTCATAATCTACACCAAAATTGGGCTAAATATCAAGGTATGGGAACCTAACATTATGTATGCAAATAGTCTTATATGTAAAATTGATAATAAGCTCGCGGTAGTAGCAATATATCGCTCTCCATCGAATAATACCAAAGATAACTTCGATAGCTTTTTCTCTAGTTTAAATAACATTTACGATGGAATATCAAATATACCCAATATCTCAACGGTGGGCGATTTGAACATCGATATAAAACTAGGTAATAGGAATGATCGTGCACTAGAATATCTAATTCTAAACGCGTCTCATGGACTAGTACCAACCCACCTCTTACCAACTAGAATGGAAAACTGCCTAGATCACATCTTGTTAAAAACACAGTCACAGGCCACCACTTTGGTATTGGAGTCGCATATTACTGACCACAAACCGATAATTCTATCGATCTCAAATACAAACCCGACACGGAACAAAAGTTTCACTATATCGCGATTAAATCACGACGCCATTAAGACAGAGCTGGAAAAAACAGACTTATCGGATATCTACAATGATAGAGATGCAAATACTGCTACCAATACATTAATTTCAAAGATATCAACAGCAATAACTAAACATACAAAACACATCAATGTACCTAGAAAACAAAGAACGATAAAGCCCTGGATAACCCCAGGACTCCTAAAATGCATCAAGCACCGGGATAAGCTTCACGTAAAGTCCAAGAAGTCACCGAACAATTTAATACTACGTGTAACCTATACGCGTTATAGGAACTACTGCAACATGCTACTGCGTAAATTAAAGAGGAATTATGAGAAGAGTGAGCTTGAAAAATCTAGGAAAAATCCTAAAGCCTTGTGGAAAACCATTAAGGAAATAACCAATACGGGAAAAATATTCTCTAGTCCTGATGAACTGCTCAAAACATGCGACAGTCCTCAATCTTCCCTCAACAATGTCTGCTCTTTCTTCAGCAATATAGGTAAAAATATGGCTGCTAAAATAATCAACGACCCTCTTAAAGCGCCTTTAAACCGCGAGAGCACTGGAGTTAGAAGTAGCAAGACTCTGATTCCGCCTGCCAACTCACTTGCAATACAAAAAGTTGATGAATGTGACATAGATACCATTATACTGCAGATGCGTCATGACTGTGCTGTAGGATGGGATGGAATATCTTCTTCGCTTCTTAAGTTATGTCGTCATATCCTTGTACCGCCGATAACATACATCTGCAATCTCTGCATCGAGACAGGAGTTTTTCCAGATTCCCTGAAGAGAGCCATAGTTCACCCAGTCTTTAAGGGCGGGAACAGAAACTGTGTCGATAACTATAGGCCTATTTCAGTCCTGACGTCACTCTCAAAAATTCTCGAAAAGATTCTTCATAAAAATCTTAGAAGCTTTCTTGATAAATATAATATTATAGCGGACAATCAGTACGGCTTCCGGTCTGGAGTCTCCACTGAAGATGCAGTACTAGATCTAACTCAATCTATTGCTAAGACCCTAGACCGTAGAGTAAAGTGCCTTGGTTTATTTTTGGACCTGTCAAAAGCCTTTGACACAGTTTCTGTCCCCAAACTGATTTCCAAGCTGGAGTCTATAGGTGTACGTGGCATGGCCTTGGAAATCTTTAAAGACTACCTAAGGAATCGCACCCAGCTGGTAAAGATTGGCTCTAGCTACAGTGATGAAGAAGTTGTGTTGTACGGTGTCCCCCAGGGGAGCATTCTGGGCCCCACCCTTTTTCAAATTTACATAGATGACCTTTGTAGAATGTCGATACCAGCTTGTAAGATCTATGCTTATGCAGATGATACAGCGATTTTGGTTGATGGGCCCTCCTGGGAAGATGTGAAACGAAAGGCGGAATCAGCGATGTCTACAATTATGAACTGGCTCGACATAAATTTGCTGACATTAAACCTAAAAAAAACTTATTACATACCATTTGCGATCCGGTCCAACTCCAAACCCACAAGTAGCTATACAATAACGGCTCATTCATGCCAGAACCAGTTGATATCATGTACATGCACTTCCATTGCTAGAGCAGACAGTGTCAAATATTTGGGTGTGCACATAGACGATGGACTAAAATGGGACAAACAACTTGACGTATTAACTTCCCGAACACTTCGTCTCATTCACATCTTTAAATCTCTCCGAGAATCCGCCAGTATCGACATTCTAAAAATGGTGTACTTTACTTTATGCCAATCGGTCATTGGATACTGTATAACGGCATGGGGTGGAGCAGCAAAGACCTATCTTTTGAGAGCAGAAAGGTCTCAAAGGGCTGTACTTAAAGTTATGCTAAGGAAACCATACAGATATCCTACAGCGCAGCTCTACGCTGATTGCAGGGTGTTGACGGTGCGGCAGCTTTTTATTCTGCAATCGGTCCTGAGGGTACATGCTCGCTTACCTCCATCTGATCCAAGTAAGCGCACATATGTTCCCCCAGGTGTACAGTACAAAACCTCTTTTGCAAGACACCAATTTTATGTCTTGAGCCTTCATGTTTTCAAAAGAATTCAGAAAGAACTAGACATAATAGACCTTAATAAATTTAATGTCAAATCAAAAACCACTGACTGGCTTATCCAGCAGGACTATACTAAAACAGAGTCCTTACTATCATCATACATCGCTTGATATAATTAACCCCATCAAAACAAACACAAACTTACTTACTCACACACACACACCCTCCATCACCCTCACACACACCCTCCATCACCCTCACACACACACACACCCTAACCTAACCTCACACATGCTCTTACATTACACATCTTCTTCTCCCTTACATATACACATTCATGCACATCGTAATGCTAACATTAAATTTTCATGTGTAAATCAAAGATCGTCACACTTTCACTCTTGTGATCTCATTTTTATAAATTAATATTTTGGCTGATCACTGTCTCTTAAGATACAGGTCTCCTAGTTTAAGAGACAGGGCTCATATTTTTTTGTATGCATAGACTTTCGTTTTGTAGACCTAAATCCTCTGTACACAAGCTATGTTTTTATTTTTCTCTATGCTTATTGTATTATTCTTAGCACCTGTTTTTAAAATGTGTCTGTGTATATTAATTTGAATCAATAAACATTTTTATTTATTTATTTATTATTTATTTATAGCAGCGCCCTTTTTAACAGTAGCGCCATCTAGTGTAAAACATTCTAGATAATTCTTGAAAAAATATTTTCAGTATTCTCTAGATTTGTGATGAGAAGGTAGTCCTAGGTGCTCCATCAAACCCTACCTAGTAGTTAAAGGGCCGATTCTACAGGTAGAAATCTAAAAGTGAGCAGTTTATTGTATTTTGAGGAGCTATTCTACTACATCATGGAAGGAGGAATTATCCCTCCAATAAAAAATCACGGACGACAATTTTTTTTTATAAAACCGTGAAACCTGTATACCAAGTTTCGTCCAGATCGGTTGTAAAATACAACCTGTAGAGGTGTACTGACAAACTGACACACGAAAGCAAATTTTGCCAGACTTGACGCAGAGATAATGCTAAAATGAAGCTAGAGACGCTTCGCTCGCTCGGTCAATTATATATCGTCCTCCAGACCGTATTTCGGCCACGGCGGCCAATCTCAACGGAGACTAGCCTTCGGCGCGGGAGATATTATAGAGCAGGCGTGTGTGCGCAGACACAGGTGCACTCTCTCTTGCCTCACTCGCATAGTCCTCAGGGCCGGCGCCGACACTCGCGGTCCTCAGGGCCGGCGCCGACACTCGCGGTCCTCAGGGCCGGCGCCGACACTCGCGGTCCTCAGGGCCGGTGCCGACACTCGCGGTCCTCAGGGCCGGCGCCGACACTCGCGGTCCTCAGGGCCGGCGCCGACACTCGCGGTCCTCAGGGCCGGCGCCGACACTCGCGGTCCTCAGGGCCGGCGCCGACACTCGCGGTCCTCAGGGCCGGCGCCGAACCCAGAACCCCACGCTCAGCAATCGCGCTTGCGACCACGAAACCAACGGGGCAGTAAAAGTGGCGGGGCGGTTAATTAAGCCTGCGTCAGACATCGCTACATAAATTAATAGACTGCAAGATGCAAGTCGGGATCCGAAGTATTTTATGAGTTAGAAAGTAGCTAACACTAATAAATAACAACGGAGGCAGTAATAATACACCATTTACGACTAACAATTTTATTAAAATTTATTTAAATGCAATTTATAAAATTAAATCACTTTATTATAAAATTTTAATTATACTAGGCGGGGGCGAGGGCTACATTATATTTACAAAAGTCACAGCTTCCAGACAGGCCAGACAATTAGAAAATAAATTATTGCTCTTTATGAAACTCGAAGTTGTACAGTATTCCAATGGAGGATCAACCTCGCAATGGTCATAGATTAGTAGTAGATTGTAGATTTCAAAGCGGAAGTCACGATGTTTTGTCAGTCTTCGATAATAGATTTTAATCAGCACTATAATATTATTAGTCAGCTAGGAACTTGACAGTTCAAAGCAATACTAGAGTGCACGCCACGTAAGAAGGCCCGCGGAAAATTATGGAACAATTTTTTTTTAATGCAATGTGATGCAATGGCATAGACACTAGCGCCGCGTCAAAGGGACTTAAGTGGTGGCGCGGACTCTATACTATACTACTGTAAAATGATATAGTGCCCGAAACATAAGTGGCCCGGTGGCTGGTGGAACTAATCTCGCGACAATCTAAGAAGCCCGATTTGACGCCTATCAAAATACTTTGTGTAGTGATGGGAAAAAAATATCGGTTGCTTTAAAAACAGATTCTCGAGACATATCGATTTATCATACTTAGAGTTTGTAATCGACAATTAATCTACATTGCTTTAAACTGATTCTCGAGGTATATAGTTTTATTACACGTCGTCATCCTCATCATCAGGTAAATAAATAAATTCACTCAATTTGTATCAATTATCAAAATAAAGCTAAAAATATGTCATCATACTAAGTTTTTATGATTAAATATTTAATAATACAGTAATTATACGTTTCTCTCTTTTCTAAATGTAATGTTTGTAAAAGTATCGATTTTTCAGAACATCGATTTTATGCGGTCCAATAGCGGCTCAAAACGGTCACAATACTACGGCAAAGAACCCAAAGACATGACATTGTAATTACGTACTGTCGGAATATTAATCAACAATTCATTTGTGTTTTTGAGTGCATTTTTCTAATATAAAGTGCAAGTTGGTGCTGCCGCATGATACTCTTTGTTACAGAGTATGGATAACACAGGAATAGGGATGTTGACTGGGGAAAAAATAATTAAAAACTATTTATTCGTCAAAAATAACACGTATGTTTAGCTTTATCATATTAATAAAAAAGTTTCAGATAAAACGCATTAAAGTTGGGGAGTGGGGGCTCGCTACGTCACAAGTCAGTATAAAATCTACCGGGGAGTGACGTCATGCCACATTTTAACGTATTGCCTACTCAAGTATTGCGTAAAAAAAAAAACGTGTCCAATATTTTTTAATAAGTAGATTACAACAAATATTGGACACGTATCTTACGGACAAAAAATTGTTTTTTTGTCAACATCCCTTATTAATTAGGGTTATGAGTTTGATTTTTCGATTTCTTACGTAAACGTTCATACAAAGTTATCGCGGAATGTACAATGAGACTCGTCAAAAAGGGCTTCTTAGATTATCGCGAGTAACGAACACACAATGAAGTGACAAGGTCTATCATGGAAATTAATTATAATAGTCAATTTATTATTTTAAATAAGACAGATATACTTAATAATTTTGGACCTTACATAATAATAAAGCATAACATTATTTTTAGTTACTTGACGTTTCACAACCTATAAATCGAGCATCACTCGCTGTTTATGTTAATAAATTAATAAAATGTGTACAACAACCTTTAAGTTATTAAATCCTAAGAAAATTAGGCCTTCAAGTCCTCTCAATGTCGCCCACTCTTTTTCACATCACTACGGTTTTATTTTCTTTCTAAAAGTTGTACTGCAACAAATGTCAAGCGACTGAAGAGAATTATGGAAGAGTAGCGTGTAGGGAATCTATTCAAATGTAATATTATACATAAATAAGCGCAGTATAACACATTCTGTAGAGAAGACTAATGGATCAAGTACAGTCAACCGCACATACATGGAAACACTTGACTTAGAAAGTGACTTTAATAATGTAGCAGAAAGGGCAGTTTTCGTAGTTCCATTAACGTGTGCTCGAACGTACTACTAGCAGGTTCCTGCTGACATGGGATGCACGGCGCGCCTGTGACGTCACGCCGCGCGCGCCCGTGACGTCACGCCGCGCGCGCCCGTGACGTCACGCCGCGCGCGCCCGTGACGTCACGCCGCGCGCGCGGGCCCACTGTGTGGGACACATACGAATCTTCAAGCCTCTGTTTGGTTAAATAACTTGGAGCACGGTCCGCTATACACTTCAATATCCAGTTTTCGAATATCATTTAACACTTGAAACAGTAAGACGAAAACATACAATGATTATATCAGAAGTAAATACTCGTACATCGATTTTACAAATGACAGTCATTCGATACACCGTCCACCGCACAGCTACGCATGCAAGTCATTACAATATACATTTATTCGCTTTCACTTTCGATCACACTGAAGCAGCCATCACGACCAGGTCTTCGACAAGGTCGGCGACCCATCGAGGTATCACAATTACTTATCAACGTACAAGCTTACTATTATTAATAATTCATAATAAATTTATGAACATTTAAAATTCTTGTCTACCGAAAAGTACACTTTATTAAATTAGTTGATCTTGGAATTGCTTTATCACTTTTTATGACAACATTTCCCTTTGAAACTTTACTAAAGTCGAACATAGATAAATAGGTTTTCTCGTTTTAAGATGTTAAGTAACATTCAACATTAGGGTGATGAAGTAATTACGAGGCCGACTATACAACACGAGTCGTTGTGAGCAGCAGTAGCGGCGCGGCGACGGGCTCAGGTGCTAGGTGCGCTGCGCGGACTACTGACAACAATCTTGGTATTGCAGAACTAGATAATGCTGGGACGTCATCATAATTGCCGAGATTTGCGTAATTAGAGTTGCCCGTAAGTGTTCGTCGTTAGTTTCAAACGTCGCGATAGACGTTTTCGTCTTTTTAATTATTTTATACAAGGCTTAGAAAAACTGATGAAAAACTTAAATAAGGTGAAATTATCACATGAGTCGATTCGGTCAAAGGGATATAAAAATCTACTATACATGAACGAATTCTATCACGGAGAGAATATTTTTAAAAGTCGCATCGGTCAATACGCGCACTCGTGTCGGTAGACATACTAATGAATGAACAGCAGCGGGTGGCAGGCGCAGCGGTACAGGCCGGCGGCGGGACTGGCCCCGCGCGCGGGCCGGCCCCGCGCGCGGGTCAGTCGGCCGCGGCCGGGTGCAGCGCCAGCACGGAGCAGGCGCCGAAGGGCGGGCGGTAGGCCACGTGCAGCTCCGCGAACACGGCGGGCGGCACGCACACGTCGGCCAGGTACAGCACGCCCAGCGCGGCCGGCAGCGCGGGCGGCAGCGCGCCCAGCACGGCGGCGCGGCAGGCGGGCCGGCCCCGCGCGCGGGTCAGTCGGCCGCGGCCGGGTGCAGCGCCAGCACGGAGCAGGCGCCGAAGGGCGGGCGGTAGGCCACGTGCAGCTCCGCGAACACGGCGGGCGGCACGCACACGTCGGCCAGGTACAGCACGCCCAGCGCGGCCGGCAGCGCGGGCGGCAGCGCGCCCAGCACGGCGGCGCGGCAGGCGGGCCGGCCCCGCGCGCGGGTCAGTCGGCCGCGGCCGGGTGCAGCGCCAGCACGGAGCAGGCGCCGAAGGGCGGGCGGTAGGCCACGTGCAGCTCCGCGAACACGGCGGGCGGCACGCACACGTCGGCCAGGTACAGCACGCCCAGCGCGGCCGGCAGCGCGGGCGGCAGCGCGCCCAGCACGGCGGCGCGGCAGGCGGGCCGGCCCCGCGCGCGGGTCAGTCGGCCGCGGCCGGGTGCAGCGCCAGCACGGAGCAGGCGCCGAAGGGCGGGCGGTAGGCCACGTGCAGCTCCGCGAACACGGCGGGCGGCACGCACACGTCGGCCAGGTACAGCACGCCCAGCGCGGCCGGCAGCGCGGGCGGCAGCGCGCCCAGCACGGCGGCGCGGCAGGCGGGCCGGCCCCGCGCGCGGGTCAGTCGGCCGCGGCCGGGTGCAGCGCCAGCACGGAGCAGGCGCCGAAGGGCGGGCGGTAGGCCACGTGCAGCTCCGCGAACACGGCGGGCGGCACGCACACGTCGGCCAGGTACAGCACGCCCAGCGCGGCCGGCAGCGCGGGCGGCAGCGCGCCCAGCACGGCGGCGCGGCAGGCGGGCCGGCCCCGCGCGCGGGTCAGTCGGCCGCGGCCGGGTGCAGCGCCAGCACGGAGCAGGCGCCGAAGGGCGGGCGGTAGGCCACGTGCAGCTCCGCGAACACGGCGGGCGGCACGCACACGTCGGCCAGGTACAGCACGCCCAGCGCGGCCGGCAGCGCGGGCGGCAGCGCGCCCAGCACGGCGGCGCGGCAGGCGGGCCGGCCCCGCGCGCGGGTCAGTCGGCCGCGGCCGGGTGCAGCGCCAGCACGGAGCAGGCGCCGAAGGGCGGGCGGTAGGCCACGTGCAGCTCCGCGAACACGGCGGGCGGCACGCACACGTCGGCCAGGTACAGCACGCCCAGCGCGGCCGGCAGCGCGGGCGGCAGCGCGCCCAGCACGGCGGCGCGGCAGGCGGGCCGGCCCCGCGCGCGGGTCAGTCGGCCGCGGCCGGGTGCAGCGCCAGCACGGAGCAGGCGCCGAAGGGCGGGCGGTAGGCCACGTGCAGCTCCGCGAACACGGCGGGCGGCACGCACACGTCGGCCAGGTACAGCACGCCCAGCGCGGCCGGCAGCGCGGGCGGCAGCGCGCCCAGCACGGCGGCGCGGCAGGCGGGCCGGCCCCGCGCGCGGGTCAGTCGGCCGCGGCCGGGTGCAGCGCCAGCACGGAGCAGGCGCCGAAGGGCGGGCGGTAGGCCACGTGCAGCTCCGCGAACACGGCGGGCGGCACGCACACGTCGGCCAGGTACAGCACGCCCAGCGCGGCCGGCAGCGCGGGCGGCAGCGCGCCCAGCACGGCGGCGCGGCAGGCGGGCCGGCCCCGCGCGCGGGTCAGTCGGCCGCGGCCGGGTGCAGCGCCAGCACGGAGCAGGCGCCGAAGGGCGGGCGGTAGGCCACGTGCAGCTCCGCGAACACGGCGGGCGGCACGCACACGTCGGCCAGGTACAGCACGCCCAGCGCGGCCGGCAGCGCGGGCGGCAGCGCGCCCAGCACGGCGGCGCGGCAGGCGGGCCGGCCCCGCGCGCGGGTCAGTCGGCCGCGGCCGGGTGCAGCGCCAGCACGGAGCAGGCGCCGAAGGGCGGGCGGTAGGCCACGTGCAGCTCCGCGAACACGGCGGGCGGCACGCACACGTCGGCCAGGTACAGCACGCCCAGCGCGGCCGGCAGCGCGGGCGGCAGCGCGCCCAGCACGGCGGCGCGGCAGGCGGCCCCCGCCCAGCCCGCGCCGGGCGGCTCCACGCACACGCAGGCGCCGCGCGCGCGCATGGCCCACTGCAGCGCCGCCCTGCGACGCGAGGCGCGCGTGAGGCGGACTGGATTTATCCCGAGAACAGGCTTAACATTGTAGTTGAAAAACTTGTTTCCCCATACGTTCCGACTGCAAATGCAAGTTTGTTCGCACAATATTTTAAGACTACTGACTTCTTATAGGTTTTCTCGTAAATAAAAAATATACAGAGAACGGTTCCTTACAGGAGTAAAGAACCATTTCCAGTATTTTTTTCAAAATTTTCGGCTCAGTAGTTTCGGAGCTGATCGCTAAACCATATTGCTGATCGTGTAAAATTTGGTTGGTGTTAAAATTTGTAAGCATTTGATTGAGAATCACCTTTCCGAACACCTTTTTTTTTTTGGATTGGAAATTATCAAATAACTTCTCCCGCTCTGGGTGGAACGGGAGGGCGTGTCAGACTCTTACTGACTAAAACCCACTCATGTTCCTTCCGTTGCCTGTACGTTGCCAGGGGCCACGGTATCCCTTTCGGACTTTCCCGCAACCCCGGCAGGCATCGGTCCTATCGGACCCCTTCATTCGCTGACATCTGTTTGAGCCCGTCGACCCGGGCCTGATCCTTATCGGACGGCGAGCTACCCATTGCTCACCGTCCGCAAGCCCGCGCCTACGGTGGCCGGGAATCGGCCTGCGATTCCCGACGCCCAGGGCGTCTCCTGCGGCGGCTAGTGGCGTGAGGGCGCGAAATTTGCCTCTCCCTCACGCGTTCTGCCTCCTCCTTCGCGAGCATTACTGCTTCGAAGAAGGAGGTGGCGGCCTCCCATGCCCTCTCGCTCCATACCATGGCTTGGACCAGGGCCGGACGCGGGAGATTCCCGCCACCGATCGCCTCCACCGTATGCTCCACCGCGTCCTCCGGGCGATCGACGCAGTGATCACACCCGGGCGTTTCCTCCCGCCTGATACGAAACAGGAACCTCCCGAAACAACCATGTCCGGTGAGGACCTGCGTCAGGCGGAAGGTGAGGACGCCGTGGCACCTCTCTAGCCACTCCTCAAAGAGGGGACTTATAGCCGCAATAGTGGCGTGCCCAGCACTGGGTTGCGACAATCGCACTCTCCATGACGCCATGCGATCCCGCCGGAGCTGTCCGCTGTGCCGCGATTTCTCGCGGCAGCGGAGTTACGCCCCGGCGTTTCGCCTCCTCGCGCCACTCCCAAATGTGCGCGAAGAAACGGAACCCTTATAGGATCACTCGTGTGTCTGTCCGTCTGTCACAGCAAATTTCCTCCGAACCTACTCGACCAATTTAGTTGACATTTGCTACACATATGAATTTCTGTAACCCAAACACGGCCGTGTCACGTTAGTAAAATTAATTTTGAATATGGGTGTCACTTTGCAAAATGTTTGCAAACTGTACCGTGTGACATCAAATGATAGGGTTTACTGTGTTTACCAAACACAACAGTTTAGGGTTTACTGTACAAAGAAATTACCATTCACCTCCCATTATCTCCGAAATTACAATTTAAAATTTCTCTCAATATTGTGCGCACAAACTTTACATTTGCAGTTGGAATTTATGAACATCTTTTTCAACTACAATGTCAAATTTGTTCTTGGGATAAATTCATCCCAACTACGGAACCCTTCATTGTGTGTGGTCCGACACGAACTTGGTCGGTATTTTTTTCTATGTGCTACCGTTATTTAAACAAATATAGAAAGAACTTTAAACAAACATATGGTGGTAAAGAAAATACGACATTGTCCTACAATGGTGCCGATTCTCTTGTCACAAATGCCTCTAAACTAGACTAAAAATCACCAAAATTTAGTTTATTCCTGTCAAACGATGATTTCCTATTCTGAAATAGACTAAAGTGACACAACTTAACTATATTTTAGTTTGACAGCACTAAGATGGCACTGAGATTTTAATTTAGTGAAAATGACAATTTTGCTATTCTGAATTTGACGTTTTTCACCTAAAACTTTTACGGTCTTATTTATAAACGCCTCTTAAATTTTAATCAATTGCTAAGCAATTGATTAGCAAAATTCTTATTCATAAACGCTATTTAGCGCTCAGAGGTCGCTAAGCAATTGATTAGTAGCTGTCAAAATTAAACACCACCGATCCACTGTTAAGAGGATGCTAAGAGGCAAGATGGCGGATTTTGTTTCAATCGTTTGAGCTGTATGGCCTTAAGCCTTATATTAACTCTGAATTTTTTAATAAATACGTTGCTACTTACTCTAAAACTTTTAAAAATACTTGCAAGGTAGCTAAAGCCTTGTACATTAGCAACAAGATCAAATTAGCCGATAATAAAATAAAGACGGTTTGGAAAATTATCAATGACGAAACAAACAGGAATAAAAGACATAATAATGATTTCACACTAGAAACTTCACGTGGTCTCATAAGCACTAACAAAGAAGTTGCTCAAGAATTTGTAAATTTCTTTACCAGTATCCCAGTTAAAACTACTGAATCCTTAAATTCCTCGCCCTCGCGTTCTATTGATTTATTAAGAGTAAATGCTTCATCCTGCCCGATTGAATTTAAATTCAAGCATATA
Source organism: Xanthia icteritia (assembly GCA_949128155.2). Taxonomy (NCBI): domain Eukaryota; kingdom Metazoa; phylum Arthropoda; class Insecta; order Lepidoptera; family Noctuidae; genus Xanthia; species Xanthia icteritia. The sequence goes on from OX421948.2 coordinate 21,095,462, forward strand.
AACCCCTTAATAGTACTAAAAGCTTTCAAACAAATCAAGATAAAATTAACCGAAGATCTATGGGGAATGTCAATTAAAGTTTGTACCTCCATTATTGAGACTATAGCGCCGTACTTAGCCTTAATATTTAATTTGTGTGTGGATCAAGGAATCTTCCCTGATCTAATGAAATATAGTAAGGTAATACCACTTTTCAAATCCGGGGACAGTAAAGACACCAATAATTATAGACCTGTATCCGTGTTGCCAGTTTTAAGCAAGGTGTTTGAAAAGGTAATGCTTAACCAACTGCTCAATCATTTTAACACCAATAAAATCTTACATGATCAACAGTATGGTTTCACCAAGGGACGTTGTACGACTGACGCCGGTGTCACGTTATTAAAACACATATTTACGGCGTGGGAAGAGGCCCAAGACGCCATAGGAATTTTTTGTGACCTCTCCAAGGCATTTGACTGCGTCGACCACGAAACCTTAATCTTGAAACTTGAGCATTACGGACTTGGGAAACTTGCGCTCAGTTTAGTAAAATCGTATTTAAATGATAGACAACAGCAAGTTCAAATAAATGGTGTCAATTCACTCGGTTTAAAAGTAGAAATGGGTGTACCACAAGGATCAATATTGGGTCCTTTCCTCTTTTTAGTATATATTAATGATCTCCCCCATTTGTTAAAAACTCAACCACAAATGGTGTTATTTGCTGATGATACTTCCTTAATTTTTAAAATTAATAGACGTGCATCAAATCTTGACGACGTAAATAACGCCCTACAGCAGGTCCACAATTGGTTCACTGCTAATAATTTAGTATTAAATGGGAAAAAAACTAAGTGCATAAGATTTTCTTTACCAAATGTCAAAAGTAGTCATTGTGAGATAGTATTGAATCAAGAGAAACTAGAATTCGTCGATAAAACTGTTTTCCTGGGGATCACGCTCGACTCAAGGCTTCAATGGGGTCCTCATTTAACATCCCTTTCAGGACGGCTAAGTTCAGCAGCATTTGCTGTAAGAAAAATCCGTCAATTTACTGATGTAGATACCGCGAGACTAGTCTATTTTAGTTACTTTCATAGTATTATGTCGTACGGTATTCTACTATGGGGACGGGCTGCAGACATCGAGTCTATTTTTATTCTGCAGAAAAGAGCCATTAGAGCCATCTATGGCCTCCGCAGGCGCGACTCTCTAAGGGAACAGTTTAAATATATTAACATCATGACGGTACCTTGTCAATATATTTATGAAAACATCATGTACGTAAGGAAAAATCTACATCTTTTTAGTAAAAGAGGTGCAAAACACAATTATATCACTAGGAATAGGGACCAATTAGTTCAACCGGGTTTCAGGTTGGCTAAAGTGGACTCATCTTTCATGGGGTACTGTTTAAAATGTTACAATAAAATACCTCCCCACATACTTCAACTGAATGAAACGAAATTTAAATCTTATATTAAACGCACACTATGCAGCCAAGCATATTATAAGTTGGGGGATTACATCGCTGATAAAAATGCTTGGCTCAACGCTGGTCCTGCTCCACAAGCATAAACTAATTGATTAGCATTTGAAAATACCGTTGGAGCTGCTGAAGATTTTAAAAACTATTTTTGCATTGTATAAATTCAATGTCTTAGCATTGTATAATTGCATGGCACACGTGTGGGCACCATGTACCGACTATAAAGCTACCATTTAGGTACTGAGTATGTCTTTCATTGACTTGAATGTGCCCTGGCGGCTGAGTATGTCATGCTCACTCTAATGTCTCGCTGACGGTGGCGCGTGTGTTGGATCATTTAGCTCCCTTCAAAATGGTTGAGCTGAATGGTGCTAATCCATGCGTCATGTTCGTGAACGGGCGCCGTCAGTAGGGACTGGTCATCTCTTAGCTGCCACGGCGATTTTAATTTAATTTATATTTTTATTTCTAACGGACGCTTTTAATGTTTTGCATCGTTCTCACATGTATAACTTCAACTTGAATGATGTAACCAATATTATGTAACCATCTTATTTTATTTAAAAGAGTGTCCGTGGAGTTTCTTGCCCGTTCTTCTCCATAGGTACCTACTACGCTTTGGAATGGGCGACTAGCTTCATATTTCTGACTGATCGACCCCTTGACTATTCAAAAGTGCCTGTAATTGGTTTATTTGAAATAAATGCTTTGAGTTTGAGTTTTAGTTTGAATCAGCTGATCGATTCAATGCGAATTATGTGTGCTTCGAGGTAATTTAGTTCCTATTATCGAGATGTGCCGATATTATTTATCGAGATAGTAAATATGGATTTCGACAATCTTTTACGGGATTTCAGAACGACTTAGAAGAATTAAATAATTTTGAAACACTGGCGCGAAGCACACGGAGGAAGACCTACAAAGCTCATTTATATCCGTTACGAGGATGATTAGATACCTACTAGATAATATTCTGACTGCCTCGCTGGTCTAGTGGTCGCAAGTGCCTCTGCTGAGCATGAGGTCCCGGTTTCGATTCCCGGGTCCCATTCCCATTCAATGTGGAATTTCTCAGTAGCAGCCCGGGGACTGGATTTGTGCCCTATTGATGGCAAAAGGCTCGCCCCCTATTACATGGAACTTAAACATAACTGGCGAAATATGGGTGTACTATAGGTACACCTCTGCCTAACCCTTCGGGGAAATACAGGCGTGATGTTATGTTGATAATATTCTTCATTCGAAGTACACATGATAGAAAGATTTATAGGGAAAGTTCAATCAGGAGGAGGCTCAGTAGGTGCTCAGGTGGTTTGAAGAGAATGAGTTCGTGAGGGAGCTCATCGGAGATGGTGATTATCCAATGTGTTTTCCCATGTGCCCCTCATCTTATGGCGCTAGCTTTAAGGCCCAGAACTAAAGAAAAGCCACGTTGTGGCAGTCACACAAATAACAAGAGACATTTTATAGAAAACAATTTATTTTGATAAATAATAAGGCTACATTTTTGTTATAAATTCATTATTTTTGATTTCCAATATTCTTCCTTCAAAGACATGGTGCCATTATTTCGTCATGCCACTCGCATTTCTCATCGTTTTCACGTAGCATGGTCTCCTCCCTCATCTTTGCGAGGTTGAATAATATTTAGTGGCTCATAACAGCAGTCAAAGTTGCTGTAAACAAGTATTGTAATTGTTATTAAGATACTGAAACCCTGATGCAAAAGCAATAGGAATTAATAAAACAGACACAAGTAGCTAAATACATTTCTAAAATAGTATATTCGTGTTAAGAAGCAAAAAGGACATGAAAATACATAAGTAATAACATTGTTACTTCTGCTTTAACATTCACTTGGTCAGTTTATATTATTAGTAAGTAGATATAAATTCAGTGATAAATACCTTTTCCTGTTTACTCCAATTATTGGAGCTTATTATTTTCATTGCTATCATCGCCAAAACAATGAAATAAACTTATTCAATAATTTTATTCAATTTTATACTTTCCTATGAAATTTTTGACTTTTGTCTGTCAACTAATCAATTGCTAATTAGCGTTTATAAATAGAGAAAAGTTAAGCATTGATTAAGAGCTAACTATTTGCTTAGCTAAACAGTGGCTAAACAGTGATTAGCGAGATTTTTATAAATAAGGCTGCTGTTATTGTCCAACTAAATCTGACCATTTTTAATCGCGGTTAAAAATGATGTCGATTAAAAATGGTGTATTAAATGTGGAATACTACCTATTAGTTGTCATGAACTAAAATTCACACGAACACCTCGACTTCAGGTGCACAAACAGTACTGTATATATATTTTTTTCTTTTCTTTTGCTTATATCTCGAAAATGGTGTGTCCTATCGCAAAAATAATGAAAATTTGGACCTCCTTTATGAAACCCTTATACCCCTAATAATCAACACGTAGGTAATATTTTTTCGACAGACAAGTCAAAAATTTCATCGGAAAATATAAAATTGAATAATATTACTTAATAATTATGTTTATTTAATTGTTTTTGCGATGATAGCAATGAAAATAATAAGCTCCAATAATTGGAGTAAATAGGAAAAGGTATTTATCTCTGAATTTATATCTACTTACTAATAATATAAACTGACCAAGTGAATGTTAAAGTAGAAGTAACAATGTTATTACTTATGTATTTCCATGTCCTTTTTGCTTCTTAACACGAATATACTATTTTAGAAATGTATGTAACTACTTGTGTCTGTTTTATTAACTCCTATTGCTTTTGCATCAGGTTTTCAGTATCTTTTAATAACAATTACTATACTTGTTTACAGCAACTTTGACTGCTGCTATGAGCCATTAAATATTATTCAACCTCGCAAAGATGAGGGAGGAGACCATGCTACGTGAAAACGATGAGGAATGCGAGTGGCATGACGAAATAATGGCACCATCTCTTTGGAGGAAGAATATTGGAAATCAAAAATAATGAATTTATAACAAAAATTTAGCTTTATTATGTTTCAAAATAAATTGTTTTCTATGAAATGTCTCTTGTTATTTGTGTGACTGTCACAACGTGGCTTTTCTTTAGTTCTGGGCCTTATAAGATGAGGGGCACATGGGAAAACACATTGGATAATCACCATCTCCGATGAGCTCCCTCACGAACTCATTCTCTTCAAACCACCTGAGCACCTACTGAGCCTCCTCCTGATTGAACTTTCCCTATAAATCTTTCTATCATGTGTACTTCGAATGAAGAATATTATCAACATAACATCACGCCTGTATTTCCCCGAAGGGTTAGGCAGAGGTGTACCTATAGTACACCCATATTTCGCCAGTTATGTTTAAGTTCCATGTAATAGGGGGCGAGCCTTTTGCCATCAATAGGGCACAAATCCAGTCCCCGGGCTGCTACTGAGAAATTCCACACTGAATAAACCCGGGACCTCATGCACAGCAGTAGCACTTAGGACCACTAGACCAACGAGGCAGTCAGAATATTATCTAGTAGGTATCTAATCATCCTCGTAACGGATATAAAAAATGAGCTTTGTATGGCTTCCTCCGTGTACTTTGCGCCGGTGTTTCAAAATTATTTAACTCTTTTAAGTGGTTCTGAAATCCCGTAAAAGATTGTCGAAATCCATATTTACTATCTCGATAAATAATATCGGCACATCTCGATAATAGGAACAAAATTACCTCGAAGCACACATAATTCGCATTGAATCGATCAGCTGATTGAAATAAAATCCGCCATCTTGCCTCTTAGCATCCTCTTAACAGTGGACGGGTGGTGTTTAGTTTTGACAGCTACTAATCAATTGCTTAGCAACCTCTTAGCGCTAAATAGCGTTTATGAATAAGAATTTTGCTAATCAATTGCTTAGCAGTTGATTAAAATTTAAGAGGCGTTTATAAATAAGACTGTTAGATACCATTTATTTCAGAATAGCGTTAAGATTTTCATAGTCAAAAGTAAGAAATTTTAGTGATAGTTTAGTTAGTTTAGTTCGGTGTACAAGAGAATCGGCACCACTGTCGTATTTTCTTTAGACTATAAAGTCTGATTTACATGTTTTTATTTTTATATTTCACGTAAGGGTCTTTTATATAAATAATGACTGTCGAATATTATGAAAAAAAATATAAAAAATAATAATTTGTGCCTGCTGAATACCAGTATTTTACATGGAGCGACTGCCTATCTGACTTCCACAACCCAGTAACTGGGTAATACGATAACCCTTGGTAAGACTGGTTGTCAGACTTTCGGGCTTCTGACGACCCGTAACTACTGTCAAAGATCCACGAATGACAGCCGGGGTCAACGGCTTAACGTGCTTTCCGAGGCATGATATGTAAAGATGGTCACCCATCCACGGACCAACCGTAGCGCAAGCGCAGCTTCAGCAACCTGCGGCTGTTATTACTTAGCCACAAGCTATAAACCTATATTTTAACCACAGATTTTCTTCTAAAAACATCAATAATATCGTACGACCCCGACGCCATGATGAAAAATGTGACCGACTCACACGAACGCTAAGCGTGTAAGGCCACTCGGCGAACTTTCGCCGCTTGCAACACTGAACGCTCCGTTGGGCGCTTCTTCACTCAGGCCGTACGCTTACCGCTTGTGTTGACGCATCACCCACACAGATATGCGCAGAACCGTGCGGGCGAATATGAACATTGATATGCTACTGTATGGCTTTAGTCTGTACGGGCTGTAAGTTTTCTAAAATAAATAAATAAAATAAATCTGTCGACGTAACAATTAGTGGAGTGCCGGGGGTTCCGGGGGACCTCGGACCTTTGTAACAGTGAATGAATTTTTAAGATCGAGGTGGGATTTTGTTTTTTATACTATAAATTGCAAGGCTTACCAAAAATATTTTTTTGTGCTTTTTATCTTTAGCATTGAACATGCTTTTTCGCTCGCTTCAGTAGGGACCCGTTTCGCTCGCTTCAGTAGGGACCCGTTTCCAAGAAAACTGCGACCAGGGGCTATGGGCTATAATCAAGGGTAGGTAGATGTTTACCTCTTTTGGAAACACCTTTTGGTGATTTTCTTTTTTAATAAAAAAAAATATATATACATTTCGCATTTTTTTCCAGTATTGTGGCCGTTGCAGTAATTCGTATTTTGATATCATTTTCATTTCTTTATATTAGTAATTGAGGACGCTAGCTAGAAATATGTTTCAATACTCCACCTATCATTCAAATAAATGAAATCGAAGAAAATATTTGCTGTAGACAAAGATGTAAATTGTTTAAATGAACAAATTGAAATCTCAATATAAAAAGATAGGTTAAGGGGAAAGCGTCAAAGGAGCCCGTGAAAACTTGAATGTCGCGGCGTGCCTCAGGGCGTCCCTATGAATTTAATTTTGATATACAAAAATATTCTACTGAAATCCGAGGTTTTCATGTTTTTAACGCACCGGGCACTCCACTAAACGTCGCGCGTAGACGTGGCGGCGTACTGACTGGTAGCGGTCCTGCGGGTCGTCCAGCACCGGGTCGTACAGCGCCAGCAGCACCAGGTCCGGGCTCGGCAGCGCCGCCAGCGCCGGCGCCAGCGCCACGCCGCCCGCCGCCGCCGCCGCCAGCTCGCGCGCCAGCGCCGGCGCCGGCGCGCCCGCCAGCGGCGCCGCCAGCAGCGCGTGCGCGCGCGCGCCGTGCGACGCCAGCAGGCGCGCCGCCTGCAGCCCCGCCGCGCCCGCCGCGTGCGGGCCCACCAGCGCCACCACGGTGGGCCGCTGGTGCGCGTTGCGCGGGTCCAGGCGCCGCCCGCCGCCCACCAGGCGCAGCGCCACGTCGGCCGCGGCGCGCGCCAGCAGCGTGTGCGCCTGGCCGCGCAGGCCGCGCCGCGCCAGCGCCGCCCACAGCAGCGCGCGCAGCGGGGCGCGCACGCCGGGCACGCTGAGGCCCTCGTCCGTCACGTAGTCGGCGTGCGCGCGCAGCTCGTCGGGCACGCGGATGGCGCGGCGCGGGGCGGGCGCCGCGGCCAGCACGTTCTGGTCGTGCCGGAACTTGCCCAGGTCGTCGGCCTGGCGCACCACGTCGGGCCTGTGCGCGTGGCGCAGCTCCTCCCATAGCGCGCGCTTGTTGAAGAGCGCGAGGTTGCCCTCGAAGTCGAAGTCGTTGTCGAGCTCGGCGTCGGCCAGGTCGCCGAAGCACGCCTCGTTGCGGCGCCGCGCCTTGTCGTACACGTTGCTGAACCCGCCCGCGCCCGCCGCGCCGCCGCGGCTCTTCGGTGTGGAGCTGGTGTTGCCGTAACTACCTGCAACATCAACATTTCACAAAGAATATAAATACACACACATTTAAATAACACCCATCTATTCCATAAAACTTAAACATACATAATTTATATGTAACTAACAAATGAAAATGTGTGTAACTGCGTAGTATACAGGTGGATTTTTGAGATAAGGCAATGAGAGCAGCTACCTTAAGACTCCTGATTACATTTTTTTAAATTCATGATTTTTAACGCTCTAATTTTCAGCAACAAAAAAATGTTTCATTATTTAATTATAATAACGATAGTGCCTTTCTCTTTCTAGTTAGACTTACACATTATTTTCGTACAATTTGCTGAATTGACGCGGAATATACAGTACTTTAATTTTATTTATAGTAATTTTTATTATATTGAGAAACGAAAACTAATGAAACGTATTTCATTGAAGATATAGAAGTTTTATATCATATTAGATTATTTCATAAAATTGTGATTATTTGGAATATAATGGACGCTGAATCAAGATATTTATTGCTTATATTTTCGATTTTTTCCGTAAAAACTCAAGGAATTTAAAGACATTCAACTTATCTTTTTAGGAATTTTAGCTTTTATTAGAATTATATCAATCAATGTGAATTTGAGCGTCAAAGTTCCATCGCCGACGGTTTTTTGTAAACAGAGTTCGTATTTTCATAGTAATTTACACGAAAAGATTTTTTTTTATGTGAACTTACAAGAAAGAGAATGGCACTATCGTTATTCATAATGAAATAATTAAAATATATTACTGCTGCTGAAATTACAACGTCATATATCATGAATTTCCGTAAAAATTGACTCTTAGTCCTGTTGTACAGAAAAACGGTCTTAAGAAACTGTCCTTAACAGTAATTACGCAATATTGTCTTTAGTCAACATTTTAGTTAGCGTTTATTTGTTGGTTGAATACAAGGCTTTTGGCTACTTTTGTATTAGTGTATTTTATTTAAATGTGCGTTTTGTTTGTGCAGAATAAACATATTTCTTTCTTTCTTTAATAACTTTTTTGAGACATCTTCATCTGCATTCACAGATTTTGAAAACAAATTACAGTCAGCAAGAAAATAGGCCGTTTTTACAAAAACTATTTTTGATCCCAATCGATCCTGTTTCTTTTATGGATCAAAAAACTTTGTGGAACCAACTGAGGTTTGAGTACTAGAAAAGTCAGAAAACGCAAAAAACTTTTCCCATAGATTTCAAATTAGACCCCATCCTACTTTTCACGATGAATAGACTAGCCGAAAAAAGCTAGCCAACTGCGTGTCAGACGAATGAAGGGTTCCGTAGTAGGGATGAATTTATCCCAAGAACAAACTTAACATTCAGTTGAAAAACATCGCCTACCATACATTCCAACTGAAAATGTAAGTTTGTACGCGCAATATTAAGACGTAAGATTATTACGTGTAACGTAAATAATTAATGAATTTTGAATATGGATTCAAAATTAATTTATTTACGTTACACGTCTGGGTTGTGGTCACAGAAATTCAAATGTGTACCATATTTCAACTAAATTGGTCCAGCAGATTCGGAGCAAATTGCCTGTGACAGACAAACGGACGGGCGGACGGACGGACGGACGGACGGATGGACAGACGGACAGACAGACACCCAGCCAGCCAAACAGGCACACGAGTGATCATATAAGGGTTCCGTTTTATCCTTTTGAGGTACGGAACACTAAAAATTTAACATCGAACGAATACGCGTTATGATTTTATTTCCTTTGAGGACAAGATAGTTTGTTGCTTATGTCCTTTGATTTCCGACGATCTAGAAAAAAATACCTTAAATAATTTTGAACTTTCAGACTTGTATGGGAAACGTTAAAAAATACTTTCCGCTACATTAGTGAGAAATTACAAAAAACTTTTGTATGGAAAAAATTGTTGCAACAATACTACAAAAACTTTGTTCTCAAATCAAGTTATAACGCGAATTCGTTCGAAATTTGAAATTCCTTTTTTTTTGTTTATGTGCGGCCAGTCTAACCATATCGTGTAGTCAAAATAGGTTGGAGTCTCATTTCCTACGAAATTTATGGGAAAAGTTTTGATTAAAGTTTAGCCTGGGTAAAAAAAAAGAAATTGTATTTAGTCCGTCGTCGGTCAGATAATAAAAAAATATTATACACGCATTTTTTGCTTTATCATATTGATAAAAAAAAATACTTAGATACAACGCATTAAAGTTGGAGAGTGGAGGTCGCTACGTCACAAGTATAAAATCTACATACTCGTGACGTCATGGCACATTTAACTCAATGTATCACCGTAATCTTATTTTAACGTAAAAAAAGAATAAAAATAGTGTCCAATATTTTTTAATAATCTACCTGACGGACAAAAAAAATGTTTAGTCATCATCCCTATTCTGAATAGTTGCGTGATTTCAGTCCTCAGTTTTCTAATGTGTTCTGACCAGAATACCCGCGTAATATTAAAACTCTACGGTTACTCTTTTAAAAATAATTGGCTTTTACAATATTTTCAAACTAGTGTTCTAGGTAGAGGACAGTGTGTTAGTGGACTGTAGATTTGTTGACCGTTTTCTATTTGCCTACAACGTTCTCACATTCACAAAATAGAAAAATAAATTAATAAAAATAAAAACCCATTTTAAACGAAATGACATGATTGTCATTACTACTTTAACAAATCTGAATAATTATGGTGGTATGTCCACAAAAGCCACTAATCCTATGACCTAACCCAGGTCATGGTCTACCCATGACCCATATGCCAAATTTCATCCAAATCTGTTCAGCCGTTTTAACGTGAAACCGTAACAAACTCACTTTCGCATTTATAATATTAGTTAGGATGGCACCTATTTAGGTCGTGAGCTATCCGAATATCAAAAAATATTTGGCCTACTCTTTGGGGGTAGCCCACACAGGTTTAGCGGAGCCCAGCTTCCTTAAGAATTAATTTTAGACTTGGCGGCGTTTACTTAATCACGTGCATAATGCAGCATACAATGGAACTACAACTAGACGCCTTACTTTTTATTCGTGGTACGTTAAAAAAAAATGAAACTTGGACCCAGTGGAACAATTTAAGCAACATCTGAAAAAAAAACCGGCCAAGTGCGTGTCGGACTAGTAGTTGTATTCCGTAGTTGGGATGAATTTATCCCAAAAGCAAACTTAACATTGTAGTTGAAAAACATGTTATCCCATACATCGTCGATATACGTCACGATCAATTCTCCAAGTGCAAGTGTAAGGTTGTAATCGCAAAAAAAGAAGAAGAAAAAGAGAAGGGGAGAGAAGCAGAAGTTATTTAATAATTTCCCACACAAAAAAAAAGTTTGTAAGTACTTATAATCGCAAAAAAAAAAAATTGTTTGGTTTGATTTACTTACACAAAAATAATTTTCGTGTCATTGACACACTAGTGTGTTAGTAAACATTTACATGTGACAAAATACAAATTATAGTTATCAAAATGTTTGAAAAGACAAATACCGTTATCGCTATACATTTTTTAATAAATAATTAAATTAGAAATTGAGACAATTGAGAAAACCTCTTAATCCTGATAATGTTAGAATTAGTTCTAACACAGTTCACCTTCTGCACCAGTATAATATAATATTCAAGGTATGTTGAGAAAAGACCTTGAATTATTCATGAACTGTAACAACATTGATAGTTATTATTTATTTCATTATGTATTTCAGAATATTGGTTAAAGAGCCATCAGTTCATTTTCAATTTCAGTAATCACCAGGTTGGTAGTTCATTCGCAGAGAAAATGCAATACATGGTGGCTCATTGATACTGATCTTTTTTTTTTACATTTTTCCTTGATAATGGTGACCCTATTATTTGACATTATATACCTAAAATTTAATTTCAACTCTTTATTAGTGGCTTTTGTGGACATGATAATTATTGAGATTTGATACAGCTGTAATAGCAATCACGTCATTTCGTTTAAAATACGTTTTTATTTTTATTAATTTATTTATCTTTATATAGATTCTTTTCAATTTTGTGAATGTGAGAACGCTGTAGGCCTAGTGGACTGTAGATTTGTTACCATCATTATTCTGTTAAGTACCTGGTACTTGTTGAAAGACCTACACTGTCCTCCCATACCTAATAACACTGTTATTTGAAAAGCCCATTATTTTTAAAAGAGTAACCGTGGAGTTTCTAGCCGGCTCTTCTCCATAGGAAACAACCAATTGGAACCGTGCACCTAGCTTCTGACGTTTCATAAGTGCCCATGTAGGTTTATATGAAATAAAAATATTTAGAATTTTTGAACTGTTAACTAAACAATTTAAATTTAAAGAACGTAAGGATTACAGCCTCTCTGTTGAGCGGACTATAGAAATAGCATGTGTGAAATTGGAGCGGCTTGTTGTATTGAGCGTGTAGGTACAGTTCTCCGTCATCGATTTATGATTGCTTAGAGAGCATCAAGGATCATGTGTTACAAAAACTTGGTAAATTAGGAAAAAATATAAATGTATGTGGTGATTTTAATGTTAATTTATTGGAGGACTCACCAAACTTAATAGTAAATTACCCTACTTTCCTTATTGTGATAATCCTAATGAACGGTACAATTCCTTTTTGCCATGTATTGGACAGTTAACACCTAACACCAGTTGACACCTAATGAACGGTACAATTTAACTGAACGTTTATACCAAAGCAGATCTCAGTTCATGGTTCTGCAACTTTCAGTGAATGGGCAACTAAAGGGACATTTTAAGAGTAGGATCAAACTCTGAAATTTTTATCAATTCCAAATCATTTAAACAAGTTTGAAGCGCAGCCAAGTGTCGATACTTAAGCTTAAAAATTAAAAATAGTGAAAATAAAATAAAAACTACTTGGGAAATTATAAACAATGAGAGACAGAAAGCGTAGTAGTGATTACAGCCTTCATATTAACAATACAGTTATTAAAAATGATCTAGAAGTTGCCACAGTTTTTGCAAGTTTATTTGTAGATATTCCAGTCTCAACCACTAAATCTTATAAATCATATATTTATTTGTTTATAATAAAAAAATGGTACCTACTACGCTTTGGAATGGGCAACTAGCTTCATATTTCTGACTGACCGACTTCTTGACATTTCAAAAGTGCCTGTAAATGGTTTAATTGAAATAAATGCTTTGTTTTTTTTTTTTTTAAAGTTATAAAAATTTTACCATGTAAAATATGGAGAACTTTATTATCATAAATAAATAAATCACAATTCTAAATAAATAAAATAAAAAAAAACAATACTTAATAACTAAATTAAATAATAATAAATACTGCACATTTTTTTTTTTTTTGGATGGGAAATTATCAAATAACTTCTCCCGCTCTGGGCGGAGCGGGAGGGCGTGTCAGACTCTTACTGACTAAAACCCACCCGTGTTCCTTCAGTTGCCTGTGCCTTTCGGACTTTCACGCAACCCCGGCAGGCATCAGTCCTATCGGACCCCTTCAGTTGCTGAAATCTCTTTGAGGCGCGCGTGGAACACAACGCGCCGTCGACCCTGGCCTGGTCCTTATCGGACGGCGAGCTACCCATTGCTCACCGTCCGCAAGCCCACGCCTACGGTGGCCGGGAATCGGCCTGCGATTCCCGACGCCCAGGGCGTCTCCTGCAGCGGCTAGGGGCGTGAGGGCGCGAAATTTGCCTCTCCCTCACACGTTCTGCCTCCTCCTTCGCGAACATTACTGCTTCGCAGAAGGAAGTGACGGCCTCCCATGCCCTCTCGGACACGGCGATGCTCTGCCCAAGCCGGGCAGACCTCCACCGTATGCTCCACCGCGTCCTCCGGGCGATCCACGCAGTGATGACACCCGGGCGTTTCCTCCCGCCTGATACGAAACAGTAACCTCTCGAAACAATCATGTCCGGTGAGGACCTGCGTCAGGCGAGAGGTGAGGACGCCATGGCGCCTCTCTAGCCACTCCTCAAAGAGGGGACTTATCGCCGCAATAGGTGCGTACCCAGAAATAATACATACCTAACAATTAAATTCAGAATAATCAATATCAATTAAGTTCAAAATAAAAAATGAATGATTTTTCCTAACATAATAAATCAGATGTAGCAGGCTAGCATCTTTCATTTAAATACTCATTAATATGATAATAACATTTCGCAACTAAAAATTCGTGTATTTTGGTTTTAAATAGATCTATATCTTTAATTTCCATGATGTGTTTAGGTAGTTTAAAGTAAATTTTGGGTGCCATACCTAAAAGATTTTTTATAGAAAATAGCTTTTTTATGGGGTGTAGTGCATATTTTATTTTTGTTTCGTAAACTCTTTGGGTGTTTATATTATAAATCATTTATTTCAGAAAAGTCAAAGTCAAAGTCAAATAATTTATTTCAATTAGGCACAAAAAAGGCACTTTTGAACGTCAACATTTAAATAATAATTGATTCTAGTTGCCCCTTCCAAAAGGTAGTTTTCGTATGGAGAAGAATGGGCAAGAAACTCCACCGTTACTCTTTTAAAATGTTTTCACAATATCTTGTATACATAAATTATATCATTATATGTGAAGACGATGCACCTAGAATAAGATTACTATACCACGTTAGGTAAAAATAATGAAAAATTAAGGAATGACAGATAAATTAATCATGTGATAGATGCATGGTGCTCACATATTTACAAACATTGTAAAATTATAAGATATTCCTAGCATTTTTACAAGTAATATAACTCAGTGTGTGAGTTCGAGTAATTACAGAATGTAAAACCAATATAAAAAATATATGTTATATATTATACAATTAAATTAGCAACCAGTTAGATTTTGTCTAGATTCTAAATTGTCCTATGGAGCAGGACCAGCATGTTTCCAAGCATTTTTATCTTGGATATAATCCTCTAATTTGTAATATGCTTGTTTGCAAAGTGTATTTTTTATATGAGTTAAATTTTCCTTCATTTAATTCTAATATATCACAAGGTATTCTGTTGTAACATTTAACACAGTACCCCATAAAAGATGTACTTGTACTTTAGACAGTCTGAAAAATGGTTGATTTATTTTATCTTTATTTCTAGTATTAAAATTATGTCTATCACTTATTTTGTTAAAAAGATGTAGATTTTTTCTCACATACATAATATTTTCATAAATGAATTGGCAAGGTACCGTCATAATATTAATCTTTTTAAATAGTTCCCTGAGAGATTCGCGACGACGTAGATTATAAATGGCTCTGACAGCTCTCTTTTGTAAAATAAAGATAGATTCAATGTCAGCAGCCCGACGCCACAGTAAAATGCCATACGACATAATACTGTGGAAGTACAGAATAAAACAACAAATACAGAATAAAACATTGCATACATTGTTAGTAAATAATACTTATAACTAAGTTAATAAATTATTTATTATTATTCCTTTATTTCACTTAAACACTTATAAGTTACATTTTTAAATATTAGAATGTAAAAAAATATAAAAACATTTAAAAATATAAAAAGTAGTAGCCCACCGGTATCGGGAACAGGGTCCAAGCTACCGGCGGTCAGGGCTCCAGAGAGGAACCTCCTAACAATGCGAGCCGTGTCCAGGAGTACCGCTTTCTGAATCAAGCCCTTAATCCAGCTGCCCAACGAGAGCCTTCTAAGGTGTTGGTCGAGGCTCTTGGCAATTAAGCCATTGGCTGATACGACTATCGGCACAATGATCGCTGAGTCCACATCCCACATGTCGACAACCTCGCGAGCCAAGTCAAGATACTTAATCTGTTTATCTTTCTCGGCTTTCACGAGGTTCCCGTCATGCGGGACCGTTATGTCAATAATCATTGCGCGCCGCTCTCCTCGATCCACCACCACTATATTATTATTATTTACAATTCCGCTATTTCATATTATATAGGGCACCTGCAGATCCGTGAGTGCGCAGTGAGCTGCAGTGCCTCACAACCGGGCAATCAACCCTTCCCAATATATTATTCAGAAGGCTGTCGGTGCTGCCGAAAAAAAAAGGTCATGTGTGACCCCGCATACCTCTCACAGATCCCTATGAAGATGTTAAGGGCTATGACAGCAGCTGTCTCTCTCAGCAGCACCATGTCGTCGGCATAACTAATGTTGTTCATACAAACACCATCGATTGAACCAGACCATCAACGTACAGGATGAAGAGTCTTGGTGAAGTTAGGTCTCCCTGTCTCACTCCACACTCCAACCTATACTCTGACGAACATGAGCCCGCCCACTTAACATTATTGGTTTGGTCGCCGTACCAATATCTCAATATATTTATCATATCCCTGGGTGTGCAGGTTTCCCCTGGAGCTTATCCCACACCACGTTATAAGACACCAGTTCAAATGCCTTCGACAGGTCCAAAAAACACCCGTATATAGGCGTTTTTTTTGTAACTTAGTACTGAACAGTATGCTTGAGTCGCAGTACCGCAATTTCAGTCAATTGATTGCCCAGCCCTGAAACCAAACTGGACCTCATGCAGACTTATATGCTCACTTAGGTGACTATCACACAAACCATCCAGTACTTTGGCGATCACCGTAGCCAATGAGATGGGTCTGTAGTTAAGTAGTAAAGACAGGGAAGTGTAAGTTTTCGGAAATGCTGCTGAAGCTGAAGCTTTCGGAAATGCGACTTACTACTTTCTGTGCTTTGAATGCCACATATTGCCCTTATACATTTCTATTGCGCTTTGAACGCCATTTCTCTATCAGTAGAGAAATGGCAAATATGCACCTATATACATATGTATACATATACGATACGGACATAATTATGTTTTGTTCCCCCAAAACATAAGTCCGTATCGCAATGTTGATGACACATATCCGTGGTACCTACGCCATTAATAATGTTGGCCGATATGAGATTTTCCTTAAGTTATAAAGGGCATAGGAATATTGGCTAAGTTCTTTCTATCGATCCAGATACCTAAGAATTTAGTATAATCAGTCTCGCGAATACTTTTGTTACCATATCTAATATCTAGTTTTTTAATGTGTGTTTTTTTTCAAATGAAATGTAAGTTGTTTTTTCTAGATTTTCAAATGAAATGTAAGTTGTTTATTTCATTTTAGAATTTTTTTGCTTTCTGGGAATATTATGCCTTTCTCAATGCAATTACTGATAATGTGACTGAATATGGGCGCAATAATGAAAGATGTATCTTTAATCACTTTGATGGTTATATCGTCAAATCCGGTGCTGTTTGTATTTTTCTGAGAATTTATAATTTAACTAGCTGCCCGCCCCGGCTTCGCACGGGAGCACTAAGTAAGTATCTATGGCGCACCTACCTATCTACCTACCTACCTACTTACCCTACTAACCTACCCTACCTACCTACCCTACCTATCCACCCTACCTACTACCCTACCTACACTACCTACCAAACCTACCTACCTACCCTACCTACCCTACCTACCCTACCTACCCTACCTACCCTACCTACCCTACCTACCCTACCTACCCTACCTACCCTACCTACCCTACCTACCCTACCTACCCTACTTACATACTTACATTCCTACCTTACCTACCTACCTACTTACATACCTACCTACCCTACCTTCACCTACTTATCCTAAGAACCTTGTCCTGCGAATAACGAACACAACAAAAAAAGAATTAGCGAAATCGGTCCAGCCGTTCACGCGTGATGCCTGACCAAGGGAAATAGGGATTCATTTTTAAATTAATTAATTTTTATTCATTTTTTTCCAAGCGCTTTCAAACTTCCTTCCTACTTACCTACTTTTCCAGTTGATTTTCCAAAAATTTAAATACTATCGTGAATTCATGCAAGCCTAGTACTTTTTGTTAGGATTTATGGCAACGACAGCTAGGAACAGTTTGTATTAGATAAAGAAAAGTGGGGTTTTTTACGTTTTTCCGGCAATTTTTCCAAGTTTCTCTTCATAAGATACTTCCTCGAACTTCACGGAATATCACTTCGGTCTAAGTAACACGTGGTTGGCTATGCTAACACCAACAATTAAAAAAGTAGAAATAATTGAATTTATCCGGTATTTCGTTTACTACAAAATAAATTTAATTTATACTTTAGCCTCAATAACACGTGGTAATCATTCTATTGAATTGTAGCTTATATGACACGTTTGTCGGTTTACCATAGCAGTGCCATCTATTGATTACTTACTCAATCCAGTCGAAAAGTATCGACATCTGTTAGAATCTTTTGGAGTTAACAGATAATTGTGACTGTCAATTAATTATATAGACAAATAATTTGCAATAAAATAAAATTGCGACTATAATTAAAGATCTAAGCTATCCTATATCTCAAGTTGGACCAGACTGCTCACGGTGTGCCAATTTAATTTAAAATCGGTTATGTAGTTTAGGAATCCATCGCGGACAAACATCGTGACAGGAGATTTATATATATTAAGATAATGTCAGCTGGTACCGTAGGTAATATAAAATATTGAATTAGAAATTGTGTCATATGTCAGCATATTATTATAGTCAATGTCACTCTGAGATTCAATTTGATTTATAAAATATTCATTAAATGATTCCGATATTTGTTCTGGACTGTTAATAACTTTATTGTCGATCATTATCTGATCTATTCCTTCTTTAGGATGATTTATTGAAATTCCTCACCCACTGTTGCGAGTCCCTATTGAAAGTAAATGTTGTAATTTGTAACCATGAATTTTATTTCGACTATGTTAGTGCTCGAGATATTATTCAAAATTCAAAATTCAAAATTCAAAAGTCATTTATTCAAACTAGGCTGAAAATCAGCACGTTTCGAACGTCAAAATTACATAAGACAGTCCCCCAAAAACGCCCACCCTTCACCACTTCCTAGTGCTTTAGCTGGGAAGAAGAAGTGGCGCAACAAACTCCCCAGCAGCACAGCTGTCTGAATAGTTAGAAGAACATGATTCTATACAATAGTAATAATTTACTTTACGCAACACAACGGACACTTGCTGCCGGTTGCTCAGACAAGATTAGTATGATCAATTTTCGAGGTCGCTAGCTGACCATATATTACAATATATTTCATAAAAATACTATTAAACTCAAACTCAAAACATTTACAGGCATTTTTGAATTGTCAAGGTAAGAAATATGAAGTTAGTTAAGGTAAGGTAAGTTAGGTAGTTAGGTAGGTAGGTAGGTAGGTAGGTAGGTAGGTAGGTAGGTAGGTAGGTAGGTAGGTATATAACCATGAATTTTATTTCGACTATGTTAGTGCTCGAGATATTATTAAACTCAAACTCAAAACATTTACAGGCATTTTTGAATTGTCAAGGTAAGAAATATGAAGTTAGTTAAGGTAAGGTAAGTTAGGTAGCTAGGTAGGTAGGTAGGTAGGTAGGTAGGTAGGTAGGTATATAATAGATTATTTATTCCAAGATTACCTGTTAAGTCGTTTTAGAAATGAGTCTTTTGGAACTCTTGAAAATTTGGCCTGTAGTGTGGTGGGTAGTTCTCTCCACGTGTCACTTACCAGCGTGGTTGCCATTCTTATTGGTGCGGGTGGCCTGTATGTCGATGGGCTTGCTGCGCGCGGCTGGCGGCGGGGCGGCGCGGCTGGTGCCACTCTTGCTGCTGCAGCTGACGCCCGGAGGAGCCTGGTTACCTAACGCAGATAACACCAGAGTACGCAAACTAATCCAACACATCTCGATAATACTAACATTAGGTAACAGTTTTTAATGCTACCTATCTAGTACTCTTGATACAATAAATAACACAATGAAGGGTTCCGTAGTTGGGATGAATTTATTCCATGAACAATATTAACATTGTAGTTGAAAGACATGTTCCCCCATACATTCCAACTGCAAACGTAAGTTTGTACGCATAACCCGGGGAGGCTGGATCGCTCTAAGGTGGGGGCTCCGTGGTGGGGCGACCCAGCCTGCCAGGCACTTCTTCTCTTGCAACCGAGCGGGTGGGTAAGTTGCGGATAGCCCAACTCCGGCTGCGGAACCAACCACTAACGGTTATACTGACCATTATTGGGCTATCCCGTACTCGGAACATCTCATAAAAGAGATCCCGGACAAGAAAAGTTCCCGAAAGCCAAATTTCAGGCTTAGCTTTCAACCCATATACCCCTTCCTATTACCCATCACCTAACCAAGCTATCCTTCTCTATCCATACATATCCCGTCGATTCTAAATCCCTAGGCCAATTCCCAGGCCTAGGGTGACCCCTATAAGGATCCCACACCCTCCATCCACCAAATGCCATCCTATCCCTTCATCCCGTTGGTCCCAGAGGAAGGATAACCTCGATTCCAAAAAGCCCACCTTTCAGATTTTCAACTTTATAACTAAAGCATAAGGTTCAAAGTTGATTGGGAAAATTTGACAGTTTCGGGTAGGTTGACCTGCTGGCGTCTGTACAATGATTTTTTTATGACTTTCGATGTCATTTAAGTCAACAAGAAAGTTATGATAGACTTCGATCGACTACTTGGCGACGTCAGACGTGGAATTACTGGGTCACCCGCCCTATAGCCCCGACCTCGCACCTTGCGATTTTTATTTATTTCCGAAAATAAAAGAAAAACTTCGAGGAAAACGTTTTATGGACGCCGAGGAAGCAGTGGCGTTTCAAAATGCCGTCGAAGAGACCCCTAAGGACGAGTGGGCAAAGTGGTTTCTCAGTGGTTCCACGGATGCAGCGATGTATTGATGTAAATGGACACTATTTTGAAAATATATAATAAAACTAATAACTTGCTAGTTTGTTCAGCTTTTGATTTTCTAAGAACTTTCAGTGTCAGCCTCGTATAATACTTTACAATGTAATCATGTCATTTTGTATGTTACATTCAACAATGTCAATGATTATATAATACTGGTATATTTTGATGATGTTACTGAATAATTATAATGTCAAGTTTTATGATTTTATCACAAGGCTTAGCAGAGCGAGCAGCTCAATCCCAAGCTTTTTTATCTTCTAAATAAGTATAAAAGCGTGGTATGCAGAGCACCGATAATTTATAACAATATCCCTATCTGTGTAAAAAAACTAAATACAGACCAGTTTAAGAAAACATTTAAAAAAATACTGACTGGAAAAGCCTACTATAATGTCAATGAATTTTTAAATGACAAATCGCTCTGACTGACATACTTGTATCTTTGTTGTTTTGAATCGCATGAATATTTAGCAATTATATTTTTTTTATTTTTTTATTTAATATTAATGTTAATTGTTATTTATTTTTTTTTGGATTATTTAATTTTTTAATCTTATGGTCATCCGACCTAATTTGTACACCAGCCATGGTCAAACATGTTGTGCCAAAGAATATCCTGTAACACCTATAATAAACATCATTCTATGTATATTATCGACACATGTTTTTGCAAATAAATTAATCTTTATCTTTATCTTTAAATAATCTGAAATTTTATAGTACCCTTTTTTACAGTTTGGTTTTAACACAACTTTTAAATCGTTTAATGGGTAAGTTTCGAATGTCAATGGAAGGTTTGTTGCGTATACATTGACCCATGAACGAGTTGCCAACTCTGTGGAGACGAGTGCGGTGTACAGCGAGATGTGATGATGTGATGTGATGTTTATTCCTGGTATTTAAACTATGAATATCGGACATTATCTTAAAATTTGATAAATTTTGTTTACATACAATAGGTTTTCAAAAATATATTGTTAGGCTACAGTCAGAATATTTATTTCTTTGATTTTTTCTTAAAGAGAATCTCTTGGACCTAGGTTCTAAATGGCTCGAACAGCCCTTTTCTGAAGAACAAAGATAGTATGAATATCCGCACAGGTTCCCCAGAGAAGAATCCCATATGACATAAGACTATGCAATAACTAAAATAAACAATTCTGGCTGTATCTACGTCAGTTATCTGTCAATTTTTTTTTACAGCATAGGGGGCTGAACTTAGCCTTCCTGACAATGTTTCTATGTGTGGGCCCCATTATAATTAACCGTCGTTAAAAAACTGTCGACTTTACAGAGTCCAGCTCTATTCCATTAACTTGAATATTGGTAGTTAGCTGCCTGACATTTGGTGTTGAAAATTTAATAGTCTTTGTTTCATTCAGAAGAGTATTTACGTTAAACCAATGCACAACTTAAGAGAGCGCATCGTTCACTGGTTCAAAATTGACTAACTGACGTTTGAGTTTTAAAATAAGGGAAGTGTCATCTGCGAATAATACGATCTTGTGATTATCCCTTATGTGGTAAGGTAAGTCAAAACGTAAGGTAAGTAATGTAATTTTTAACTGCAGATTAATACTTTTAATTCAATGTTAGATAACCCGCAATCTTGGGATAGTGAATCTCTTTCCTTGGCAGAATGTTTCCTCAGTCAGTTAGAAAACATGCAGTTTTGTTTTTTTTTGCACGTATTTTTTGTCAGATATTTTTCAAAAAACCGACGTTCTTTTTAATTTAGTGCAGTCAAAACAGATTGATATTGAAGTAGCAAACCGCGAAATAGATTCATTCAATAGTTGGCTTGCAAATGATTTTATAAATAATTTTGATTTTATTTATGACAGCGTCCAGGAATTCCGTGAGCCACCGCGACAGCTTAGACGACTGAATACATAAGTAGACGCTAGAACCATGTATCGGCTTCTTTTCTTTGAAATAATAGACAATGTCAAGACGCAAATCCAACACAGGGACCAATCACTTTCCCAAATGAGTTTTCTTAATTTACTTAATAATCTACTATAAAAACTATACTTAGAGTAGTCTAAGTACAGTTTTTATCGTAGATTATTTCCAGGCGAAATAATCTTTGCTATTAAAATTTTCACAAATATTTCAGTTCACTGCTTTAAAGAACGAGTTGAATGTTTTATACACAACTAAACACACAAAATTAGATGTTTACGAGCTTTATCTCAATTTTCAAAATTCATTATTAGGTGACACTTTTCACAAATTACAACATTACGTAGTATATTTTGACACTTCCTGTTACAGTAGCATCTGCGGAGAGGTCGTTTTCGAGCTTTGAAACGAATCCATACGTACATGCGTATTTCTCAAAAACAAGAACTATTATCTGATCTAGCCATTCTTTCTATAGAAAAACATTTATTGCTAAAGATTAAGAATCTTCCCGGGTTTTATGATAATATCTTAGCACACTTTGTAAGATATAACAGACGAATAGCTTTAGAGTATAAGTAGTATTATATGTAGAATAAGTCAGTAGTCTTGTAGTTAAGTAGTTTTGTCTAGTAGACATCATATCGACATCACACCGCAAACGCCTTTTTCAAAGCCACTTTAATTATATTTACAAGACACTGTTTCAATCTATCAGTGCTTACTAGGGCATGCAAATCGGCTACCCGGATAACCGTAAAAACCGGATAGTCAATTCAACTATTTATTATATTATTTTCTAAGCTAATGTTATAAGCTCATATATACGTATGAAATATATCATGGCAAGATAAACTAATATACAAAATGATTCTAACAAAATAATATTATCGTTTTAGATTTAGTACAAAAACTATTTTGCCATAAAAAAGGTTACGTTACGTTCCTTCAACAAATATAACTTCTGACAGCCATTAAGTGGGAACAGGGCCTGCGATTCTCCATACAAATGTATTCCCCTTTTTTCTTCCTGAATAATGCCTCTAGAGCATTTTTTTTTTCATAAAATCTTCTGCTGTAGACACGTCCATGTTATTTCCATTTTTTCAGCAACTTATTGGGAAAGAAAATATGACCCTCCAAAAAATACAAAAATGCCCTATTTTTACCGCCGTGATTAGAAGACTACCACACAAATATCAAAAGTTTTTAACATAAAAGAAAATGATATGAACTTAGACATACTCTTTCTTAAAATTTTAATGTAAAAAATAATTGAATCGGCTCACTTTTCGAGGAGAAAAAAGGGGAATACGAAACGTCGATCTCGTCAATTTTTTTTGTGATATAATCGGTCTGAGCTGTAGCTGTCCCTATCGCACTCTACGGAGGCAGACTTGAGGTAACGCGGTAAGCTGAAAGAGATGAGAGTACACGCTGACGGATCGAAGACTCCGACTCCGGTAGCGGAGTCGGAGTCTTCTCACTCAACCTCAAAATAAATATAAGGTGTATCTATTCATACACGAAATATTTTAAGACATATACCTATAGCTGGTAAAGAAACCATAGCAACAAAAAAAATAATTATCAAGGTATATTATAAAAAAAAAAAAATGTTTAATATTACTTGACACACATAATAAATACTGGTTCCTTCTTATTTTTTAACATCCATTACGCTAGTTTACGCGGGCGGCGGTATTTGAGACGGCGCGCGGCTTTTATGAATGATCAAAGAGAAACACGTGAGCGCGCCGCGCGGGCGCCTGCCTACCCCGCCCAGCGCCCGCGCCTCGCCTCGCGCGCGGATTGTGTCCAGTCCCACACAATCCGCGTGTTATGTCGTTAGCGCGCGTCTTAACTGACACGCGTCGGGCTCGCTCGGGCAAGATATTTAACAATGCCTAACAACAGGTATACCAACCAGGAGTTGGGTTGTTTAACATCCACAACGCGGGCATCAGAAAATCCACGTGTTGTTAGGGCGGATCATTTCCAGATGCGGTTCAGTGTTAATGTGTGGGCTGGGTTAATAGGCGATAGACTCTTAGGAACGCGAATTGTGACCGCTTTCGCAGTGATGGCTAGTGATAGTGCAAGGATACATATTAAACGTGCAGCCCTCTGCGTCCAACAACAGGGCGAATATGTACAACAATTGGTGTAAATAGTGTAAATAAAAACTACGCAGGTATTACGTATGTACATTTTAAATTATTGTAAATAAGTTGATTCAAATTTTTAAACACGCCAAATTATTGTTACAATAATTCGTAAAAGGCACCTGCATACCTGATGCAATGGGATAACTGAATTTCGTGTAAAATAGACAGGTTTCCGACTAACGGAATCAGTCGTAAACCTGTGACGATAACAAGACAAGCCATTTATCCCGTTTATCTTTTGACCACTGCGAGGCGACAAACCGCGTGTACCTACAACAGTAGGTATGTCCACGTCTGCTAATCTCTGGTACGATTATTGATCAAATAAATCTGCGCTACGCACTCTTAACGTTCACATCTGTATAAGTAGATAGGTAGGCAACTAACAATCAGCTGACGGATAGGACTCGCACACACAGACAGACAGAGGTCATTATCATGCGAATTCGAGTTGCTCCTATCAGCTGTTTATTGGTATTTACCTAGTTTACAGATGTGTAGGTATTGTAGATTAGGATTAAAATTTGTTTTAATCGCCTCTACGTTCCTTTTCGTAAAACTTTAAAGGAGGGAATTTAATCATTTACCTACTTAGGTTTAGGTGGTATTGTATTTTAAATTCACATTTATTATCATTGTAAGCGATAGGCTATTAAAATAACACTAGAACAAGTCAGAAAGACTACCGACGTTGGTTTATTTTTTACATCATCAAGCCTGCATTGTCCGTAGAGATAAGCAGAGGTGTATTTTCGTACGTCCACTACAGTTTACCCGTGATATTGTTAGGTCCCATTTAACATGAGGTGCGGGCAGGTGTTTGCGTACGGCAGCACACAGACTGTGGAGTTCGGTAACCGTCAGGATGCGAAGTAACTACCATGCTTGCGCGGTCTCGTGGAAATATGCATGCGAAGCAAACACAATCTCACCAACACGCTGCTCGACACAAAATAGACGAGAGCGAGACGCCTCGACAGGGTTGCCAGACGTGTGAGTGAATTATCGTATTAATAATCGAAAATGATCGTACCAAATTAACATTTTTCGTACTACAACGCGTTGCTAGTTCGCAAAACTAGAAATAGGATAGGAATTTTAGGAAGTTGTGAAATATGAATGAAATTAAAAAAGTACTTAACATTATTTTTTCAGTTGTTTTAAAACCATAACAGCATTATTTTGATTGAGTTTTTACGCATTCCGCTGAAAGTAAAGCCCCTTTAACAGTTTTTGTTGCAAGTTTGTTTCTTATTTTTGGTTTCGTCGCATAATTTTTGCTGAATAGCCACTTCGGAAGATTGTTGCAAATTATCGTACTTTTGCGTAAGATAATACAAATTGTATCATACATCGTACCGGTGTCGAAATTATCGTACATGTACGATAATTATTATCGTACGTCTGGCATCCCTGCGCCTCGACGCGGCGGCGCTTCACCGCGGCGGGCGGGCCCATTCATAGAACATGGAGTAAAGGTTTTATGCCAAATGTCTCAAGCAGTTTTAAAATTATAATAATTACGTAAAATAAAAAAACATTGAGATATTATCTTTATTTTTGTGTTTATAGTTTCTGTGCCAGCTATAGGTATATCTCTTAAAATATTTCGTGTATGAATAGATACACCTTATATATCCAGCCCACTATAAATGTTTAACGCTGTCTATCAGTTGGAGTGTGTGGGCATCATACTACGCCATAGAAGCCAGGAGAGTTACGGACACCCACATAAGTATACTCTCCAACAGCGCCTCAGTTCTCCAATCCTTACAGAAAAAATATATTACCTCGAAGCTAACACTAACATGTCACAATGCACTAGAACGACTAATGGCATCTAGCCGCAATAAGGTGACACTGCAATGGATAAAAGGACGGCGGATCGCTAGGTAACGACGCAGCTGACGAACTTGCTAGAAGAGGATCCAGTACGGCAATCTGCGGCCTATCGTAACCATCCCCTTCAATCAAATACGCAGGTGGCTACAGGAGTTCACCCATACACAAGCGGAGAACTGGTAGACCTCGACACCGGGCTGCAGGCAGCTATGCCATCCCTGGATAGCAGGCTAACCAGGTTCTGAACAGACCAGGAGATTTAATTAACTTCTGGAGAGAAGTGGGCTAGTTGGAATACCCACCGACGTCCACCATGGCCCACGCATAATGGTCCACCCTGGGGGACTAAGTGCGGAAACCAAACCCCATAACATAGTCTCATAGGTTTTCCTGTAATTTATAAGTATAGAACGATTTTCTGTTTTTTTCAAAATTGTAGGGTCTGTAGTTTTGGAGATAAGGGGGGGGGGGTCAATTTTAATCTACAAAAACCCGCCAAGTGCGTGGTCCACGCACAATTAAGGGTTCCGCAGTTGGAATGAATTTATCCCAAGAACCAACTTAATTTTGTAGTTGAAAAAATGTTCTCCCATAGATCAATTCAATTCATACGTCAATTCTCGAACTGCAAATGTAAATTAGTATCACATTTTTTTTAAAGTTTACTCCTTTCAAATCGATTTTCATATAAGACCCCCAGAATGGAAAATGAGTGAAATTTATACAAGCGATTAGCAATTTCACTCATAAAACATAACTTTGTGTTTTATTCGTAAACTAGCTACGCCCCGCGGTTTTACCCGCATAACTCTCGATCCCGTTGGATTAAAAAATATACAGGTCATGGTCTACACATGCGCCAAATTTCATCCAAATCTGTGTAGTGGTATGTAACCAACACATGCACACAATCTTGGAACTCAAGTACTTAAGATGTCACCCGTCTGTGTGTTGAGATACAGTTCGAACACGGTACGACACAGGCAGTCACTAACTACACTGCGTCCCGCATCATTTCATATTATCCTACCTACTCTTATTAACCGTTTATGAACCGTGTTTAGTTATGGTAACTTCATAATTAAATTCATTGTGTTATTTTGAATGAACATTTAATTTCATCACACTATAGAACCTCTATCACATCCTACCAAAAGTTCTATATTGGTAACAACAAC
The DNA here is from genome assembly GCA_949128155.2 of Xanthia icteritia. Taxonomy (NCBI): domain Eukaryota; kingdom Metazoa; phylum Arthropoda; class Insecta; order Lepidoptera; family Noctuidae; genus Xanthia; species Xanthia icteritia. The sequence goes on from OX421948.2 coordinate 21,123,006, forward strand.
GTGATTTAAAAAAATGCGGTTCCATACTGTGTATTTAATACACACTTAAGACTTTCTTTAGTGTTGTTACTGTGAACTATCTTACGAAATTTTCAGATGCCCAACCCTAACACTGCTGCTGACGATTTACTGAAAACAGCAATAGTTATTATTACGGTTTTCGGTATATCGTCAGGTCCTTTTGGTCTGTTCGAGTTTACGAAAATGAGCTTCGGTCTGCGAAATGCTGCGCAAACAAAATACAGACCAATAACATCTGTCAATTTAAATACATTTAATAAGACTTTAGTTTGTAAGTTAAGTAATCAGGACCTTACAATGAAAATGGTGCCGATTCTCTTGTCACAAATGCCTCTAAACTAGACTAAAAATCACTAAAATTTAGTTTATTCCTGTCAAACGATGATTTCCCATTCTGAAATAGACTAAAGTGACACAACTTAACTATATTTTAGTTTGACAGCACTAAGATGGCACTGAGATTTTAATTTAGTGAAAATGACAATTTTGCTATTCTGAATTTGACGTTTTTCACCTAAAATTTTAATTGTTTACCTAAATCTGACCATTTTAATCGCGATAAAATATGGTGTGGAGTACTATTAGTTGTCATGAACTAGAATTCACACGAACACCTCGACTTCAGATGCAAAAACAGTACTGTATATATATTTTTTTCTTTTCTTTTGCTTATAACTCGAAAATGGTGTGTCCTATCGCAAAAATAATGAAAATTTCGACCCCCTTTATGAAACCCTTATACCCCTAATTATCAACACGTAGGTAATATTTATTTTTATTTTCCATGCAAAACGTGATAAATTCCATATAAAACACGTCGAGGCTGCCCCCCCTGCGCACCTCCGGCTCTAAAAAATTCACGGGGTAGGGCAAACAAGTATGTACCACGTGGAGTCGCGATTGTCAAATTCGATTAAGTTGTGTCAAAATATTTTTTATGTTTAGAGACTTTTTATTGCAGAATAGCATTAAGATTCTCATAGTAAAAAGTAAGGAATTTTAGTGATAGTTTAGTTAGTTTAGTTCGGTGTACAAGAGAATCGGCACCATTGTCATTTTCACTAAATTAAAATCTCAGTGCCATCTTAGTGCTGTCAAACTAAAATATAGTTAAGTTGTGTCACTTCAGTCTATTTCAGAATGGGAAATCATCGTTTGACAGGAATAAACTAAATTTTAGTGATTTTTAGTCTAGTTTAGAGGCATTTGTGACAAGAGAATCGGCACCAATGTTAATATTTTGTATAAAGAATTATTTTCGTTAGTCCAAACCGAGTTCGATAATTCTTTTATGAAGAATCAGCCCTAAGTTTTTATTTAGTGACTGGGCAACTAAAAGACTCAGGAAAGTAGGGATAGACTTTTTGAGCTGTATGGCCTTAAGCCTTATATTAACACGGAAACTTTTAATAAATGTGTTGCTACTTACTCTAGAACTTTTAAGAACACTTGTAATGCAGCTAGAGCCTTATACATTAGCAACAAGGTTTGGAAAATTATCAATAATGAAACGAACAGGAACAAAAATCAGAATTCTGAGTACACCCTGAAGACGTCATGTGGTAGTCTCATTTGCGATGGCAAAGAAGTTGCTCAAGAATTTGTAAATTTCTTTACCAGTATCCCACTTCTACTGAAACCTTAAATTCCTCGCCCTCGCTCTCTTTTGATGTAATAAGGGCGAACGTTTCAGCATGCCCGATTGAACTTAACTTTAAGCATACTCGTATTAACCCCATAACAATAATAAAAGCTTTTAAGCAAATCAAGATCAAATTGACCGAAGATCTTTGGGGAATGTCAACTAAAATCTGTACCTCCATAATTGAGACCATAGCGCCTTACTTAGCCTTAATATTTGAAATCCGGGGACAGTTAAGACAACAATATTATAGACCCGTATCCGTGTTGCCGGTTTTCAGGTGTTTGAAAAGGTAATGCTTAATCAAATGCTCAGTCATTTTAACACATATAAAATCCTCCACGATGAACAGTATGGTTTCACCAAACGACGTTGTACGACCATTTTTAACACGTGGGAAGAGGCCCAAGACGCAATAGGATTTTTTTGTGACCTCTCCAAGGCATTTGATTGCGTCGATCACGAAACCTTACTCTTAAAACTTGAGCATTACGGACTTGGAAAACTGGCGCTCAATTTAGTAAAATTTTATTTAAATGATAGACAACAGCAAGTTCAAATAATCGGTATCAATTCACTAGGTTTAAAAGTAAAAATGGGTGTGCCACAAGGCTCGATATTGGGTCCATTCCTCTTTTTAGTGCATGATAACGATCTACTCCATTTATTTAAAAATCAACCACCACAATAATATTATTTGCTGACGATTTTCTTAATTTTTAAGGTAGATAGACGTGCTACAAATTTTGACGACGTAAATAACGCCCTACTGCAGGTCCAAAATTGGTTCACTGCTAATAATTTAGTATTAAATGGAACTAAAACTAAGTGCATATAATTTTCTTTACCAAATGTCCAAAATAGTAATTGTGAGATGGTATTGAATCAAGAGAAACTAGAATTTTTCGATAAAACTGTTTTCCAGGGGATCACGCTCGACTCAAGGCTCCAATGGGGTCCTCATTTAACATCTCTTGCAGGATGGCTAAGTTCAGCAGCATATGCTGTCAGAAAAATCCGTCAATTTACTGATGTAGATACCGCGAGGCTAGTCTATTTCAGTTATTGTCTTACGGTATTTTAATGTAAGGACGGGCTGCAGACATCGAGTCAATTTTTATTCTGCAGAAAAGAGCGATCAGAGCCATATATTATCTCCGCAGGCGCGACTCTCTAAGGGAACTGTTTAAGGATATTAAAATCATGACGGTACCTTGTCAATATATCTATGAAAACATCATATATACATTTTAAAGATTTCGCCAAACTATCATCTTGTTTGAAAAGACAGTCGGATGGATTCAAAGCGAAAAAATCCACAGTTTTCACAGCACAAGAGGTCCAAATATTCTTAAATCAAGCGCCAGACGAAATATACTTAGAAATAAAGGTAAGGAAATCTTTATAGTATCATCGCATCTAAGAAAGGACATGTCCAGTTTCTGCCCACTGGCCGTGGTCTTAATCGATAAATGTTCATGATTTAAGGATATTATGGATTTATAAATTCAGTATAACTTGCGTAACATAATTCTCAAAAAAACAATAATCAATTGTAACTTCCGCCTCGCCATTTTTAACGGGAAGTACTAAAAATGTTTTTGACGTACCATTTTATCCCGTAATTACCTTTAAAGAGTGTGAACAATAACTATAACCCGTTTATTTTAGATTAAAGGAATGTATGTAATTGCGTATAAAATACGACAATATTACTAACATATTTTTGTGTACACATCAAACGTGTGTTTTTTCATACCTAAGTCTCTTCCCCACAGGCGCGTTTTTATCGCGCCTTAATAACGCAAGCGTTATTGCGATAATGCGTCCCGATTCCCTGCACACATTTGCCTTTTTATTGTCCGATATTTCTAATGTCTGCGTGTCATGTGAGATCGCATGCGTCGTTATTATTGCAGCAGTGTGTAACTTCGTGGCCATCCTAATACAAAATGTACTGAAAACAGATATCGTAATAACACTTGCGTAATTATCGCGCGATCAAAGCGCGCCTGAGGGGATAGGCTTTACCCACTTCTTAAAATGAAGGTAAGTATTAATTATTTCTTTGACATGACATTGACATATTATTTTGAATTGACCTTTTATTTACTGCTTGCTTTGCAGTTCCAAGTTGTGTATATGCGTTCCTTGCCAACTGTGCGATTATTTTGTGATATTGATATCTGAAATTGTGTCAATATTTAAGTACTGGTATAGTAGTCAAAGCAATAGCGTGAAATGGAATGGTACGCACTGGGACGTGTATCGTTTGGATGAGGCAAGGGGGTCTCAGCTCACCCCGGCTCTTCAACCTGTACATGAACCAGCTGATCCTTGAGCTCAGCAACACCAATGTCGGATGTCATATTCATGGGGTGTGCATTAACAATATTAGTTATGCTGACGATATGGTGTTGCTGAGCCCATCGATCGGTGCTCTGAGGCGATCGCTATATGCGAAAACTATGCGGTGAATCGTGGGCTCACATATAATGTCACAAAGAGTGAATTAATGGTTTTTAAGGCAGGCAGTGTGACATATTCGTGTATCCCAACTGTGGCACTTTGTGGAGAGCCACTGTGAAAGGTGGACAAGTTTAAATATCTGGGCCACTGGGTCACTGTCATCTTAAGGATAATTGTGACATTGAAAGGGAACGTAGGTCGCTGGCTGTCCGTTATAATATGCTGGCCCGCAGGTTTGCACGTTGTACGAAGCCAGTTAAAGTAACGCTTTTTAAAGCTTACTGTCAGTCCTTCTACACGTGCAGCTTGTGGGTCAACTTCACTCAGCGGACATACAGCGACCAACGCGTTCAATATAATAATGCACTGAGTGTTGCAGCGGCTGCCGTGGCGTAGTAGTGCGTCGGGGATGTTTGCAGATAATAATATTGATGGTTTTGACGCCATTATTAGGAACAGATGTACATCCCTGATGACTCGTGTTCGCGGCAGCACCAACAGTATTCTCAGTGTATTCGCAGATCGGTGGGATTCTCCGATGTTGCGGAGGTGGATGCGGCTACACGCTGAAATTTAATTGTATATTTTGATCTGTGTATGTAACCTGCTAACACTAGAAGTTAAGTAAAATTGTTACTAACCCTATGGACACCGGTCTGAAATAAAATATTTCTATTCTATTCTATTCTATTGCTATAGACTGATTTCATCTACTTAGATTACTATTGCTGTTCATACAGGATTCTGTTTAACTTTTCGATATGGATATTGTGATGAGGTGCCGGGCGACGGGTTCAAACAACCCGATTCCTACTGGCTTCCCTTCGGAACAACGACTCTACTTGAGTTTACTGTTACTAAATATAATATAGTGCATAAATAGTCGCATCATAAGATAAAAAAAAACGTTACAAAAACGCGTACGCAGAACGCAGTTGACAGACGACGACACTAACGCCATTAAGCCGCACATCGTGTCAGAATACAGTATTAAGCTTCGTGCAGACTAGCGCGACGCGACAGCGCGACACGACACCGGTTATTGTTATACCTTGAAGTTTTTTTAGAAATTGTATTGTTCGAGTCGCGTCGCGCCGTCGCGTCGCGCTGGTCTGTACGAGCCTTTAATCGTAGTACGGACCACACCTACTTCGGGCACACTTCGGTGGGAATTTGTAGTTGGTCAGCTGAAATTTGTTTTTGCGTGTTTTGTGCCAAAGAGTGATATTATTTAGATTTACAAGAGATCGCAGATTTTGATATGAATAGAGAGCCAGTAATATTCCATTTCAATTTGTTCGTGACAGATAAATTAACTGTATTTAGTTTTAACCTGTTCCCTCCCATTTTATTCGTTATAACATAAACTATAATCGATAATACCTGTTATATTTTTATTTCTGTGAAACATTGATAATTTTGTTTGTTTAGTACTATTCTTTGGTTCTACTACTTGACCATAGATAGCGTTAAACTAAAAAAAGTGAATGACTTTTTTGAGGTAATAATTTTAATGTTCTCTTGAGTTTAAGAGAACTCAACATTTTTTTCTTCGGCTTCCCTAAAGGACTTAGTAGCTGCGCACTGTGAGGTGCATCAATTTCGTTGTGCAGAGATTTCGCAGACATATCGTGTCAAGGCTAGCGTTACCCTTGCAAGTGAGACTCGCTCGATGGTTAACAAATTAGGTACGCGGCAGTCGCGTACCTAAACCATGAAGTAAAGGCAATATATTGAGCAGTTAAAAATACAGTGATATTTGTTATTGTTCCAGCTGCCATTAGATGAATACGCTTGTCACAACTGTTATAATAATTCATTAAATACCGAAGCTGCTGACAATGAGATTACTAGGTCATACAATGGTATGTCGTGGATGTGGTATCTCAGTCGGGCTCAGAAATCGAAGACGCCGCCGAAGTTTTTATACTGTTGCAGTGGACAGCCCTTTCCTTTCCAATGATAATAATTATCAGGTAAATTATTTTTTATCCGACTACGTTTTTATTATAAGTAGGTAGTCTTTGAAGGAAAATGGCAAAATGAATAGGACAGACCCCTCAAAACTGGAAAGACGAGCAATGGAAACGACGATCACGAAAGCAGGAAGGAGTGTTCGTCGTGTAAACACTGAACATAAACAGAACATCAGGCCAGCGATTCCCGAAGGATTTGGTCGAGGTGAACCTATAGTACAGCACTGTTCGTCAGTTATGTCATGTCATTTGTAATAAAATGTATTTTAAATAATATTTTCAGGATATGGCATCAATTTATACATGTTAAGCCTAAGCTCGAACCCATCGAGCGAATCGACGCCTGATTCATGACTCATCAGGGTACTTACAAGAGGATATTGTTATATCCGTGGAACATGGATCATCAACACCGCCGCCAACACTGTCTCTACAACCAACACTGGTTGTTGCTGTCATGTCATGAACTCATGACGCTATTATGGTATCTTTGCTGGGCAAGGCGTCAAGATAACCTGCTGCTGCCTTTCTAGAAGACAGATATTTTTTTTATCATTTAATTGAATGTGTACCTACAATAAGAGAATTTGACAATAAATACATAGTTTTATTTTAATCCCAATTCAATAACAACAAATAGGTAAATATTATGGGTATTGGGGATAGAAAAATGTGCGGAATTAAAGATGATAAAAATATAATTTTAATGTGTATTTATGTGTTCAATAAAGAATAAGAATACTTGGTGAAGAATCAGATCTCAGACCAACAAAATATTAAATCTTTCACTAACCGCAAAAAATACCACCAATTAGTACCTGTGGTCGCTTACAGATGGCGTTATAATAAAAAAAACTAACAAAAAATCCCCGATGCATAAACCTTATTTTGACCAGTCTTCGCAAGTTTCTAACTCCTGAAACTTATTAATTGATAAACTTTAAAATACGACGATTATAATAATATAACAATAATTATTGAACATTTTAGGTATGCACAGATATTATACACTGACGGATTCATAGACTGCATCAAAGTTCAAGATTACTTTCAAATTAATATTTTTGTTTAGTATGCAAACTTTTTAGATTAAACTAAATGAAAATGTCGAGACTGTCCATTAATCATAAAAAACAACAAATATTAAAAAAAATAACTGCAGTAAAAGATAAAATTATAGCCGGGAAAACAAAATGTATGCATAGGTTTAAATTCGTGTGTTATTAAAGTTGGTTTTAGTGTATTTTTTTTTCATTTGCGATTTAAATTATTGTTACCAATAGTATTGATTATTAGTCTTTTTAACTCAACAAAAGTTCCGTAACCATAAATATGGATACTTCGTCCGAACAAGCCGCTCAAATTGTGGCATTGGTGCGGAAAGGCAAGGATCAAGGAATGATTGCTAGAAATTTAAATTTACCCAGTCTACGGTTTCTAGTGTATACCGAAGTTTTGTAGAGACAGGTTCTTACAAAAGGAGACCCGGTACCGGCAGAAATCGAGCAACCACCCGTCGTGACGACCGATTTATTGTTTCAACTTCCCTACGTAATCGTTTCCTCACGTCAGTAAACATCAAAACAGAGTTGAATGAAGTGCGTGGAGTAAACGTGAGTGCACGAACAATAAGAAGGAGGCTTAAGGAAGCGGCAATCACCCCTTTTAGACCAGCAAATGGTCGACGTGGGGAGAGATATACACAAGTTGCATTGAGGAGCGTGTTCCTTTTGGAGGCGGTTTGTGTATGGTGTGGGGTAGCATTTCGATGATCGGGCGAACGGAATTGTGTTCATCGGTAGAAGAGGAGGTTTGATGGCACAACGCTGTATAACAGAGGTTTTAGAAGCTCAAGTGGTACCTTACATGGGATTAATAGGCGAAAATTTAAATCTAATGCAAGATAATGCCCGACCCCACGCCGCTGCACAAATCGACAATATTGCGAAGAGGCGTTCTGGCCAATTCGTGGTACGTATCCCAATACGTACCACTTGGCCAGCACGCAGCCCGGATCTTATCCCATTGAGCATGTTTGGGACAGTTTAAAAAAGCTGTATGCCCACAACAGTGGCAGCACTAAGAACAGCGATTTCACAAGAGTGGAACAATATTCCGCAAGACCGTTTAATAACCCTAATCAGATCTATACGGAACCAATTAGAATCTGTAATAAGGGCACGTGGAGGCAATACACCTTATTAAAAAAAAAACCTGTGCTTCAACTTTTTTTTAAATAGTAAAAACCAAATTTTCAATAAAATCAATTTTTGTTACATTTATCGTTTTTGTTCAAAAAAAATTAATGGTCCTTTCCAGTATAGAAACATACACTTAAGGATATGATTCTACGCTGTTATGAAGTTAAAGAACCAAACTATTAGGTTTCAATTTAAATTTGTATAAAAAGTTTGAATACTCGATTAAAATGTTTATTTCAAAGGCGTCTTGAACATTGATGCAGTTTATGAGTCCGTCAGTGAACATATCTACAAGAGAACTACCCATTACAGATTTACACTAACTTTTCTCAGGTCGTGTTGATACTGGCCATGAGTGGCGCTTGGAGAAGCATTGAACTGGTGAATATGAAAGTACATGACATAGAGAAATAAGGTGAAATAATACTAGTAAAGTTAAGAGGTACTAAAACAAAAATTGACAGAACCTTCGTAGTACAAAGTGAAGAATTTGTACAAATAATAGAAAAATATCAAGGACTTCGACCTAATGATATGAAAACCGATCGTTTTTTCCTGAATTACCAAAAAGGGAAGTGTTTGAGGCAAGTAATTGGCAAAAACAAAATGTCAGGTATCCCGAAACAGATAGCCACGTAACTTAATCGTGTACTTAGTACTACGTATTTAACATCTACTATACACTATACTTCAACTGAATGAGACGAAATTCAAATCTTGTATAAAACGCACATTATAAGTTGGGGGATTACATCACTGATAAAAATGCTTGGCTCATTGCTGGTCCTGCTCCACAACCACAACTAATTGAATAACATCTTAAAAAAACCTGTTGGAGCTGCTGAAGATTGTAAGACCATCTTTGTATTGTGTAAACTCAATCTCCTTTGTATTATATAATTGCATAGCACAGGTGTGAGTACTATGTACTAAAGAGCTTCCATTTACCGGGTGAGTGTAAAGCTGCAGATCGTCGGCGTAGAGATGGAAGTGGGAAGAGATGATTCTGGTGACAGAGTTAATGAAAATAGAAAAGAGAAGAGGAGAGAGAACGCCACCCTGAGGCACACCCGCGGTAAGAGAACACCAGTCAGAAGAAGACTCTTCAAGACGAACCCGCTGCGAGCGGCCTTTAAGATAGGAGTCGAACCAACCAACAGTAGAAGAAGAGAAATGGAAAGATTTAAGAATTCCTAGAAGGATGTCGAAATCGACAGAGTTAAAGGCACTGCTAAAGTCCAGCAGTAGTTTAGTTATTTTTATTTCTGCTTGAGTATAGTTCTCGATGTTTTTGGTTGGTATATTGGCGTGTGCTAGCTGTCATATGGCTATTCATTTTATAATTTAAATTATGTTTTGTGTTGCGTAATGTAAATATCATTTTGCATACTATTATATAGAATCATTTTTTTCTAACCGAACAGACAGCTGTGCTGCTGGGGAGTTTGTTGCGCCACTTCTTCTTCCCAGCTAAAGCACTAGGAAGTGGTGAAGTGTGGGCGTTTAGGCGGACTGTCTTATGTAATTTAGACGTTCGAAAAGTGCTGATTCTCAGCCTAGTTTGAATTAATGACTTTTGAATTTTTAATTTTAATTTTGCCGCCGCGTCCGTCTGTCTGAACACGATAAACTCAAAAACTACCGAACGGATTTTCAAACGGTTTTCACTAATGGACGGAGTGATTCATGACGAAGGTTGGTGTATAATTCATAAAGGTTATGAGTAAATTGGCTGAAATATGACGATGATAATTGAAGATGTCGGGAAACTTACTGGCGTGCGCTGCCTAAACCGTAAGAGATACCTACATAAAATTAATGATCTACACGATTGTAAATCTTAAAAATTAAAACAAAAAAGTTAGCGATAGGATATATTATGTCCATCTTTTAAGGATGACCCACAATAACCATTTTTATCTTTCACATTCTGATAAAAATTTAATTGTTATTCCCCCGAAGCTATTTTGACCGGTATTATATTAATCCATATCCAATAAAATTATTTGGTATTTCATTTCATTTAGATTAGAATATGCTTTGACATCATATCATTTAAATGAATACTTTAAAAGATATCGCAGACTAAAATCACGCGTAACAAAATAATTATGGTTGACGGCGGCGAGCGCGGCGCTAGGAGAAAGCTCAATGAGCTTTTGCTCGGCTATTAGGTATGCGATCATTGCCTCGCTTCCTTGTAATGCCGGCAGTACGTTCCTGTGGGATATTTTTCGATATCCACGCGGGCGAAAGCAAGTCCTAACTAAGTATCCTAATCCTAACTAATAATATTCTAAATGCGAAAATAAGTTTGTTTGTTTATTTATTTGTTTGTTACACTGTCATGATAAAATGGCTGAACGGATTTGGATAAAATTTGGCACATGGGTAGACCATGACCTGTATTATGACATAGGATACTTTTTATCCCGATATTCCCAAGGGATAGAGACTTATGCGGGTGAAACCCCAGGGCGCAGCTAGTATATCTACGAGTATATTTTATACTAATATTATAAAGAGGTAAAATTTGTTTGTTTGTATGTAGGGTAATCTCCGGAACCGGTCAGATTTGAAATGTTCTATTTGCTTTGGATAGCCTAATTCTTGAGAAAGGATATAGGCTTGTGGACGAAGTTGCGGGCAGAAGCTAGTAATATTATAAATGCAAAAGTGAGTTTGTATGTTTGTTATGCTGTTAATACAGATTTATATTTACTATTTTTCCTATAAAACTAGGAAAATGAGTAAGTGTAAGTGTAAGATATAAATCAAGATTCCAAGCTAAGCATTATTTTAGTATACGGGCCTAAGAGTTATGACATGCCCTAACATAGTATGTAATTAGGGCTGGTTTGACAAAAATAAACTGGACTATACCAATATCCTAAGCTTAAGACAATATGATTGTGCCAAATAAATGACATTGTCACACCATACTGTGAGATATCACCAGCAAGCCATGAGCAAACATCTGCACGCTGGTGCACCGACAGTTACTGGGAACTACACGTCTACAACTACTTATGACATGCCCACCCAACATTACTAAACATTACAAATAAAATGTAAGAGTTCCAAATTGTTTGTGTCCAGAAAACAAATTAATGAGTTATAGATGTTTTTATGAGCTAACAGATTATATTGCCTTATTATAACTGGATTAGACAGCTTCTTTCATTGCTTATATCATTTTTTGTGAGATAGGAATTTTGGTTTGGCACATATGTTTAGATATATCAAACAACTAATAGCAATAGCATCAGGAGGATTATTAGGATGGGGTATGTATACTCATTGCTTTGCAGACCATAACCACATTTACAAAGGTCACATACCATACCACCACCACCACCACACCTGAAGCACACCCAAACCATACCTGAACTCGTGGGGTTTGCCTGTAAGTTCTCACACACAGTAGCTCTCTGCGCCTTCTTCATACCCTTAGTGACAGCCACCGTGCTGTGAGTCTGCTCTGCAGGCTCAGCCCGAGACTCGATTATCTTCAGGTCTTTTATGTCGGCAGCACTGAAGCATGATACAAAACCAAAAATTATTCATAGTGTCATTTTTAATCAACAGTATGCAAAAAAGTTGAGCCTGTCAACCTACTTTAGAGTCACTTGTGACTTGGGGTAAGGAAAGCCATTCCTAAAGGCTTTTGTTAAAGTAATAGTGTTACCATCTGCCTCTAAAATAGTTCCTTGATAGCAACCCAGAGGCTCGCCACAATTTACCGATATGGCATAACCAACCCAATTCGACATTGTCCCAAACGTGTAATTGGTACAAAGTAAAACTGTTGATAGCTTATAAGAACGTAGATTTTGGTCACAGTAAATATCAAGTTTAGCTCATGTGCTTACACTACTGTACAGACATCTTATCAAATTCACATTATGCATGCAAATTGTACAACTTGTAATGTAATGTCTCTACAAAGGTCTTTCCTTCCTTTCTTCATTCACTCCTTTTTGACAAGTGAATCACAGTGAGTGAATGCGACTGTGACAACTTGACAAGACAGCAGTGCTGCCAACAAGAATATTGAATTTTTTTCGCCACAAATTCATTGAAGTTCAATATACGAAATCCGAAGAGAGTAAATATATAAATAATAATAATAAGAGTGTAAATAAATAAATAGAGTGCAGTACGCGTCGCAAACCCATCGAGAACGCACGATGTTGGGGTCTCCTGCAAATAAGTCCGCGACAATAATGTGAACGTAGCGGGGTTTATAAATGTAATATCTAGTCTATCAAAAATATAATGCGAAAATGGGAGCCAAGTTAATAATTGTATGTATGTACAAACTTGTATGTAAAACCTGGCCAATTCTAATCTTGAGTTTCAATTTAACCTAAGTGCATTGTGTAAATAATACGACTGTTATATGAAGATATACTCACAATTATGATTATGTCTTATGCATATTTTTTTTATCTGTACATAAATAATAAAATAAATATAATATTTATAAATAATAAACATTGTTATAGCAGAAAAAAAACGACAAATTGTGTTTTAAATTTATTTTAGAATGTATGTTTTTATAAATAAATTTCAGCATCATCTACAGGACTTGGCACCCATTTAGATCTCAATTCTTTTGTCAGCGCAGTCGACAACCACGCATATTCTTGGATCCCAGTTTCACATTTATGTTTTTGATGGGATATCAATATTTTTTGTAAAGATAAAATATTTTCAAATATAAGTAGCAAGATTGTGTAAGAATGTATTTCTAAAGGAGTAAAATAAATAAACAGTGAATTACTAATAACAATAATAAAATCATGATCAGCAAGAAGACCAGGCGCCACAAGCAGCACCCGTTCACGAGCATAATGCAATGATCATTGAGAGAAGGAGGCAACCCGACCCCCGACACTACCGCAAGCAGTAACATCTAAGGGAGCATGACGATCTTGCTGCCGGTTACTAGCCAAGATTATGGGTGCTAATTAAAGCAGCTTCTTTAAAATGTCATTCTCGGTTAAACACACAGATGCTCACCGTCCGCAAGCCCACGCCTACGGTGGCCGGGATGCGGCCTGCGATTCCCGACACCCAGGGCGTCTCCTGCGGCGGCTAGGGGCGTGAGGGTGCGAAATTTGCCTCTCCCTCACGCGTTCTGCCTCCTTCTTCGCAAGCATTACTGCTTCGCAGAAGGAGGTGACGGCCACTCATGCCCTCTCGTTCCGTACCATGGCCTGGACCAGGGTTGGATGCGAGAGATCCCCGCCACCGATCGCCTCCACGAGGACACGGTGATGCTCTGCCCAAGCTGGGTAGACCTACACCGTATGCTCCACCGTGTCCTCCGGGCGATCCACGCAGTGATGACACCCGGGCGTTTCCTCCCGCCTGATACGAAACAGGAACCTCCCGAAACAACCGTGTCCGGTGAGGACCTGCGTTTCGGGTAGTTTGACCTGCTGGCGTCTGTACAGGCAACGGAAGGAACATGGGGGGGTTTTAGTCAGTAAGAGTCTGACACGCCCTCCTACTCCGCCCAGAGCAGGATAAGTTATTGGATAATTACCCATCCAAAAAAAAGTGGTTTGTTATTGGCATACAGCCATAACCCATAGATTTCGTTAATCACCATAATTGGCAAAGTGACTGACAAACTCAAACTCAAACTCAAAGCATTTATTTCAAATAAACCAATTACAGGCACTTTTGAATTGTCAAGGGGTCGGTCAGTCAGAAATATGAAGCTAGTCGCCCATTCCAAAGCGTAGTAGGTACCTATGGAGAAGAACGGGCAAGAAACTCCACGGACACTCTTTTAAATAAAATAAAATGGTTATATAATATTGGTTACATCATTCAAGTTGAAGTTATACATGTGAGAACGATGCAAAACATTAAAAGCGTCCATTAGAAATAAAAATATAAATTAAATTAAAATCGCCGTGGCAGCTAAGAGATGACCAGTCCCTACTAACGGCGCCCGTTCACGAACATGACGCATGGATTAGCACCATTCAGCTCAACCATTTTGAAGGGAGCTAAATGATCCAACACAGGCGCCACCGCCAGCGAGACATTAGAGTGAGCATGACATACTCTCAGCCGCCAGGGCACATTCAAGTCAATGAAAGACATACCCAGTACCTAAATGGTACCTTTATTAATAGTCGGTACATAGTACCCACACATGTGCCATGCACACACTGAACCAGTCCAGTATTTTGCATAGCAGCGCTGTCAGAAAACGAGCAAAGTGACAGAAATAGACGACAATATACTCACGCAAGAATGAATATTTGACGCGTGTGTCATGTTAGCCCTACTGATTAAGGAGTTGAGCAGGGTAATTACATGCTCTGTGGAGCAGGGCACCGGTAGGCGGTAGGGCTTAGGTTGGGCGATCGTTATTTGAACAATCTAAGTTATACTGATGATATAGTTCTGCACAGCCCCTCAAATAAGGGCTTAAGAAAGTTGCTGGTTATTTATGATCAGTATGCTAAAAACCATGACCTAGTTTACAATACTAGAACACGCCATTAATTTCAGGCACTTTTCAACGTCAAAACCATCACAGAACTAACATTACTGAACTACACAGCATCCTGAATTTGTTTTGTAGGCGGCGTTCGTTCCGGTTTTGGCCACGCGCCAATGAACAGTCGACAAAAAAGCATTTACCGTCTAACACAGCCATAGAGAAAAATAGAATAGAATCCATGTGACATTTCATGACAACCTCCGAACCTCCGAACCAAGGAAAGTCAAACAGCACATTGTCAATGTCAAACAACCATGCATGCATCATGCATGAGCCTCAAGTCTCTATGTAGTCCACAGAGTACATTCTAATATACCTACTCTGTGAATATACTGAAAGAGTAGAGTATGCATTCAAATAGGCAATTGAATAACAAGAGTTTAATTATTTATTATTATAAAAAGATTGTACTCTGTGAGTGTGACGAGAAAAGAATAGTTACTAATAAAATAAAGTCGGTGTGTAGTTTTTTGACAGATAGAGCTTGTCAAATACTTATAAAATAACGAGTTTATTTACGCAATAAAAGTACATTATTTTAAGTTAATGAAAAAGGTATAATAACTTGTATGGGATAAAAACGACAAAAATATCTTATTCTATTACTTAGAAAAAAAATGGTAAGTTAAGAAATTTATTTAAACTTTAGTGTAGTTTTTGCTAAAACATAAGTAGTTGTTCATAAACTGATAACATGATTCATTAATATTAACATCTCATTAAAACTACTTGACCCTGAAACTAGTAGGTAACAGCTTGAATACTTGAGTACATTTTAAACAACTGAAGTAGTTTTAAAATAATGTTGACAGAAATGCATGCTATTTTCTTGTATCTGTGTCAATGCTTTACTTGATTCACCGGCTACACAGTGACCATCTCTATGATGTGTCTAAGTATTGCTCCTTTTAACAAGCTCTTAAATGAAGACAGTCAAAACCTCAAGTGGTTCAGACTATCTTAAATTCACTGACAGACAATACACAGCCTAAACTGCTGGGTCTAGAAGCATGACATGGGATGAAAGCTTTTCTTGAAGTTCATTTCTGACAGTGGGAATGCCAACAGGCATAAGGCTTGTATTGAATAAAATAAATTGTTTTCTGTGGAACTAATTAATGTGCTTTGAAGAATGCTGTGGGATTGTCTAGCTCTAAAGTAAATTCCAATATTCATAGTTTAAATACCAGGAATAAACAAAACTTTGCTGGACATGACACACGTCTCCTCAGCATAGGCAACTCGTTCATGGGTCAATGTATACGCTTTTACAACAAACTACCCATTGACATTCAAAACTTACTCATTTAATGATTTAAAAGCTGTATTAAAACCAAACTCTAAAAAAGGGTACTTACTATAAAATTTCTGATTATTTAGAAGATAAAAAAGCTTGGGATTGAGCTGCTCGCTCTGCTAAGCCATGTGATAAAACCATAAAATTTGACATTTTAATTATTATGTGAATATACCAGTTTTATATGCACATTGTCATTGTTGAAAATTATATACAAAATGACATGATTACTTTGTAAAGTATTATATTATTTTAATTATTAGGGAAGCACTGTACTTTAGGGACCGGCGATTTTTTATAGTAGGTATTTTTTTTTTGGTAGAGTACATCCTTTATAGTGTAATTTTGAAAACCGCAAATCTAGCAAAACCATAGGTGCTGAGAAAAAAATCGCTAAAAGTTTCTTTCGGGATTGGCGGGATAGTGGGAGTATTAAGGGTGGGGAAGTTTACGTGGCGGGTCTAAATTAGGTTCCGAGCAGTAATGAGGTCAATGACATCTTCACATTCAAGGTCAAGACCCCAAAACTCAAAGTCAAGGCCCAAAAGTCAAGTTCATACAAAAAAACTGAATATTACCTTGTAACAAGCTCTCAGGTCATGTTCATTTTCAAGGCACTGTGAAACACGAAGATGAAGGTCAAAAAAAATATTGTAAGGCATTGTCTACTTCTGTGTGGTTTAAAAAAAAATAACCACGACGTGTAACCCTTCTAACCTAACCTGTCCGAGTCGGGGTGCCCCAAGTCCCGAGCTCGCTTCGCTCTCTCTTGCATCCTAAGTTATCATTGCCTTTTTACTAAGTCAAGCTATGTCGGGATTTGAGGCACCCCGACTCGGACAGGCTCAGTAGGTTCACTCAATGGGAAACTGGGGTCATTCCGCTGTCGCATGAGTAACTGCAGAGCAAAAGAACAAAGCAGAGCTACCGGAACACGGTTTGATAGTGTTCGTGTACATACATACGAACACTGACAACTGTCAGGGTCACTTACCTTCTATTACGTTTCGTTACCAATCTTTTATGAGTAGGAATTTAAACTTTATTATTTTTAATTTGATTAATTATATGATTTGCTTCATAATTGAATTCATTACGGTGGCAGCTATTTAAAAATTAATTAAACTTAAAACCTTACTATATTTATACTAAAAACCGTTAAAATCCGCTGTCACTTTGTCCGAACGTAAAACGGAACAACCTAGCAGTGGAATTCTTACATTATCTGTGAGAAAATGTCAATTTTGATTTTGAAACTAGGATTTTTTTTTCTCGGAATCTATGCGTTTGCTAGCTGTGTCAGTATTGGAAAAGTGTTCTACACGAAGACATCCGCATACACAAAAAAAATATGAAGCTTCGCACGCGCGGTCCCTAAAGTACAGTGGAGCCATTATTAGGACTATGTGGATATTCTTTGATTTTCTTTAATTTTTTGTGTTCTCAGTTTTAATGATGGTCTGGCAGTTTGAGTAGTTTATGCGGCCTACAAAAATGTCCTTTCTTTGGTAATGTTCGTCGAGTTGAGCTGCTTAAGTTCTGAGTTGAGCTCCATGATTACTGACAAATTACACTGCATTGCACTGACTGGATAGGTCCACTCAAATTTGTGTGGTTCTTTCCTCAAAATACCATTTCAGACACTAACCTACATGGTCCTCATATGGCCTGACCAAGATTATGTCTGGACTTTAAAAGAGACTGACCTCTGAGTTTGTTTGGGCCTTTCTTCTGAGTAGTCAGATAGGAAACGCCAAACTCATCTAGCAAATTTTTTATATAATTTTTTATCAATATCCGCATCGTCTTTCATGTCCGATCAGAAAACACTTTAAGCCTCGGTTCTAAGGTCTCGGTTGTCATTTTTAGACCTTTGACAGTTGTTACGGGTCGTCAGAAGCCCGAAAATCTGACAACCAGTCTTACCATGGGGTATCGTCTTACCCAGTAATGGTTGTGGAGGTCAGATAGGCAGTCGCTCCAAATATACTTTTAGAACTTACACACGATTTTCAAGGAACCGTTCTAGCTACTGGAATCCGTTCTTAGGAGACTGCCCTTAACTTTTTGATTTATTGCTAACTGCATTCACAGATGTTGCAAAAATGGTACATTTGGCAAAAAAAAAATACAATCCTTACGTTATATTTTTATGATGCCAATTGATGCAGTTTCGTGTAAGGATTAAAAGACTTCTATACGTACAGAGGTTAGAGTGCTAAAAAAGACGCAAATGAAAAAAACGTTCCCATTATGTCCATTTAGTAACAAATTATCGTGCAGAGATATAAAAAGTAGTTTGAATAGATACTATTGATAGTTTAAAAATACTGACCTTTATGACCACCTCATAGACGCAATTTAAAACCTCTTGATTCTTCATTACCTCAAAAAAAGTTTATAAAAAAAAATATTTGTATTTACAATAAGATGCATTTCTTTTTTCAAATCAATTGCATCGAATCGTTTTTGGGAAAATTTGTTCTCTACACAAGTTTAGTCCCATTGAGTTTTTCGATCTTTAAGAGAAACAGGATCGATTGGCAACAAAAAAAAGTTATTTTGTAAATTGTCCATATTCTTGCTGACTGTACTTTTTTTTCAGTCTGTAAATTCAGATCGAAATGTTTTAAGTAAGACAGTCTCCATAGAAGGTTTTCCTGTTTTTTTATTTTTATTTGTATTTAGACAGGCTATCGTACGTCGTTTGATAGGCCAAATTATCATACGCCCCCGTAATTATCGTACGGGTTGGCAACACTCTTGATAATTGCGTTGTATTTGTTTTTGTTTTTTTTGTTCTTCGACTATTTTTTTTTACTAAATCTGTAAATGCGGGTCCAAATGTTACAAAAAGTAAAGGAGAGTATTCTAAGAATTTTTGTATTTGTGTGTATCTGTGGGTACGAACGAGATGGAGCTTTTCACTTTGGCAGAAAATCACAAATAAAAAAAATAAAAGTTGTAATTCGACGACAGTATTACACACGGATATCTTTGGTACTTATACATATTTTCACCATTTGGGGATATCCACAGTTAGGACACTTATTATATTTTAAATTATAGTTATCAACATAACATCACGCCTGTTTTTCCCTAAACGGTTAGGCAGAGGTGACAGGTGGTCGGGTGGTAGACATAGTACACTCACATTTCGCCAGTTATGTTTAAGGCCCATGTAATTATAATTATTTTCAGTCACATTTCAATTTTCTTCAGAAAACGAGCATCAGTGTAACTCAGGTGGATAGCAACATGCATTAAATTGTCTTAATCAAATGTCTGCCTCCGATATAGGCTCAATTGAAGTCTATGATGAAATATATTAGCAGGGCCTGATGGCGTCTCCAGGGGCGTCGATTAAATACAATTATAGAGGGGCTAGAGAAAAATAAATCGTACTTATATTTTCAAATATCAACCATGCCGTACGTGTTGATACACACCATTTTGATATATTCAAAAATAGTTTAAAAGAATGTAAAGCGAGTACCTAGGTTACGTTTTCTTTTTGACTATTTAAACAAAAGATTGAGAACCTATACCGAAAACGGGATATTTACCATGTTTTTAGTTCTTAAAAACATGGTAAATATCCAGTTTTAAATAACCTTTAGTAGTGAAAAAACCATGTCAGTTTAAAATCCTATATTTAATGTACCTATCCAACTTAAAAAAAAAAAAAAAAACGACAGTGGCTGTAGGTTACTAAAAAACTTCGATGGCAAAAAACGAAAATACAGAACTAACGACACCGACTTCCGAAATAAAAGTTTTTTTTCACTTTTTGTATTTTTTTTGGATGTTGTTTTTTTTAAGAATAGAATAAGGATAAGAATCATTTATTTGCAGAAAATACAGGTGTTCCTAGTTGTAAAAGTTGGTGGTTTTAATGTACAGTCCATATTTTGCCTGTTTAGGGCATGCAAATTAATTTTACATTAATAAGTACTTACCTACTTATTTTAATAAGTTATAGGTACATAAAAATACCTTGGTTTTTTAAAAATATAATGAGGTACACACATAACAAAACTTAACCTAAAAATAACATTTTATGTACGTAACAACAATTCTTTAAACTACATAAAGTACATCACAAAACAAAAGGAAACTTAACATATTTGTTTTTCTTTATGTTGCAGAAATTCTTGTAAACTATAAAAACACTTTTCTATTAACCATCTACGAAGTTTAATTTTAAAATATTTAAATGGTAGCTCCCTTATGATCTTAGGTAATTTATTAAAAATTGTAATGCACATATGATAAACATTATTTTTGATTAGAGTTGTATTACAAAAAGGAACTAAAATTTTTTTTGCGTCTCTTGGTCTCTGTTTTGTGTAATTGTCACCTTTGAATCTAAAGAATTCATTATGTTTTCTCACAAAAACCGATACCTCAAACAAATACATGCCATGTCAAGGTCAAAAGTTTCAGTTTTATGAATAAAGACCTGCAAGATTTTTTTGTTAAAAGGTATTTAATTTTTTCTCTTATTATTTACACCGACACCAATTCGTATACTTGCTATGTAAACAATAGCGACAGGAAGCTTTATAACATTATCAACATACACAAAGTATGGATTATTAATTAAAGCTAACTCAAAAACTACCCAAGCAAAGTTAGTAACATTTATATTGGACCACCGCGCAAACTTCCTCTATCAAATGAAAGAAACAAATAAGATATGCCTGAACATACAGGGTAGATTTTTGAGATGGGGCATTAGTGGCAGCTACCTGAACCGTTGTAGCTACAGGAAACCGGTCTTAGGAGACTGTCCTTAACTTTTTGAGAAGTTTTGATCGGCACTCAGAGATTTTGAAATAATGTACAGACAGCACGAAAATGGGCAGTTTTCACAAATCATTTTAATGTCAATCGATCCTGTTTCTTATAAGGATCAAAAAACTACTGGACCAACTGAGGTTTGAGTACTAGAAAAGTTAAAAATTGCAAAAACCCTTTCCCTTACATTTCGTAGGAAATGAAACCCCAACCGACTTTTTACGATGTATACACTGGCCGAAAATAAATGAAAAATAATCGCATTTCAAATTTCAAACGAATACGCGTTATAATTTTATTTGATTTGAGAAAGTCTGAAAGTTCATAATTATTTGACATATTTATTAATTAATTCTCAGAACGTCGGATCACAAGCAACAAACTTATCTTGCTCTCAAAGCAAATAAAATTATAATGCGTATACGTTCAAAGTTTTTTTTTTTTTGTTTATTTTCGGTTAGTCTGTCCATCATAGAGTAAAGATATTTTGTTTCAATAATTTTGACGTTTCAGACTTAGGAAACGTTAAAAAAGACAGTCGATGTGTAAATGTTAATGGTGTGATATCTTCCGGGCTACCAGTTCAGGTAGGTGTACCTCAAGGCTCAATACTGGTTCCATTCTTGTTCTTAGTGTATATCAATGATGTACTACTGTTTGCAGATGATACTTCACTTATTTTTAAAGTATACAGGAATAGACAAGATTTGGATGATGTAAACAGTGCACTCGCAATGGTTACGGATTGGTTTTCGACAAATAACCTAGTTCTCAATGCCAAGAAAACGAAATGTGTAAAGTTCGCCCCCTCCAAATGTTAGAAATCTAGGACCCAACATCGTCTTAGACAAAGAGTTGCTTGAAATTGTAAACTCGGCAGTTTTTCTGGGCAGAACAGTAGATGCCAAACTTCAGTTGGGCCAACATATATCGAGCCTAGCGGGAAGGCTCAGTAGTTCTAGTACTCAAACCTCAGTTGGTCCAGTACAGTTTTTTGAAACGGCATCGCTTGGCATCAAAAACTGTTTTTTTGAAAACTGCCCATTTTCTTGCTGACTGTATTTTTTTTTTATTCTGTGAATGCAGATCAAAATGTCTCAATAAGTTAAGGAAGACCGTTTTTTTGTAGCTACAACGGTTAAGGTAGCTGCCTTTACTGCCTCATCTCAAAAATCCAACCTGTATACAGGGGGGTCACTTGTAATTTGACGTATTCCTTCCAGGACGTGGATAGTGTGACCCATTTGCACAGTTGAATTGAATGAATTATCGCCTAGACATTATGGGGTAAGCACCCCATATTGTCTAGGCGAAAATTCATGGGATTCGAGAAAACCCTACTTCTATGTTTTTTTGAATTTTTTTTAGAATTCGTCACTAAATCTTCTCTAAACTCTTAAAATGAATGGCTTTTTTTAAGACTCTTTTTGACTAAAACCCACCCGTGTTCCTTCAGTTGCCTATATGTTGCCAGGGGCCACGGTATCCCTTTCGGACTTTCCCGCGACCCCGGCAGGCATCAGCACAACTGACGGGGTCCGCTAGGGGGATCCCGTCAGTTGCGCTGACATCTATTTGAGGCGCGCGTGGAACATAACGCGCCGTCGACCCGAGCCTGGTCCTATCGACTCCGCAGGCCCGCGCCTTCGGTGGCCGGGAATCGGCCTGGGATTCCCGACGCCCAGGGCGTCTCCTGCGGCAGCTAGGGGCGTGAGGGCGCGAAATTTGCCTCTTCCCTCACGCGTTCCGCCTCCTCCTTCGCGAGTATTACTGCTTCTCAGAAGGAGGTGACGGCTTCCCATGCCCTCTCGCTCCATACCATGGCCTGGACCAGGGCCGGACGTGGAAGATCACCACCGCCGATCGCATCCACAAGGACACGGCGGTGCCCCACCCCAAGCCGGGCACACCTCCACCGTATGCTCCACCGTGTCCTCTAGGCGATCCACACAATGGTGACACCCGGGCATTTGCTCCCGCCGTATCCCGAACAGGAACCTCCCGAAACAACCGTATCCGGTGAGGACGTGCGTCAGGCGGAAGGTGAGGCTCTTATTATTCTTCTAACTTCTGTTGTAAAGTCTTACACTGTACATGTTTTGCTGACGCGGTGGCTTGTACCAGACGTGCGTCATTTTATTACTATAAATATACATACATTACAATAAATCAGCGAATGCGATTACTGCTACGCGGTGACGAACATTGGAGAAAGGAATCGCCAACAGTATACTTGTAAACACTATTTATACGTCATAAACCTAACGGGAACTAAGTGATCTTTTATCTACGCGCTTCAACCCAAACAACCAACAATTCTGCAAGTGTACGAATCGTGCATTTTATGGTCCTTCGAGCCGGATATTCGGTGTTGTTGTGTCTCTTTATGGTAGCGGATCGGTTTAGCTGGTCTCCCAGAAGCGGGTCGCTCCAGTTAGATTGTGAAACCGCATAATATCGTAACCGAGATGCAAAGGTGCTGAGTTCCACCGAACATTTTAAATCAAGGAAGATAAAACAAGATTTCAAACGGAGAAGACTACAAGCAACGCAGTGGCCTTCCCAACACTGTTCAACGCTCTCTTGTCATCGAAAATGACGTGCCAGGTCTCTTGAGCCATCTAACAACGGTAACAACAAGAAGCATCAATATGGATAAACTAGAATTGCAGTCAACGTGCTTCGAGAACATCAAACATTATATTGTGCTAATTATCGCAAGGATTCCTCATCACGAAAAACTGTGGAATACTTGAAGAAACGCTTGTCGTCGCTAGAAAACCAATGGCAAGACTTCGAAAGCAGGCATGCTCAACTGTTCCTGGAACTAGAAGATAAGAATATAGCATACTTCAAGGATGACATCTATGGGAAAACTAAAGAAATGTTCTTATAAACTAAAACGGACATCACTAACAAACTGGCGTCTTTGGGCAAACAAAACGTGAAGTTCGACCTAAGTGGGACTTCAGAAGATGTCACAAAAACTGGACTCCAGTACTTTGAGTGACTACATGATGGTGTTAGGGTTAAAGGTTGGACACCAAAGGAAAGACCGTTCTAAGGATTTCAATAATACGTTTATTATCATTTTCTTTATATATGGAAGGTGTGTTTAACTAGTATTATGTGAGACGTGTGATCCCACACAAGGCCAAAAGTATAGTACAGTCACTATGAGAAAGTAAGGATCTCATCAAGTGGCTAAGGGCGGGCTCGGATAGAAAAACTAATATTTATGAGTTAGAAAGAGAAAGACGATAGTGTTGAAGTAGGATTGATTTGTTTTTGCTATACTCCAACACGCCCCCTCAAAAATAAATCTCTTTATAGCATTGTCCCGGAGATGCTTATCATACCTATAGATTTAATTTCTGTATATGATTTAGGAATTTGAAATATTAAAGATTCAGCACACAACATAAAGTTAGTAGTTTTCATAAATACTGTCCTCATCATTCTCATTATAAGAAACTGTGAGCATGTTTTGGATCCTACTACTTCGTCTCAAATTTTAATTGTCTTGAGATAAAGTTAACTCATTGCCATTGTGATATGAAGACCAGTTCAAGCGCTCCCCTGTATCATACAGATTTATTAGCAGGTATTGTTTCCGTTAGTTTACTTATACAATCTGAATGATTTATCAGATTCACACCTCTTTTCAAACGGGTGTCCAAAGTCGAGAGTTGTCAACAGAATTATTACTATTTTTAGCCATAATCCGTTCAGACGCAGGTTTCACTGGCCTATTTAATGGAAGTTAATCTCATTCATTATCACATCTCTAACTCCAATAAACTGTTTCCGTTTGTTTACTTATACAATCTGAATGCTTTATCAGATTCACACCTCTTTTCAAAAGGGTGAACAAAATCAGAGTTGTCAACAGAGTTATGCTACGTCTAGCCATAATCCATTCGGGCGCAGGTTTCACTGGCCTATTACCACATCTCTGATTCCAACAAACTTTTCATCTACCACAACCCACACCTTTTTTTTTGCGTTGGAAATTATCAAATAACTTCTCCCGCTCTGGGTGGAGCGGGAGGGCGTGTCAGACTCTTACTGACTAAAACCCACCCGTGTTCCTTCCGTTGCCTTTACGTTGCCAGGGGCCACGGTATCCCTTTCGGACTTTCCCGCAACCCCGGCAGGCATCGGTCCTAACGGACCCCTTCCGTTGTGCTGACATCTCTTTGAGGCGCGCGTGGAACACAACGCGCCGTCGACCCGGGCCTGGTCCTTATCGGACGGCGAGCTACCCATTGCTCACCGTCCGCAAGCCCGCGCCTACGGTGGCCGGGAATCGGCCTGCGATTCCCGACGCCCAGGGCGTCTCCTGCGGCGGCTAGGGGCGTGAGGGCGCGAAATTTGCCTCTCCCTCACGCGTTCTGCCTCCTCCTTCGCGAGCATTACTGCTTCGCAGAAGGAGGTGACGGCCTCCCATGCCCTCTCGCTCCGTACCATGGCCTGGACTAGGGCCGGACGCGAGAGATCCCCGCCACCGATCGCCTCCACGAGGACACGGCGATGCTCTGCCCAAGCCGGACAGACCTCCACCGTATGCTCAACCGTGTCCTCCGGGCGATCCACGCAGTGATGACACCCGGGCGTTTCCTCCCGCCTGATGCGAAACAGGAACCTCCCGAAACAACCATGTCCGGTGAGGACCTGCGTCAAGCGGAAGGTGAGGACGCCGTGGCGCCTCTCTAGCCACTCCTCAAAGAGGGGACTTATCGCCGCAATAGTGGCGTGCCCAGCACTGGGTTGCGACAATCGCACTCTCCATGACGCCATGAGATCCCGCCGGAGCTCTATCCGCTGTGCCGCGATTTCTCGCGGAAACGGAGTTACGCCCCGGCGTTTCGACTCCTCGCGCCACTCCCAGATATGCGCGAGGACTTTTGCCTCCAGATCCCATGGCGGTAATCCGGCAAGGAGGCTCGCCGCCTCACCGGAGACCGTGCGGTATCCCCGGACCAGCCGGGTGGCCATGACCCTCTGGGACGCGTTCAACCGGCGGGCTGGCCGCCGCCTCAATGAACGCGCCCAAACCGGTGCCCCGTAAAGGCCCATGGACCGCACGACCCCCGCGTATAGCCTCCGGCAGGAGGCGTTTGGACCCCCTAGATTGGGCAGGAGCCGCTTCAAAGCAGCCCCGGCCCGCTCCAGTCTGGGAGCCAAACGTCGGAAGTGCTCCACGAAGTTCCACCGGCTGTCGAGGATAAGTCCAAGGTACTTCATCGTCGACTCGATGCCGATGTGAACTCCTCCTACCGTTATTTGGGACCCTAACGGTGGCGCGTTCCGAGGACCATGAAAACACATGGCCTCGGACTTTGCAGGGCCACCTCGAGTCCCAATTGCCGGATTCTGCCCACGATTGTCGCAACCCCGTGTGTCGCTAGTTCGGCCGCCGCCTGGTGCGACCTCCGCTGCGCCAGGACCAACGTGTCGTCAGCGTAGCAAACGACGCTGACGCCGTTAGGGAGGTCAGCGCGCAGCACCCAGTCGTATCCGATGTCCCACAGATGCGGCCCCAGGACCGATCCCTGTGGGACACCGCACGACATCTCTCGCCGGTTCCATTCTCCCTGGTGACCGGGGTAGATGACGGCCCTGTCCGTCAAATAGGCCTCGACCACACGACAGAGGTAGGTCGGCATCCGGTGATACCGGAGTGCCTCCCTGATGCAACTCCAGGGCAGGGTATTGAAGGCATTGGCGATGTCTAGAGACACCGCCAAGACGACCCCACCCCGGGCCACAGCGTCCCCCGTCGTGAGGGCTCGCACGCGCATGATAGCGTCCGCTGTAGAGCGCCCCCTGCGGAAACCAAACTGGCTCTCCGCCAAATCCGGCCCCACCCGCACCAGCCGCCCGACGAGGCGGTCTGCAATGACTCTTTCAAAAAGCTTGCCCACCTCATCGAGCAGCACTATGGGCCGGTAAGCGGACGGAGAGTCCGCAGGGCGCCCCGGCTTCTTGATGAGGACCAGTTTCCCCGTCTTCCAGCGAAGTGGGAACTGGCCCCTCTCCAAGCATGCGCTTAGGAGCCCTCTTAGTCGAGGCCCGAGAGCCTCCAAGGCCAGGACCCAGGCTTTCCCAGGTAAGCCGTCGGGTCCTGGGGCGGTATTTTTGGCATTCAGCCTACGTACCGCCACTCTCATCTCTACCTCGGTCACCTCCGGAGCATCGTCGTCGTCGTCGGCGGTGTGATCCGCATCGGGCACCGCAGTAGGCGGAGCCATGGGCGGGGAGGCATGTTCCCCTCTCGAAGGGAACAGAGCGCTCACCACGTCCCCCACAAGCTGCGGCCGGAGACTGCGTCAGCGGGGGAGCCCATGGGCGGAGTTTCTCCCGCACCATCTTGTATGGGCGTCCCCACGGGTCCCTGTTCAGAGTCTCCAGCGACTCCTCGCGGGCCACTCCCCTGGCCCGCAGGATCTCCGCTTGGAGGGCGGTCTTCGCCGCTCTGTACCCCTCGTATAGCTCCGCATGAATAGCTTCCGTATCCGGAGGACGAATACGGAGCCTGCGGTGCCTGGTGTACCGGCGTCGCGCAGCAACGCACGCATTGCGCAGTGTCGTCAACTGTTGCGACCACCAGTACACCTGGCGCGAGGCACGTCCGGGCTGGACACGGGGCATTGCCACGTCACATATTTCGGACATGGCCTCCCGGAACCACTCCGCCTCGTCGTTGATGTCGGCAGGCCTGTCCGGTGGTGACACCCAGGCCTGCACGATCGAGGCTTCCAGGAGGAGCTCCCGGTCCAGCTGCTTCAGCGCCCACCGCGGACCACTCGGGGCCTGTCGGACCGGCGCGCTCGAGGTCTGGGCGGAGACGTCAAACCGGATGTACCGGTGATCGGAATAGGTCTCCACCCCCTCCATGACGCGCCAGTCAATTACACGCGGCGACAGAGCGGGGCTGGCGAACGAAATGTCCACCACTGATTCACCCCGCATCCGCACACACGTGGGGACAGAACCCCGGTTCAGGACGACCAGGCCTGTCTCCAGAGCCCAGTCCTCCACCATCCTGCCCCGTGTGTCCGTATATCGGGAACCCCAAGCCACATTCTTGGCATTGAAGTCCCCGAGGACGAACACGGGAAGGGAACAGAACCCGACGACGACGACTCTCAACTCCGCAAGGGAGTTGTGGAACTCGGCAAGAGTACGGCTCGGGGAGAAGTATACCCCTACCACAACGATCTCCCCGAACCGTGCTGCAACGCAACCCCGTCCTCTCTTAACAGCCTCGAGGGACGGAGTACCGGCGGCGGCCGACGAAATTAGGGTCACTGAGCCGCTCAGGTCCTCCACCCAGTCGTCCCTGGGCGGGACAAAGTACGGCTCAGCGACCACGGCGATGTTAATCGACTACTGCGCCATGCTCTGGAGCAACAGATCCTGAGCTGCGGCGCAGTGGTTGATGTTCGCCTGGAGGAGGCGTAATGGGGCCATTATTGGCACTCCATGTCAGCCCCCTCCCGTGCCCCCTGTGAGGGCCCTGCCGCGGCGGCTGCGGCGGCGACAACGACGGTAGTAGTGGAGGCGGCAACGGCGGCGGTGGTGGCGGCGGTTGCGGCCGTGACGGCGGTGGCGGAGGGCTTGCCTTTGGCTTTGGCGGGTGGGGCGCAGGCCTTGCTCCCAATCCGGTGATTGGCCGGCTTGCCAGCTGCCGCACATACAGCGCAGTGCGGCGTGGCGTCACACGAGCCGGCCTTGTGACCGGCCTGACCACAGCGGTAGCAGTGTCCGCTGCGGTCCACCTCCGAGGTGCATTTAGCTCCCACGTGGTTGCCCACATGGCAGCGGAAACACCTCAGAGGTCTGGGTTCCAGCAG
Organism: Xanthia icteritia; assembly: GCA_949128155.2. Lineage (NCBI taxonomy): Eukaryota > Metazoa > Arthropoda > Insecta > Lepidoptera > Noctuidae > Xanthia > Xanthia icteritia. The sequence goes on from OX421948.2 coordinate 21,151,800, forward strand.
TTTGTCCTGCGCGGAGACCCAGCCCACCAATAGTCTTTGGCCCTCCCCGGCTATTTTCTTGGCCGCCGACACTGGGCAGCTCACCGTAACGGCTCGCATCCCCGTGTAGTCAGGACGGATGGTGCCTGCCCTCACCTGCTCGGCAGAGCACCCTCCAGTCCTAACGACAGCGGCCACCACCTGTCCCTCCGTCACTGAGTCGTCCAAGCCCAGAATACGCATATCAGCGCATTTGGTGGGCCTGGACACTCGGGCCTCGTCCGCATTTAGGGACGCCCTAAGCCTTGCGGCCAGAGCGTCAGCGGCCGGACCACTTGCCGCACCGGGGACCTCCAGCATCCGGGCCCCAGTCGCCGTGACCCTTACCCGGATGCCATCGGCGGCGCCTATCTCCTTAAGGTCCACCGCCGCTCCCACCTTGGCGAGCACGTCGCCGTAGGACACGCCCTTCTTTTCCGCCTCTGGCTGTAGTGTTATCACTACCGCTGCGGACTTCGGGGCGCGGAGCCTAGCCGCGACGCTTCGCTCCTTGCGCCGCTGCCGCCTCTCCTTCCTTTTGGCCGCCCTCTTTGCCTTACCCGCCGTCCTCTTTTCCCCGGCTATTTGCCATTCAGCATCAGCCGGAGTAGCTTTAGGAGGCGGGGGCGGCTGTTTCGCCGCTAGGTCCGGGGCGCTCGCCGCCACGGCCGGGGCCCTCGCCGCCTGACTAGCCGGCCCACCCTTGGTCTTGGTCTGCCCCGACGAACCTGGTTTGGCCGGGGCAGCTGCGGTGGCGGCATACGATGTCGCCTTCCGCTGGCCAGAGGCCGGCATGCTCGCCGCTAAGGGGGGGCGCAGAACAATGGCTTCGAGGGCGGAAAACCGAGACCGCAGGGAGGCCATCTCCTGCCGCACCAGGGTCAGGACCCGGTCCTCAGCAGGCATGGGCTGTACCTGCCCATGCTGCTCCTTCCCCTGCGGCACCTCACGGGGGCCGACGAAATTAGGGTCACTGAGCCGCTCAGGTCCTCCACCCAGTCGTCCCTGGGCGGGACAAAGTACGGCTCAGCGACCACGGCGATGTTAATCGACTACTGCGCCATGCTCTGGAGCAACAGATCCTGAGCTGCGGCGCAGTGGTTGATGTTCGCCTGGAGGAGGCGTAATGGGGCCATTATTGGCACTCCATGTCAGCCCCCTCCCGTGCCCCCTGTGAGGGCCCTGCCGCGGCGGCTGCGGCGGCGACAACGACGGTAGTAGTGGAGGCGGCAACGGCGGCGGTGGTGGCGGCGGTTGCGGCCGTGACGGCGGTGGCGGAGGGCTTGCCTTTGGCTTTGGCGGGTGGGGCGCAGGCCTTGCTCCCAATCCGGTGATTGGCCGGCTTGCCAGCTGCCGCACATACAGCGCAGTGCGGCGTGGCGTCACACGAGCCGGCCTTGTGACCGGCCTGACCACAGCGGTAGCAGTGTCCGCTGCGGTCCACCTCCGAGGTGCATTTAGCTCCCACGTGGTTGCCCACATGGCAGCGGAAACACCTCAGAGGTCTGGGTTCCAGCAGTTTGTCCTGCGCGGAGACCCAGCCCACCAATAGTCTTTGGCCCTCCCCGGCTATTTTCTTGGCCGCCGACACTGGGCAGCTCACCGTAACGGCTCGCATCCCCGTGTAGTCAGGACGGATGGTGCCTGCCCTCACCTGCTCGGCAGAGCACCCTCCAGTCCTAACGACAGCGGCCACCACCTGTCCCTCCGTCACTGAGTCGTCCAAGCCCAGAATACGCATATCAGCGCATTTGGTGGGCCTGGACACTCGGGCCTCGTCCGCATTTAGGGACGCCCTAAGCCTTGCGGCCAGAGCGTCAGCGGCCGGACCACTTGCCGCACCGGGGACCTCCAGCATCCGGGCCCCAGTCGCCGTGACCCTTACCCGGATGCCATCGGCGGCGCCTATCTCCTTAAGGTCCACCGCCGCTCCCACCTTGGCGAGCACGTCGCCGTAGGACACGCCCTTCTTTTCCGCCTCTGGCTGTAGTGTTATCACTACCGCTGCGGACTTCGGGGCGCGGAGCCTAGCCGCGACGCTTCGCTCCTTGCGCCGCTGCCGCCTCTCCTTCCTTTTGGCCGCCCTCTTTGCCTTACCCGCCGTCCTCTTTTCCCCGGCTATTTGCCATTCAGCATCAGCCGGAGTAGCTTTAGGAGGCGGGGGCGGCTGTTTCGCCGCTAGGTCCGGGGCGCTCGCCGCCACGGCCGGGGCCCTCGCCGCCTGACTAGCCGGCCCACCCTTGGTCTTGGTCTGCCCCGACGAACCTGGTTTGGCCGGGGCAGCTGCGGTGGCGGCATACGATGTCGCCTTCCGCTGGCCAGAGGCCGGCATGCTCGCCGCTAAGGGGGGGCGCAGAACAATGGCTTCGAGGGCGGAAAACCGAGACCGCAGGGAGGCCATCTCCTGCCGCACCAGGGTCAGGACCCGGTCCTCAGCAGGCATGGGCTGTACCTGCCCATGCTGCTCCTTCCCCTGCGGCACCTCACGGGGGCCAGCTCCTCGGAGCCCTGCCAGGTCCGCTCGGAGCTCCTCGTTCTCCTTTCGGAGAAGCTCCATGGCGGCTGTCAAGCGGGCGACCTCCGCCCGCATCTCGGACATTCCGTCCGACGGAGGCCTGAGGACATAGGTCTCCGCTGCCGCCAAAATAGAGGCCATGGCCGCGGGTATGGCCTTGTCTTTGGAGGACTGAATCCTCTTCAAGGCCACACCCTTGATTGCCGCTGCCACGACCTCCGCAAACCTAGCCGCTCGCTCCGAATTGGAGCCGCCAGCGGCGTCCGGCTCACCACCTGCGGGTTGCGTAAGGGCCGCCCCGGTGCTGGTCCCTACAGGCTGGTGCTCCTTAGAGGATGGCCTCTCCAGCTCAGCTGGGCTGGCCTGGCTCGGCTCGCCGGCCTTCTTGGTCGTGAGCCCTCTACCCACACCTTTTCCCCGGGCCGCACCCCGCCGACTGGAGTGGATCTTTGCCCGATGGGCTGAGCCCGAGACCCACTCGTCAGCGGACGACCCCTCTCCCGGTTTGGAGCGCTTCCGGAGGAACTTCCGGTTCCTCCCAGCAGCTCCCACCACTTCGCGCTCCGAGCTCTGACTTGAGCTCCTTGCGCCCGATGCAGCGTCGGACTCCGACCCCGCATCACTCCCCTCCTTTCTGTTTTGTTTGTTTTTATTTTTATTTTCCATATCTGTTCCCACGAGTAATTATCATTTTATCGTCTCAAAAAATTGTGGTTCGCACTAGCGACTAATTCCTTAGCTACCCATTAATCAAGCTTACAACCTCCCTCACGGTGCGCCGCCGCTTGGAGGTTTGGGGTAATTTTTTATAGAGGATTTCTTCCTCGCGGCCCGGGCGGTTAAGCCAAGACCCTCGACCCCCGTCAAGTGCCAGAGACATGACCTTGACACTCTTCGGGGCTACGAGACCAACGGTGGCAGAAGAAAAGACTTCCTCCTGCCTGCCCGACGGCAGTGTTAGTGCACGCCGAGCCCGCACTCCAACGCTGCTTAACGTGTGCTCTCTCCGAGTACACGTTAGAGCGTTCCTCCGACAGGATATTGGCATACGGGCAACGAGACCCCTTAGGCATAAAGTACCTAATGGGGAGTCATTGCCCGTACCCCAGGGTGCACCGTCCCGGAGACTGGCCTTCCCCCCGGACGCATCCATAAGGGAACTCCAGCCCACAGGCACACGGGGAGGTTTCCTGTCCAAGCACCCCACCACAACCCACACCTTATAACCATTTGGTTCATAACCAACGAAAATTCCCTTTGACCATTTATTGTCAAATTTCGTTTTATTACTTTTATTAACAAAATAAACAGTAGAACCAAAAGCTTTTAAATACTTCAGTTGTGGCTTAGTATTATGCCATAACTCATAAGGTGTGTCCAACCTCAGTGCTTTCGTGGGACTGATATTTATTAAACAAGTAACACAGTCTCACCCCAGAACGATTGATCTAATTTAGATCCTTGTACCATTGTACGACTCCATTATGTTATTGTTCTTATCATACGTTCGGCAATACCATTTAAAGCCGGAGTATATTGCACTGTTAAGTGGTAGCTAATACCTATCCGCGCACAGAACTCTTTAATTTCATTGGATACACATTCCCCTCCGATGGAGGGGTCCATCATCACAACATAAGTTAACAATTTTCAGACAAAAACGAGCTTCGCTTTTTGCGACATAATCCCGAAACGTTATAAAAACATGTGTATTCATCCACACAAATCACAAAATAATACACACATCAACACGGTCTAGGGATATTTCATACTCAATTAAATAACTCGAAAAGTACTGGCCGCATTGTAATCTTTCATACACCGATTTGTTTGTAATTTATCTCAGACTAATTCCAAATTCAAATTTTTGAAAATTCTTTTGTTTCGGTGGCATAAAAATGTCTTGATGTGTAGGAGAGGGAATTTTCATTTGTGTGAAATTTAGAAAACAGTACGAATTACGTTTAGTTACAGTTTTTTTTCATTTTTAAACGAAAGATAAAGTTAAAATTGAGGTATTGTAGCCATGCAACGCCAACATTTGACGAGGGCGGAGATGTTACGAGCTGTGGGAATGCTGGAAGCTGGGTCTGTTCAGCGTAATGTTGCTGAGGCCATAGGGACCCACCAAAATGTAATTTCAAGATTGTGGACACGCTATCGTGCCACAGGTGAAGTAGCGGAGAGGCACCGGGGGCCAAGTCGCATCACTACCCCCAGACAAGATCGATTTTTGCAAATTACTGCGCGAGCTCAACCAAATGCAACGGCGACTCAATTGGTCCAAAGGCTGCGAGTGGAACACCAAGTGCTTGTGAGTGACCAAACTGTAAGAAGGCGACTGCATGAAAGCAATCTACGCTCTCGTAGACCACTCCGGGTCCCACCTTTACGGAGAGGCAATCGTGGACGACGATTAGAATGGGTTCGGAACCACGTGGACTGGGGCCGTGAGCAATGGTCCAATGTGCTGTTCACGGATGAATCCAGGTTCGGCTTCCATCCAGATTCACGAAGGACGCGTGTTTGGCGAGTTCCTGGACGATGGAGCCGTCTTCAGAACCCTCAGGAAGTTCACCCATACCAAAGAGGAACAATTATGGTTTGGGCAGGAATTCGTCTTGGAGGACGGACGGATCTCGTTTGGGTGCGGGGCAATATGACGGCAGAACGATACGTCCAACAGGTGCTGGGGCCCGTAATCTTGCCCCACAGAACACAAATGGGGCAAGATTTCCTGCTCATGCACGACAATGCCCGGGCACACACGGCGAGAACGGTAGCAGCTTGGTTACATACACACAATGTTAGGGCCTTAGACTGGCCTGCTCAATCGCCAGATCTAAATCCCATTGAGCATGCGTGGGATATGCTGCAAAGAATAGCTCTGAAGGAAGTTCCTGAAAATCTGGCTACAGAAGATCAACTTTTTGCGCACCTCAGAAGGACATGGGACAATATTCCGCAGCAAGACATTGACAACCTTGTTCTGAGCATGCCGAATCGTTGCCGATGTGTTATGAACATCATGGGCGCTTTCTCAGACTACTAACTTCAAGTTTATAAACACAAATTAAATGATTTTTCTATTTTTTTCAGTTTTTACTCATAAATTAAAAGTTAATTCATATACGGTTTCCGTCTATGCTTCATTTTTTTTCCATAAAATCCTGAAATTTATATCGAAGTACCTTAACCATTATTAAAAAATGGTAGAATATTAAATAACGTATCTTTTAAATATATAAATGTCATATAAATAATTAACACATTGATAGTAATTCACTTTTTAAAAAATATCCCTAGACCGTGTTGATGTGTGTATTTGCCATCAATAGACGAAGGAGTTAGGACCATGACATCTGTGTGCACTTTAAATAGAGATCGTTTCAAATATTTTGTTTTGATTTGTTAAATTCCAAACATGCTTGTTTTTCAAAAATACAAGCTTCACACAATTTATCACTTGGCATAATATTATCAATTTAATCAATATCAGAAAATAGTTTCTTTCTATTTCCATATTTTGATTTGCTAATATGGCCCAATCTTTGATGTCACAATTCATAAGTATTATTTACGACTCTATTTAATGAGCATCCGCTATTTAAAGCATGTTTAAAAAGCAGAAAGTTAACGCCGATTAGATTGTTCAAAGACTCACCCTTTATTACCAGCTTACCATCATTGTACACAACAACACTGCCGTTTTTATCAAAAACGACAGTCATTCCTGCTTGCTGCACTTTCCTTACCGATAGTAGGTCCTACAACCTACTCCCATATCCCTAGGATATATATAGGAACAGAAAAGTACATCCTGAAGTATGCCTGGTGCGCCCATCTCACTTGTAACCGGGAGATGATTACCTTTCTTCGTCACTTGTATAAACGTGCCATTGTGATCTTTTGTAAGAAAAACAATGCTTTTTCAAATGTCCCTTTTGCCGTTTTCACAAAAGCTAATTTTATATTGTCTTCAGTCATTGTCTCCATTGCGGTGATGATGCTGCTGTAGCTGCTCGGTGCACATGCAGCCGTAAGTTCGGTGACAAGGAGCTTCATCGTCGATAACGATCAGTACTTCCATTTCACATAGTAGATTGCGAATTCGAAATTTCCTCACACTATACTTATCTCCATCAAATTGTCTAATGTTCCTTTTAAATCTTAAATCCATTTTCAAGCACTCTCACTAAAATAACTTTTTTATTTATATTGGTAAATGCATAGAGAGTTTTTATTATTTAGTGTCCTTTAATTTCACTTTATATTATTTATTATTCTCACTCTGGCTTAGCGCTTCTGGGCCCATAACCTGTTGGGGTTAAAGGTTGGACACCAAAGGAAATACCGTTCTAAGGATTTCAATAATACGTTTATTATCCTTTTCTTTATGTATGGAAGGTGTGTTTAACTAGTATTATGTGAGACGTGTGATCCCACACAAGGCCAAAAGTATAGTACAGTCACTATGAGAAAGTAAGGATCTCATCAAGTGGCTAAGGGGGGCTCGGATAGAAAAACTAATATTTATGAGTTAGAAAGATAAAGACGATAGTGTTGAAGTAGGATTGATTTGTTTTTGCTATACTCCAACAGAAGGAACTCTAAAAACTGAAGATGACGACAACTACAAAAACTGCACGACTTTCTATACGAGTACTAACCTCGAAACGCAGTTCATAGCATACGAAACGATGTAGTCAGCTAAGAAAGAAAATCCTACAGCTCGAGAAAAATCATCCAACTGGAAAACATTCAACAAGTAAACCCAGATGAAGAAACATAACTACCGATAGCGTCAATCAAAATCACACAAATAACTATCACACTTTACATGGAAAATGCCCATTTTGCAACGGAAGTCACGTATTGCGCCAATGTGACAAATTCCTTCAAATGGATTTCGCCATACGAAATGACACAGTTTCGAAATTGCAGTTCTGCAAAAACTGTTTGTTCAGCCACGGAAATTACGAGTGCAAATCAACGAAAACTTGCCAAAAATGTAACTTGAAACACCACACACTACTGCACAATTCGGACAAACAAAATAAAACGTTATCGACTAGAAAAAACAACATTGAGCAACGCTCTTCATCATCAACTCCACAACCAAAATTTAACCATTTTAAGACAACATGGAAGTTCTACTGACTACGGTCCAGCTGAGAGTGCGTGCGCTACTCGATCAAGGCTCACAAGTGAACTTGATCATAGAAAACACTTCACAAATGTTTCGTCTTCCTCGGAACGGGATCAACGCATCAGTATCGGGAATCTGCTCTGTTTCTAGAGAATGCAGGGGAAAACTGAAATTTACATGCCAAATATGTGAGCACCATGTATCACATAATTAATTTATACAGGATGAAATTGAATAGACGCGACAAATTTAAATATATAATTCAACGTGCTACAAAGAAAATATAGAGTATGTCATTAAGGAAAATTAATAAAAAATAAAAAAGTTGCTAAAACCATGAAAACAATAAAAGTATCAACTAAATAATTCCTCGTATTACCGCTATCGTAAATTTCGCATAGTAGTACTAACCTACATAGGTACAAAGTACCTATGAATCAACCGCTTCGCGCTGCCGCGCGCCGCCCCGCGCCCGCGTTGCCGCGCGCCGCCCCCGCCCCGAACCCGAGCTACCGCGCTTTTGATTACCGCGGCCCCGCGTGCGCATGAAAACATTGTAAAACCAACTTTCCCTTCATACTTTTAATCGGCTTAGGACAATCAAAATACAATAAACTAAGTAAAATTAACGAAATTATTTTTGTAACAATTTGTAACAAAAGCACGTACCTACCTAAGTTGAAATCTTCGCTGCGTTTCACGTAAGTTTCTTGTCTTGTCACACAACCATGTTTAATAACTGGTCGTTGGTTAATGGCACACGACTGTTTCCTCTCGTCCTAGGCATCTTACGTAATTACGATAAAGTCCGGTACACTAACACAACAGGATAACTCATGTAGCAAATCTCAGGGTAACAATTTCACGATACACCATCGAATAATCGCAATATTGAAAATTGCGTGCGCGTCCGTGACCTCTCCTAGAGATGTTTTCGGGAGACTGAAAGGCGCGGCGGGCGCGGGGCGGGAGCAGTGCGGGCGGGCGGACAGCGGGGGCTGGCCGAGAACAGGGAAGGGATGCAAAATAATTGCGCAAGCGGCTTGGCAACGTCGCACGCCTCTACTTCATAGAAATTGTTAAAATTAGGTAAATGACCGCAATCGCAAAGCGTTGCCATACTTCACGAGGTTATGAACTCTGCGATGAATGGATTGCATTTCTGACGCGCCTAAATTGATACTTTAATTTTTTGGTTGTTTTTAATTTATCTTATTTAACTGGAACGCCACAAAATCGTGTCTACGTGAAGACAATAACTTAGTTTGCACTATCTAAGCCGAAAATTACACGATTTTTTTTCACAATTTATGTTTCGGAAATAACAATTTAAAATGATTAGGTAACCGTTACTGAATCTCCCATTTCAATTTGTCGCATGTTTTCAATTTCAACCTGTATATTGTTGCTTCATTTTTAATTATTTTTACCTATTGTGATATAGTAATTTTATTCTAGGTGCATCGTCTTCACATATAATTACGAGTATATAACTAATGTACTTATACAAAATATTGTAAAACATTTTAAGAGTAACGGTGGACACTTGCTCATTCTTCTCCATGCGAAAACTACCTTTTGAAAGACGCTACTAGAATCAATTCAATTTTTTATTTTTATTTCGACGTTTAAAAGTGCCTTATAAGGGTGCTATTTGAAATAAATGATTTGACTTTTGACTTTGACTTTGACAACCACGTTACATGGAGGAGCTCGGCTGACGCTGACTTATATAAGACAGCGTTACTGGATCGCTGGCGGTAACCGGGCCGTCAATAACCAACTTCGACTTAGATGTGTACGCTGTCATCGCTTCAACAGAACAGATGGCTATCAACTGATGGGCGACCTACCACAGCAAAGGATCACTCCGTGTCCACCGTTCACGCACACAGGAGTAGACTTTACCGGTTATGTGGATGTTGTGTTGTGTTTAAAACAAGGGTCCAGGTGTAAAAACTTCAAAGGGATACATAGCCATATTTATATCTAAGGTGACGAAAGCCGTTCATATTAAACTCGTGTCAGACCTTAGCACAGAAACGTTTATGGCGACCTTCCAAAGACTGTGTGGGAGGCGCGGCACTCACAGCCACATGTACTCTGACTGTGCCACAAACTTTATCGGCGCTGCAAAGGTCGCGTCAAGAATTCGAAGAGTTCAAACAACTACGGAAACCAGATCTCTAACGAACTGACCAAATTGGAGGTGGAGTTGTATTTCAATGCCCCCGCTTGGCTAACTGCTGGCGGTCTGTGGGAAGTAGCCGTAAATTCGATGAAACACCATCTGCGACGAGTACTTGGGGACCAAAAACATACGAGGAGTTCATAACGAGTTTAGCGAAAATAGTAGCCTGCTTTAATTCAAGACCTCTGTGCTCGCTAACTGAAGATCCAGAAGAGTTTTACAACTGTCTCACTCCTGGACACTTTTAACAGCAAGCCCAATATTGTCCATGCCACTCTCACGCTTTCTAACAGCAAGCCCAATATTGTCCATGCCACTCTCGGATTACAATGATGTAAATAACATCGATTTACGTCGTAGGTGGCAGCTCATCGTTTCAAAAATATTGGAAAAACTGGTCAAACGAGTACCTTACTGCTCTACAAACACTTAGTAAGTGGAACAAGCCTACTAGAAACGTCAAAGAAGGCGATGTAGTACTGGTGAAAGAAAACAATCTACCGCCGGGAAAATGGGCCTTGGGTCGTACTAATAATACTGGAAACTCACCCAGGATCTGATGGATATGTCCGAGTTACTACCGTCAACACTCAAGTAGGAATAATAAAGCGCCCAATAACAAAACTATCGCCATTACCATTTAACTCTGAAATTCAGGATGCCGAGGAAAACGAAACAAAACACAAGGCTCAACAGAATTCGAAAAATGACGGCAAGAGGTCAAAGAATTTATTATTTCAACGTTACTGATAACAATTTTATCATTGTTTACATTTGTAACGGGATCTTATACCGCCATTTGATGGCACGCGCGGAGCGCCGGCATCGACTCAGATTCAGCCGGTTTATTCTGTAATAATCTCACGGTGAAAACTTAGGTGAAGTGAGCTGTCATTCCACCTGCTGCTAGGGACTGACAGCTCACTCCGTGCTCACTTCACCTAAGTTCTCACCGTGAGATGGTTACAGAATAGCACTGCTGATTACAAGTTTGGAACGCGAGCGGCCCATATACTATGACTCCGTCGGCAAAATGCATAGTGCATGATGAGTGGATACTAATGATGTACTACAATCTAATAAACCATTGGGAAGGAACTCGTCGTACTCAAACTTACTTCGATAATATCAAGAACTTATGCCATAAAACGAATCTACAACACTGCAGGTCAACGATGGAACAATTCAATCATGAAATGGAACTGCTAATTTACTACAACTCCATACTTATAAATTCCCACAAATACTTGAGCAACAGGAGAAACGGGGCCTAGTCGACGGATTCCGCTACTTAGCGAATAGTCTGTTTGGAATATTGGACCAACAATTTGCAAAAATATACATACAACTATATTTGTTTTGTGAAACATGTTAAAAAAAACATTAATAATATGATGTACTTACTTACTTACTTATAAAATAATAAGGTATAGGAATGTTTTAATTATTTTATAATTACAATAATTTCTAAGCAGCAATGCGATGTATGGTTTACCAACAGCTTCTATAAACAATATATCATACGTATAGTATAGATATAACAATTAGCCTTGGACAAGGATATAAACCGCTTAATATAAAATGGTCCCTAAAATGAAGTATTGTAACACTCAAAAGGCGTTACTCAACTTGGCCGCATAATAGACGATAAAAAATAGATGCGTCAAGTGCTAGGACGAAGAGCACCGTTCCCGATCTGTACCTCTACCATGAGTTGTCATCGAAAACTTACTCGCTAGCGTATTAACTTGAATCAAATAGAATTCGATGATGTCAAAACTCGCTAGCGTCTTCGTATATGATTTATATGTAAAGTAATTGTACAGCGCCCCTAGCGGTCACAGAAAGAATTGAAATTCGTACCAAGAGCGCTATAGATTTCGATACGTAAGAAACCTAACGTAATCTATTCGATAGTCACTAACGTTTTTCAGCTCTCACCATACAAAACGGCACCATGAGTCACTAATTCGACAGACGCTATCGAAAAATACGCTTGCGATAGTAGTTACGTAACTCACTCGCATTTTGAGGTGTAAAACATGTTTACATTAAAAGTATATACGTTTTTGAGTCTATTAAAGTAAAAATAATGTCTGGAAGAGCTTATTTAGCGGGGAATATTTTAGTGGCCGCTAAATTTGGAGACCAACGACGTGATCCACGTGAATTTCAAGAAAAAACAAAATAAATTCCTTTACAAAATATTCTATTATTGTAAAAAAAAAATTTCTGGGTGGGAAATTATCAAATATTTTTTCCCGCTCTGGGCGGAGCTAGAGAGCACCCGTGTTCCTTCAGTTGCCTGTACGTTGCCAGGGGCCACGGTATCCCTTTCGGACTTTCCTGCAACCCCGGCAGGCATCGGTCCTATCAGACCCCTTCACTTGTGCTGACATCTCTTTGAGGCGCGCGTAGAACACAATGCGCTGTCAACCCGGGTCTGGTCCTTATCAGACGGCGAGCTACCCATTGCATTATTGTAAACCTCAGACCAAATATAAAACCAAGACAGAGCGCTGTGAAAAATATACAGCATGCCAAAACTACACCGCCGCTGTGCATACACGCTCACAAGCACACATTTACAACATTTACAATGACACTACAATCAAAATACACCACATAAAGTGCAAACATGTTTACGAAACCGGCTTCACTTCTATCACTAGTTGACAGCGCTCTGTCTTGGTTTTTTATTTGGTCTGAGTTGTAAACGTAGTTCATTTTAAATTTAAATCAAAAACGCCGCGAATCAAACTTCGTCAACAAAATTACAAATTGTATAGACGTACATACATAATTATTATTATAAAGAATATAAATTCAACAACCCCTAAATACCATACGTAGTCCACTAACCGTCAACCTTTCGGTTTAGACGGATTGTTTCATGATATTGACTGTCATAAATAATATTGTTTGTTACCATAGTGATACTACTACGTTTTGATCATATGAGCCGTTCTCTCTTCTTATTACTGAGAAGGAAAGAAACAAAACGATCTATCGAGCTTACCGTAGCGCCTGCGTAAGACTCCGTCAAACTCATGGTGCGAGCATTATCGAAATCTATTTGATCCACGTTAACACTTCCGACTCCACTTACTTTTGATAGAGCTCATACGCCATGCCGCCATACATATTGGAAGTGAACCCTCCGGGAGGGTCACCGGCATTACGTTTGCGCTAAAGTTAACCATCGCGGACGGTCAACGGCATTAGGTTTAAAACCGTATTATAAAACACTGTAAAACGAAGTAAAATAGTGTTTTCAGGGGGTTTTGTCGCTACACGTAGTTTCCAACCTTTTAAATATTTAGTGAATATTTGTGCCGTGAACAAAATGTTTTTTTGAAAATTAAAATGCTTGGGTTTTAAAACCAATGCATGTACTAATAAATCTTGTGAAAATATACATCCAATTTTATTTTCATGTTTTATAATGCTGTATTCGCTAAGAAAAACCTACATTTAAAATTAGCCCTCCGCGAGGGCTCCCGGCATCTCATATGCGACTAGGTGAACCCACCAGGAGGGCTCCCGGCACTGAACGTGTTAATACGCTAGCGCTAGCGAGTAAGTTTTCGATGGCAACTCATGGTAGAGGTACTGTCAGTCGCCGTAACGTGATATCCACTTACTGTACCCTAATTGCGTAATACACAAACATCAGAATCTGAATCGTTTTGAAACAGATTGCTATTCCATTGCTTCATAAGTTCGGAAAAAAAAAAAACATGCGGGGCAGTCTTTGGGGACTGCCGATAGAAGTGAAAACAGCGTGCGATGACGATGACGAGAGTTTCACGCTTTTTGTTCACCCAAAAAGTACACATATATACACAGTATACATATAGCTCATGGAAAGCGTTCGTGACGATGACGCGAGTTCCATGATTTTTGTTCACCCAAAAAGTGCTCAATGCGCCTAAAGAAGTTTTCACTTCAAAAATCTGCTCAACAACGTAAATAACGCAATGAATGTTGTTGAACTGTCAAAATGAAACAGTTTTAGTCGTAATCGTTTACGAAAATGTGTTGCGTAATTATTTGGCTGGGTGCCTAACTTGTGATGGATTGCTGGGAGGTTAGAAAGTAGTGGGATGGCGTAAACCAGTTAATTCATTCGATAATTACACTATTTTAAAATATTTCAGTTTGTTTCAAATATGACCTTTAAAACATTATCGACCGTTTCATCGAGAAGACGTCTTTAAGTAGCTGATTAAATGAAGATGACTTCTCCGTAATTTTGTTATTTTCTATGGTAAAATTTTGAGATAACTGTTGCCAAATTTCATGAGTGCGTTGATGATTTTTGAAAATGGTTAATAAAATTTTTCATTTAACTTTTAACTGTTTTATTTTTAGAAAATTTGGTTACATCACCAGGTTTGCTAAAGTATTAAGTGCCCAAATGGGATACCAATGAAGGCCATTCAATTTGAGAATTCAGACAAATATAATATTTAGTGATGAAAACTGGGAAATTAAAAAAAATACAAGAATTGAGTTTTCTCGAATCCCATGGATTTTCGCCTAGGCTTTATGGGGTGCATAGTTATTGAAAATTGGTCACACTATCGCCGATCGCGTCGTGGAAGGAGTACGTCAAATTTATAACTCATCATGTATAATATACAGTGTGTCTGGTCACCGATGTCCAACCCGTTAAGATGAAGCAATATGATAAATTTTGTCGACAAATCCACCATAATAAGGCATTTTGCCCGTACTGTTTTGAAATGGCGACCATTTTAATTTAAAAAAAGTACTGAGCACGGGTTGGTCCATTTATTTTGCAATATCTACCGATGTAGAGATCCTACAGCAGGGTTTCTTAAAGTGTCGTTTCTTAAAGAGTCAGAATTAAGGCTAAAATTGTCCAAAATTATTCCAAAAATTCATTCACTTTGCGATATTTCTTTTTGGCTCTGTATTGGTTACCTTATATTGCAATAAAAAACCTTATTTTCTTCATCATAACTTACTATTTTTTAATTTTTTTTTTATCTTGAGATTAGGGGTTCGCTGCCATCTGGAAACTTTAATGGGGGTACTTGGTACCTTTTTTTTTTGCTGGATGGGAAATTATCAAATAACTTCTCCCGCTCTGGGTGGAGCGGGAGGGCGTGTCAGACTCTTACTGACTAAAACCCACCCGTGTTCCTTCCGTTGCCTGTACGTTGCCAGGGGCCACGGTATCCCTTTCGGACTTTCCCGCTACCCCGGCAGGCAACCCCGGTCCTATCGGACCCCTTCACTTGCTGACATCTCTTTGAGGCGTGCGTGGAACACAACGCACCGTCGACCCGGGCCTGGTCCTTATCGGACGGCGAGCTACCCATTGCTCACCGTCCGCAAGCCCGCGCCTACGGTGGCCGGGAATCGGCCTGCGATTCCCGACGTCCAGGGCGTCTCCTGCGGCGGCTTAGGGCGTGAGGGCGCGAAATTTGCCTCTCCCTCACGCGTTCTGCCTCCTCCTTTGCGAGCATTACTGCTCCGCAGAAGGAGGTGACGGCCTCCCATGCCCTCTCGCTCCGTACCATGGCCTGGACCAGGGCCGGACGCGAGAGATCCTCGCCGCCGATCGCCTCCACGAGGAAACGGCGATGCTCTGCCCAAGCCGGACAAACCTCCACCGTATGTTCAACCGTGTCCTCCGGGCGAGGGTACTTGGTACCTTACTAACTTACCAAACGTAGCGTACACTTACGTTTTCACAAACATTTTTGGGAGAAGTTCGATATTCAAATTAAAGAGTGTCAATCACAAAATATTTATGCAAACTGTCACTTGTTTTTGTCAGTTCGTTCGCACGTAATAATTTTTTTTGTGCAACGAGTTGCTAAAAACCCAAAATTATGGATAAAACTGAGTTACGTGCGGTGATAAAATATCTCAGTTTGGAAAAAAGGTCTACGAAGGAATTTTTTTCGAACATTCAGCAGACATTAGGGGATGATGCTGTACCCTATTCTACGGTTGCGTACTGGGTGGGTGAATTTAAAAGAGGTAGATCAAGCTGTAAAGATGACCCGTGATCTGGGCGGCCTTCAACCTCCGTTACGGAAGAAAATGTCAAAAAGGTTGAGAATCTGGTTTTGGAAGACAGAAGAATAACTATAAAACATATAGCTGAGATCCTAAAGATATCATTTGGTAGCGTTCAATCCATTTTAATTGATTCACTGGGGTTCAAACAAGTGTCGGCAAGATGGGTGCCACGAATGTTAACCGACGAAAACAAAAAGCGACGTTTGGAAATTTCTAAGCGTAATCTCGAAATGTTCCAGCGTGATTCGGATAATTTTTGCCGTCGTCTTATCACCATGGATGAAACGTGGGTCCACCATTTCGATCCTGAAACTAAGAGTCTTGGAAACGACAATCCTCTGCATCCATTAAGAAATTTCGAGTTGCTCCTACCGCTGGCAAAGTTATGGCCTCAGTGTTCTGGGATAGTGAAGGAATCCTTTTTATTGATTACATGCCAAAAGGCCATACGATTACTGGACCCTATTATGCAAATTTAATCCCGAAAGTGCGTGAAGCGATTAAAGAAAAACGTCTTGGAAAACTATCGTTGGGCGTATAGTTTCTTCAAGATAAAGATCCTGCTCATCGATCGGAAGTTGCGCTTAACGCAATCCGCTGTGCTGGCTTCAATCTCCTTGACCACCCACCATATTCTACGGACTTAGCCTTCCTTAGCTTAGCTTAGCGGAGATTATAGAAAAATAAAATATTTTTGTTTAAATCTTTGCATTTTTAATATTGATTCAAAGAATTTTTGGATTCACCCTCGTAAGTTTGAGAAAACGAAAGTGTGAAAAACTTTGGTTGTTTTTTTCAAACTTTTAATTGTTTTCAAAAAATCTAGACTGTTAACATACCTTTTTTTTGACTGAAACTGAAGTCAAGACCTAAGCTCTAAGTCAAATAGTTTAGGAGTTATGACTATTTGAATACAAAGAAAAGAAAGAAAAATAGGTTTATTCGTCACAGAAACACTTGCATACAAAAAACAACAACATAAACATATAAACAACAGAAATATTCGGCAGCTACACGTCATGACCCTTTACTTACAAGTAGAAGGAAAATAACAATTTAATAACTTTAAATTTAAAATACCTTATTATATAATATATATATATAATACCTTATATAAATAATACCTTACCTTGCCTTAACTGGTCGGCGGCCGGTGACCAGACCCTGTATATATCGACGAATTTATAACCTCCTTCTTTTTTTTGAAGCCGGTTAAAAATCATTTATAAGCAGAGTGCATCTCAAGACAATTCCAATAAGACCAAACTCTGCTACGATACATTGTTTTATTACGGAGTTCTGGTGCCCACCTTCCGGCTTCGTCATAAGATCAGTTTGATGGTACCATTTTGATCAGAACCATTTATTAAAATTTTCTTCGTCATAGGCGCTCAACTAAAGATAGTTAAGCGCCTATGACGAAAAAAAAGATCAAAGGTTTCAAACCACCTTTGAAATATTATCAGTATATCATTAATTAATCATTGAGGAGATCCGTTGACCATCTGTGGTCTTCTTCATCAGTTCCACTTCACCAAACGATACTTTCTGAATGGAACTGCTTGACTTGTTGATGAAAATGCAAAAATCACTATATTTGAGGGGTTCCCTCAATTCCTCATGGATCCCATCATCAGTACTGGATTTTGATAAAAAGGGACCACTCTGGAAACCTTTCAAATAAAAAAAAAATGTTTGCCAAATCGGTTTATAAAAGACGGAATCTAAGAAAACAAACATACAAAAACATACAACCGAGAATTGTCTAATTTTGTGATGAGAATGTGGTGGTTCCAGGTGCTCCATCAATCCCTACCTAGTAGTTAAAGGGCCGATTCTACAAGTAGAAATCTAAAAGTGAGCAATTTATTGCAGTGGCGAGGTGTGGTAAAACGTGAGGGGTACCTAAGCCAGAGCTTTTAAAACAATAAAAATGGTTGATAAATAATTGTTATGACGTCACTTCAACTTTCATCGTAGCCGCAAAAAGTTACTTCTTGTTTACCTAACAAAATAACGGTGTCAATAAACCGTTTCACATTAAATTCCTATGTATTTCGATCTACTTTTCTAATAAGAGCTTCATGCAAATTAGTGAATATAATTCTATTCCTACCAGTCCCAAACTCATAAAACAGCTATGAATATGTTTTTCAGTCCGCACATGTTTTTTGATGAATTCGTCAGATTAAAATGTAAAAACTTTATTCCATTAACTACTAGAATAGCAATATATCCTTCATTCTCGTTTCACGACGCGCATGCGTATTCTATCGTAACCCGGTACAGAGCGGCTTACCCGGCTGCGAAGAAACCGCGGTGTCACGTGACCGAAGTGACATCAAGACGGACTTTATTTTCTATAGAAATTGAATTCACGATAAGCCGGACGCGCCTACGAGTTATTTTAGAGCGAAATGTTTTGTTGTTGGTACATAAAGACAAAAAATGTAATGTAGGCGTTTTGTAATGTTTAAATTTATGGTGTATCAAATACTTATAGTGTGATTATTCAATGACGATAGAGTGGTTCTGTTTCTAATTTCCGAAGGGAAGCTGGTCGAAATCGGATCTCATAAGGCGGAGATATCCAGTAGCCCCCCTTTTGCCCCTTTTTGGAGGAAGTGCCCTTCCAAACAAAAATCCCTGATGACAAAAAAAAACTATAAAGTCGTAAAATTTTATACCAAATTTCGTTCAGGTCGGTTGTAATAAACAACCAGTAGTTGAGTACCTACCAACAAACTAACACATGAAAGCAAATTTTGCCAGACTTGAAGCAGAGACGCTTCGCTCGCTCGGGCAATAAGTAATACCCACGTCTATCCATCTGGACTGCCTCGTTGGTCTAGTGGTCGCAGTTGCTACTGCTGAGAATGAAGACCTGGGATCGATTCCCAGGTCGGGCAGTGTTATTGGGTTTTTCCATTTGGAATTTCTCAGTGGCAGCCCGGAGTTTGGATTTTTGCCCGGTTGATGGCTCGCCCACTGGAAATGGGACTTAAACATAACTGGCACATAACATAAATGTGGGTGTACTATAGGTACACCTCTGCCCAAGGAATGCAGGCGTGAATTATGTTATGTAATAGTTAAATGTGAGCAGGTGGTTCTATCGCAGAAGAGCACTTCGCAGTCGGAGCTGGTGAAAGAGAACAAGCCAGCGCAGGCGCCGCTGTCTGGGTGGTGGGTGCTGGCGGCGCTGGCAGCCAGCGCGGCCACGCTGGCGGGCGTGGCGAGCATCGACTACGCGTTGCCCGAGCCGCTGGGGCCCGACGCGCCGCCGCAGCGCTTCCGTGCGCTCACCGCGCACCAGCACCTCGTCAACCTCACCTCCATCGGACCACGGGTGCGTTCCCGGTTTTTCTATGACCAACACTTAGGGCGATTGCACTGTGTAAAACAAAACTCGCATCAAACCTATTAAGCAAAGGATTAGGCCGCATGACTTAGTGTTATGCGGGCAAATCCGAATCAGACTGGCAACTACAGCGATGACTGGCCACAAGGCTAGTCGTCGCTGTAGTTAGCAGTGGGTGTTTTGCAGGTGGCAGGCAGTTATGAAAACGAGGTGTTGGCGGTGAGCATGCTGGTGTCGGCCATCAAGCACATAGCGGCGCACGCATCGCCGCACAACCGCGTGGAGCTCGATGTGCACACCGCTAGCGGCGCCTTCGCACTCTCCTTCATGGACGGTGAGTGTACGTCCCCGTGGGGCGCCGGCGTGCTGGAGACTGGCGAGTGAGAGTGACGTGTGTGCGTGTCGCAGGCATGAACAACGTGTATCGCGGCGTGCAGAGCGTGGTGGCGCGCGTGCGGGGTGCGGGCGGCCGGGCGCGCGTGCGCTCTGCTCTGCTGCTCAACTGCCACTTCGACACCGTGCCTGACAGCCCAGGTAAGCACTATGATGTACTATTACTATCTTCTCGCGTTGCGCGCGTTTTTTTACCCTGTTTGAACTCGGAATAATTTATCGTTACTCAAGTACAACTGTGTAAAACGCGCCTGCTACTGTTGTGCCACTCCGCACCTGCACGGGCCGCGCAAGACGAACGGCTTACTGCTTATACTTTATGAAAGTGAAACTTCTTAGGCAGCGATTCGATGATTGGACGAGAATTGAGAGTGAAATTTCAACGACGCGTTTCGTTACATGAGAGAGAAGAAAGATATAACTCTCTTTCTGTCTCTCACACTAATTTTTAATTTAATTTAATTTAATATCTTTATTTCAGACAATACAGTCCATATTTTCTACATATCTAGCGTTAGTAAGGGTTGTTAGTAGTACACAAAAAATACAATAAAAGGTGTTAGTAATTTGTTAGTAAACAAGAAAAGTTACACAATAATCCTATTTCCTATTTCTATGCAGGTGTACACCTGCCCAGAACACAGTAAAAGGACTGTCGATTTTGCACGCTAACGCTCAATAATTATTTAATAATTAATCGCAATATTATTTAAGAAGTTTCACTTCAATCACGTGTACGCGCAATTTTTTTAACGTGAAAACGTTTTTTCTCTCGGAGTACTGGTAGTAAGTTTAATATTTTTGACCGCCAAAAACATGTAAGAGTTAAATAAAATTGCTAATAACTACAAGACTTATAGTTCGCGGTGTAGTAAATAAAACCGCCTGACTTTTGTCGGGATTTACCTCAATTCTCCACTTTCTAAACCAGACGCCAAGGTTATTGACAGCCCGTTGTAGATACTGGATCATCTGGGTTGTCCTATATCCCCTGTAGTATATGGCCGTATCGCCTGCGAACAGAGCCAACTGCGCCTTACTACTTTTGGGGATGTCGCTTGTGAACAGCGTGAACATGAGTGGGGCGAGCACGCAGCCCCGAGGGACTCCGGCGTGGATTGGGCGGGGGGAGGATAAGGCTCCCTCGATACGAAAGCAGAAGGTGTGATTCGACAAGTAGTCTCGTAAGATGAGCACGAAACGATCTGGCACACCGTTTGTACAGCTTATATACTACACCGTTGTGCCAGACCTTGTCGAATGCTTTCGCTATGTCGAAGAAGACCGCTCCTGTCGACATACCAAGGTAGTAACCACCGTTGATATATTCGACGATACGGTGGACCTGATGCACGCTAGAGTGCTGAGTTCGAAAGCCGAACTGCGAGCACGAAAATAGCGGCTTACGATTTTTGTTCGTAAGCTGGGCACGCGAAGTAGTTGCTCTTGCGTTATCTATGTCTATATAATAGGTCTTTACCTATGAAATTGCCGTTTTGTATGAAACAATTTAAACGAATTTTTTTCATGTATTTTTTATTTGTATTAATCGAAGTAATCACCCATGCAATCAATGCATCTTTGCCAACGCAGTGGCAGTTTATTGATGCCCTTCTTAAAGAAATCAGCTGGACGGGAGGCAACAAATTCTTCAAAGGCATTTTGTACTGCCTCTTGGGTAATGAATTTTTTTCCCGTCAAGAAGTTATCCAAATTCTGGAAAAAGTAGTAGTCTGTAGGCGCAAGGTCTGGTGAGTAGGGCGGATGACGGAGAGCTTCCAACCCCAGTTCTTGCAACTTGGAGACCGTCTGCTGTGCAGTATGAGGTCGCGCGTTGTCGTGCAGGAGCAGCGGAGACGAGCGATTGACCAATGCTGGTTGGAGATGTGCCAGCTTCTCCATCATTGTGTTCAGTTCTTCACAGTACACATCTGCAGTAATGCTCACCCCGTTTGGTAAGAAGCTGTGATGAATCACACCGGCGCTAGACCACCAAACAGTGACCATCACTTTTCTAGGGGTAAATTTTCGTTTAGGGCATTGTTTAGGTGCTGAACCAGGATCCAACCAACTTGCTGAGCGCTTGCGGTTATCAAACAGAATCCATTTTTCATCGCAGGTAACAATGCGGTTCAAAATTCCTTCATTTGTGTGTCTGTTGAGCAGTGCAAGGCACGTCTCGACGCGTACTTCGCGCTGGCGATCATTGAGTTCGTGGGGCACCCATTTGTCAAGCTTTTTTACCTTGCCAATTTGACGCAAATGGACCAATATTGTTTTGACGCTAACGTCGAAAGCTGCTGCTAATTCAGCTGTAGATTGTGTATCATCAGCTTCCACAATCGCCTTTAATTCGTTATTGTCGACCAAAGTCTTCGGACGACCGCGAGGTTCATTTTTCAGGTCGAAATTTCCAGAACGGAAGCGAGCAGGTAACAGGTGGTGCGTTGGTTTGTAGTGTTAGCTCCGTAAACATCGTTGATGTTGCGTGCCGCTTGTGCCGCGTTGCTGCCACGACGGTACTCATATTCCATAATTACTCGAATTTTTAACGTATCCATGATGACGAAAAATATTGAAATGCGATGAAAATGTAACACTAATCAATAAACAAATGACTACTTTTGGAAAAAAAAATCCATGTTTTTAAAATAAAATTAATTAGAAATTAGAATTCTTAGCCAAACAAAAATTATTTTGATTTGAAATGGCCAGTACTGCAGAACGGAAAATACATCGGACATCGCCAAAGCCGTCGACACAATCTGTTTGCACCGCCGTCATCTAAAACTGTCGCCAAAGCTGAGTCCCCTGTGTGTCGTACTTTAGGGATGCTTAATGCCCTCCTGACCACCAATCCTGAATGTGATCTGTTTGCCGATGAATGGAGTAGAATTATGCGTGTATGTCTGATGTTTTGTGAGAAGAAGTATGCTAGGCTGTCCTCTATTGTATGTTAGTAGTAGAAATATTTTTGTATACGTGCCATACCTGTTTAAATCTTTATGTTAATTAATGTAATTGGTGTTACCGTTTTAATTAACAATAAAAAATAAATAAATAAATAAAAACGGCAATTTCATAGGTAAAGACCTAATATATCTGTGCGAGCGACCCATCCGCCATCACCACTGACACATCGCGAAGTACCGAACTTAATATCAAATCTAGTTGCCGATATAAACAGTTAGGTACATTATTGTTTTGAATTAATCCGCAATAGGACAAAAAATATTCCTAATAATTCCTCACATTTATGGGACACGAATTAACATTAAAATCATCTAACACAATTAATTCTTTATATTTAGTACACAATTTCTCTATTATACCAAACACCTATTACGAACTTTTAAAAAACCAGGCAAGTTCCAGGCAATTCATTTCCCTGGCTGGTTAAATTTCGTATTATGACATCCGTAATTCTGACCGACTTCACGCTAGCTAGTTTTTCTATGGCTGCCTTGTAATTCTCTACCGTAACATTCAGAAACACAAATAAATATTTATCGGTTAGTTACGATTTTATTTAAATCACGTATTTTATGATAAAAATAATAAATATATCTTAATATAGTTGCTAAAAGTAGGTGAAAATATGAACGCAATGTATATTGTGCTAAATAATTAACTTTTATTCTATTTTCCCGTGTTTGTAAATTGTAACGCAAGATTCAGATATTGTGAAAACATTTTAAAAGAGTAACGGTGGAGTTTTTTGCCACCTATCTATTCTGTTTTTTGTAAACTTTGACGTTCAAAAGTGCCTTTTATGTGCCTAATTGAAATAAATTTGGTATAAGTCTTTGACTTTGTAAAAAAATATTATGTCGAGAATACTGTAATGAAAACCATACGTCTAATAGTACGGTATGATTTATTTTTATATGTAATCAACATGAGGAAGCTGGAGTTACGCAAAGAGCTAGATGCAAATAAAAAAAAAAGAAATAACTCGTTCGTTTTGGCAATCATCGATCTAATTATTGGTGTCACGTGCGGTAGTCTTGGTAGTGTAGGTAAGTGGCTGGCAATGCGAGTTCTGCGCATTGCGCAGGTGCTAATAGACACAATTGGTAAGTGACCGCGTTACGTCTGCGTAATTACCTACCTACGTACCATTTATTAAAACGCGCCTTCATGCAGCCGGTGTGCGTGTCAACCGAGAGACCGCGACAGTCAGCAGCACGCTCCGTTAACACACGACACCATGTCAAATTTTAGCAAAATCAGCGCGAAACGCCGCCGATAAGCGCCGACAAGTTCTAATTTGAATTAGTTGACGCCGGTTCCCACTCGTTCGCGACCATTAAACTTCATTATTTTTTTTTTTTTTTTTTTTTTTATTAAGGTTAACCAACAATTGTTTACACTATATACATTTCTGATTAATAACAAGAGTAACATATTCAAGTGCAACAATTAATTACAGGTTAACACCACATGCACAAAAAACGGCTTACATAACATATTTATAGCTTATAGAAATTAGAATTTATACATACAAAAAATAATAATTAAAAGCATTAATAAAGAACATTATCAAATCATTCAATTCTGTATAAAAATTTCATTTACATACTATAAAACATAAACAATTTACATCTAACACTAATATATATAAATTATGTACAAGTATACAGAGGCAAAAAAAATAAAAAAATAAATATGAAGAACTCACTGGGCATCAAAAAATTCGTCCGCATCGCTGTCAGTGGGAAAAGTGCCCAAAAGGCTGGCAGCATTGCCACGTTGGATGGCAATGCTGATTCTTTGACCTAAAAATTGGCCAGCCCTCTGGTCACGTGAAGATTCGACCAACCGCTTGGCGATGTCCCGAAATACTCGATGCGCACTGGGACCCCACGGCCCTAGAGTTTCAACCCCAAACGGCTCGAAAATATAGCTACCAATAAGGTTATTATATTTGCGCCGTTTGAGGTTTTCTGCACCCGCAGCAGCCGCTCCAGCACAGCCCGCCGTGCTAGGAAGATGGGATGGC
This sequence comes from Xanthia icteritia, assembly GCA_949128155.2. NCBI lineage: Eukaryota > Metazoa > Arthropoda > Insecta > Lepidoptera > Noctuidae > Xanthia > Xanthia icteritia. Next base: position 21,176,489 of record OX421948.2, read on the forward strand.
GCGAGGGTGTCGACACAGGTTGCATCCCACACCAAGGGTCTACCCAACTTCCAAGGCATTATGGTCATTCCGTCTGGCCTCTTCCCATCGTCGCGTGCCAAGCCATTAGGTTCTAAAACAGCTGGCACCCCGGCGGTGACAAGAGCCCGACGGATAATGTCATTAATGCTTGCGTGCCGTGCCAAACGACCAGCGCTCTTGCTGCAGGAAAGACCATGGTGTCCGATACGGTCGACTGCTTCACCGCACTGACAGCGATGCGGAGCTCCGCAAGGAGCTCCCAAACGCAGACTTGTAGCGAGTCGGAAAGTAGTGTCACCCAGCATAGTGCCTATGTTGGGTGAAGGTAGCGCCTGAAGCCAGAGGCCCGATTCCCATTCTCCCACAGCCAATAGGCGGGCACGCTCAGCAGTGTTGGTGGACGTATTAATGAGGTTATTCCGTACCAACCTGCAGAGCGGCTCATCCCACTGTCTCTGGGAAGACGGGTTCTCGGGCTGCTCCGTGCCCGGACAAGCCACTTTCTAGGCGTTTATTGCATCAGTCAAACACGGCACTTCAGAGTCAACCTGGGAAGCGGTTAAGATTTTTCTGGTTAACTTTTCGGTGCTGTGGACCGAGGACAGGAACGCCGGTAAGCTCACACTAGAACTTTTGCGGACGCCGAGCCCACCAAAACGAATGGGTAGTGTAGCTTGCAGCCACGCGCGGTCGTCCAAAGCCACATTTATGATTGATGTTAGTGTACTTCGAATGATTTGATCGATTTTGTCTAAAAGGTGTCTTCTTCCATAAAGGGGAAGAGCGGAGAAAATACATAAAATTTGGACCGAAACAGCAGTATCTGATAAGGGTGAATGCCGAATGTAAGTTAATTTTAGAAAGTCTATCCGAAATATCGTTGAAATGTTTAATTTTTTCATCAACGAAAGGTGAAAAACTGTCTTCTAAAATTGGGGAGCCTAGGAGGTGCAGTGAACTTTTTTCCAAAACTTTGATATCTGGGGCTATTGAATTGAATTTATGTATCGTCGATTGTTTGGCGATATTGCCGCAAGGGTAAATTTCACATTTTGAGTAATTGAGGTCGAGGCCGATGAATTGGAACTGCTGCTTGAGGAATTGGAGATCTTTTAGAACAGTATCTACGTCACCTCCTAGAGTCCCATCATCTAAATACCACATATTGAATTTTGAATTTAGTTGTTGTATTATGGGGTGAATTGCTAAACTGAAAATGACTGGCCCGAGAGGATCACCTTGTTGGCATCCGACTGCAGATTCCAAAACATTGTCTTTATAAAGTAATTTTGAAGGGTGCCTATAGCACTGCCACAAAAAACCATAAATTTCCGGTAACTCCTTTTTTACTTCGGCCAACAGAGTGTCCCTGTTAACGGAGTTGAAGGCGTTCTTGACGTCAACCTTGAGGATGAATATAATTTAATTTTTATTCAATAAATAATAATAATTCTGTATACAACATAAAAAATCATTGGTATGTAAATTACTTATTCAAATTAGAATTGATTAAATGATGATTGGTTGATTGAATTATGAAAAAATGTAATGACCATAATTGATCAGAAAATAAAATTAAAAGAATTAAAAAAAAAATAATAATAATAAACTGAATACATTGAAAAAATTGATAAAAACAGGTATAAAATTAAAATTAAAAATTTAAATCGCCATCGGATTATTTACAAAAACTCATACGAATTTATTTATACTATCGTGTTGTACATCTACTAAGTCACTGCGGCCATTAAGGATTCTGCACAATCTAGGTATCGGAGAATTTGCACCAAGCACAGACTTTCGAAGTGGCGGACACAGGGGTGTTATCTTATTCCTAGGATATCTGGAGGGCGCATGGAATCTAATAAGCTTCAATAAACCGGGGCAGTCGATCTTATTGCGCAACAGTTTGTAAAGAAACAAAGCATCGGTTATATCTCTACGCATAGACAACGATTGCATCTTGAAATGGCACAGACGGACTTTGTAAGAGGGCAGACGCTTAGATTTCCCCTCACTGAAGGCTAAATGCCACACAAAACGTTTCTGGACCCTTTCTAGACGCAACATGTGAGTGGCATAATGAGGTCTCCACACAACACTACAATACTCCATAACACTGCGTACGAAACTGTATTATAACATTATCTTGGTGCTACTATTACGAAAGCCTTTGGTGTTACGAAGTAGGAACCCTAACATTTTTGATGACTTTTTAATAATGTTTTCAATATGAGGCACAAAAGTGACCTTTTTGTCAAAGTGCACTCCTAGATCCCTTATTGTTTCGACTTCTTGGACTTGCTCCTTGTCTATGAAGTACTCTGTGTCAATACAACTAATTTTCCGCGTATACTTAACATGGTAACATTTCTTCGGATTTAGTTGCATTTTATTGTTGTGGCACCAATTTAAAACTTGGTTAACATCGTGCTGAAGAAGTTCACAGTCTCTTTTTGACTCTATTACTCGTGCAAATTTTAAGTCATCAGCATACAGAAAAGGTTCGGAAAAACGAAAACACTCAGGTAGGTCATTAATGAACATGATAAATAGTATTGGAGCTAAGTGAGATCCTTGGGGGGCGCCCGATGTTATTTTGTGTGCAGCCGATTGAAAACCGTTTACAACGACAAAGAATTTGCGTTCAGCAAGATAGGACTTGAACCAACTTAACAAATGCCCTGTTATACCATATGCTGCTAGTTTATATATCAGTATAGAATGGGGCATTTTGTCAAATGCCTTACTAAAGTCGGTATATACTACGTCAAATTGTTTGCCTCCATCTACAGCCTGTATTAGGGACTCCGTGAATGACACTAAATTTGTGGCTGTAGATCTAGATGCTACAAAACCGTGTTGATTGTTATTAAGATACAATCCTAAATGTTGCTGAATGTGTGGACATATAATAGATTCAAAAATCTTTGCGAATGTGGATAAAATTGAAATTGGCCTGTAGTTGCTTACGGTATCTTTTTTATCTGACTTATGCACTGGGACTACCTTGGCTTTTTTTCCATTCTGAGGGAAAAGTTCCAGAAGCCAGCGATGCATTATATATTATTTGTAAAGGAGACACTAGAGCTGTGGCACAGTTAGAGATAAAAACAGGTGGGATGCCATCCGGGCCAGGTCCTTTGCTTATGTTAACTGTTTTTAGTTTTTTTTGTAAACAATCGCGGTCAATCACTGGAAAACTCAAGCCCTGACTACTATTATGCAGTCCTTGGAGGTACTTTGTATGGCAGTTAATTTCTGTATCATTGTCAGCCGTGTACACGGTTGCGAAATGGTTAGCGAAAAGGTCGCAGATTTCAGAACCGTTAGATGTAACAACCTGTCCGTCAGTCATTGTCAAGGGGTAGCCACTACAGCCACCGCGTTTCGCTTTTGTGTAACTCCAGAGAAGTTTGGGATTATCTTTTATGTCCTTTTCAATTCTATCAATATAGTAATTATATAAATTCATGGCTAGTTTTTCACACCGCTTGGAAACCAGTTTTAGTTCAATTTTATCTAATGGATTTTTGTATTTTCTATAACGCAACCTCAGCCTATTTTTTTCTTTCAACAATTTTATTAATGCTATGTCAAACCACGGCGGATAGCGAGTATTATTTGGTTTCCGATCAGGCACAAATTTGCCAATAGCATCACGGAGGCATTTGTAAAAAATTGACACCATGTCATTCACATCACAAGTATTTAGAAAAAGTTCATTCCAGTTTAGGTTATTTAGGTAATTATTGATTCCAGGGTAATTCGCCTTATAAAAGTTAGGTCTTGAGTCCATATTATATGGTAAATTACAATTCTTTAGCAAAGACATAGCTAGTTCAACGGGGGGATGCAATTTATCGATAGCTACCAGAGAATTGCCAGACTCACTCACCAGACAAGTAGGCTCTGTTGATAAGACCAGATCCAGTATTCGGCCAGAGCAGTTTTTTACATGATTATGTTGTGATAGTTGATTTACATTCATAAAATCCAAGAGGTTTTGACAAGCTTTAGGTAAAGAATCATTTACGGCGGTTTTATCCCAATTCAACATACTCAGGTTAAAATCACCAATTATGTAACAGGGGATGTCCGTTGAGTCGAGCACTCTGTTGCAGCTATCCACAAAATGATCCAACGTTGCGAGACATACTGGTGGTGGAAGATAGACGGAACAAAGAGCAACTTGGCGTGACTTGTGAGATATCGATATGTCAAGTGTGACCCAGAGGTCTTCACAATTACTTTGCCAGCGTTCGATACGTGCGGAGTTGATTTTTTTATTAATTGCTATCAAGACTCCTCCTCCGTTTTTGTTGCGCTGAAACCCGGTGGTTTCTCTGTCCCGTCTGTAAACTTCATAACGATCATCAAACAATTCACTACTCAATACATTACTGTTCAGCCAGGTTTCTGTTAATACTATAACATCATAATTCATATTGCACAGATTACAGTAAAAAATATTCGTTTTAGTTCGCAAGCCTCTACAATTTTGGTAATAAATTGAAATATCTTTGAATTCTATGCAGTTTAAACCTAGTGCATGCATTAAATTATAATAGTAAAAACAATAAGAAAACAATTAGTCATCACACAACCTTATTAAGACTACTCTTGTTCCTAATTTGTATATATTCTGCGCCATCAGTTTTCCTCACAAATATTCTGCCGTTTCTGACCCACACGTATTTATAATTCTTCTCTTTGGCTTTTATCCTCGCAGCTGCATGAAGAGCTCTATTTGTCGGGGACAAATGTTCAGCAACAAAGACTGGAGATTTTGGTTCAGCGTATCCAAGATGTGAGCAGTTCAGCTTTTCTTGCGGGTTAGCTTGATTGTATTTAATTGTTGCTGCCAGAAGATGATCGCGCATCCTTGGTGAGGCCAACTGGACGATTATAGAGCGAGGGCGGTTACTTGATGGGTTGGCCTTAGCAATTAATACGAGTGCAATGTAATACATCTCTTTCACTGATTTCGCAATTAACCACACGCGCAAGTTGAGTTACTATGTTGTAAACATTTTCATTTTTATTTTCCGGTACACATTGCAATTCTATGTTGTTCGATCTTGACTGTTGCTCCAGATTAGCAAGTCTGTCGTTGAGGTCTTCTACGGTGACCTTAAGATCTGTGTTTTCCAATTCTAATTTTGTGATAATTTCCTTAGACAACTCATGTGCCTTCATTATGTCTTCAAATTTCCTATTCATGAAAGACATAGACTCAACAATATCTGCTATCTCCTTCTTAATTGGTGCCAGTTCTTTGCTAATCGTGGTAATAATAGTGTTATTAAACTTCGCCGACATCTCACTTAATTCATGTTTTATTACTTCACTTATAACGGAACGCAGTTCGTCGTTATCATTGGACGTGGAAGGTGGCGAAGGAGGCGAAGGCGGTTCTGTGGCTTGTCTTTTCGGGCCTCTGGTCGTAGACACGTTACGAACTGGAGTAGAGTCGTCCCTGCCCAACTTTGGCGTTTTGCTCAAACATGACGGGCACTTCCAGGTAGCCTTCTTATTAGGAGTTTTAGTAAGGGATATACAAGCATAATGATAAAACTTTGCACAAGTTGGGCACTTTATGGATTTCGCCTCTAAACCTGTTTCACATTCATTAGTGCAACAACCCCATTGTGCATTTTTGTCAGCCATAATAATTATTATTTATTATTATAGGTAGCGAGACAGCAATACGAAATAATAAAATAAAATATTATATGCTTGTATGTCGTCTTCTTAGAGGCAGTCAATAATAGGCATCAAGTGCTGTCCCGTCTGTGTTGACTTATCTTTGACGCGAGCCGTCGCTTGAGTCATCGGACGCCGCTGCAAGCGATATTGACTGTTCTGCGCTCCGCCGAACCGTGTGAAATTCCGTGTACTGCGCGTAAAGTCTCTTATCATTCACTCACCGGCTGATTCGTTAACTTTTAAAATTGGTAACTGTTTGCACTTAATAATGTTCTAATTACACACTTTACTTAAGATTTTTTAAGTTAATCACACATTAGCAATGGTATCGAGTCACTGTGTCACTATTATTTGCTAATTGTCCGCGAGTTGTATTGTATAACTGATATTAAAACACAGAGTGAAAAAGTACGTATGTTGACCGTTTGAATGCCGGGGCAAAGATTATGGCGCGATAATAAGCAAATATTTAGGTAAGTATAGAAGACGTGAAGTGGCAGCAGTGCATCGCGGTATGCAAATACGGTTGAAAATGGCAATGCGTTTGATTTTGGTTGAATCTCGTGTCCGCCAGTAAAATGAAAGATATTTCGCAGTTTCTTTAATTGACAAATTTTCCTTTTTATAGTCACAAAAAAAATAATTTAAAAAAAATATTTAATTCAGATAAATAAATCCATACAATTCGATTAAAATTATAATTACAACTAAAATATTAAAATTCAATTTAAATTAGTCTCTTGACAAAGGTTCTCCACAACGGTGAAGAGACCCTGTCCGCTACAGTTTTCAGAATTCCGTTGCAGCTGCCACGCATTCTGCGGATCAGGGATACCGTTTTCTTTCAGATGACGGCATGAAAGCCATCAGTGCGATACAGCACAAACATCCCCGATGCACTACAGAAGCGAAGCAGCCCCAACATCAGCCTAAATATGTTATTATACTGGACGCGCAGGACATCCAGCGACCTTTTGGTGTGGCTGACCCACAGATTTCTCGTATAAAAGCTTTGACAATACGCCTTAAACAACGTTAACTTCACTTGTTTAGAGCAGCGGTAGAATCTGCGGGCCAGCATGTTACCTCTCACCGCTAAAGCCCTGCGCTCCCTCTCAATATCCTGATCGTCTTCAAGACCTTCGGTAATTTAATGCCCCAGGTATTAAAATTTCGTGATTCCTCCAGGTATTTAAATTCTGTTGTCGCTCAAAATATTGAGCATTTCGAGACGAAAAAGATTTTTCGGAGTCTTTTTTTTCGATTTTTTTTTCAAGTTGCTAGATTATTTCTATTAAATATCTTTGTACAAGTGTTTTTTATACACTTGACTATACATTGTATTTTTTGGGCTTTTAATATGTAGCATTACGACTAACAGTGCGACGAAAAAGTGGACGTTTTACGGTGTCTCTGTTTGGGTAGCGCCATAACATATCTAGTTTAGCATAGGAAAACACGTTTAACTTATCTACTCAACAGGAATTGATAATTATGGGTACCTACTTAAGGTAAACACCTAACATTGCTTTACTAACCTAACGAAAAGGCAAGTCGAATTGCACTACCTGAAAAATGTTGATACTATGGATACTTTGAACGACGTTTCTTCGACGATCCACGGATGGATATGATATTGTACAGTACATCATCATACTACTGCCTCGTCCTATGTTACTCGGGGTCGGCGCGACACGTGTTCGATCTCCCCTGTCAGCCGTCACATTGTAATGCGCTCCCTTTTCCTTCATATCATTCCTCACACAATCCATCTTGCCTTTCGTCTCCCTCTCCACCCATCAACATAGGTATTGTACAATACAATCCCCGTAAGGAATTTCCATGGATAGAATCTAGATGTTCCCCGAAGCTATGAGAAATTAAAAAATAATATTTTGTCTGAACCCATCTCGGAAAACTCGATGTAAGAAAATCAAAATTCAAAAGTCATTTATTCAAATTAGGCTGAAAATCGCACTTTTCGAACGTCAAAATTACATAAGGCAGTCCCCCCAAAAACGCCTGCCCTTCACCACTTCCTAGTGCTTTAGCTGGGAAGAAGAAGTGGCGCAACAAACTCCCCAGCAGCACAGCTGTCTTAATAGTTAGAAAAACATGATTCTATACAATAGTACCTACCTATGCAAAATAATTTACTTTACGCAACACAAAACATTAAATTAAATTATTTTCTATATGCCACCTGGCACACGCCAATATACCAACAAACAAAAAAAAGTAAAAAGAACTTAATACCCGAATGAAAGCCTCCAGGCATAAAGGGCGTGCCCGTTTACACATAGCAATTAAAGCTGTAACTCGGAAATCACAGATGATAAACTAGCGAACTAGCTAACAATCGAAGTAAAAATAAATAAACAGTTAATTACTAATAACAACAACAAAAACCATGGTCAGCAAGACGACCAGTCACCACAAGCAGCACCCGTTCACGAGCATAACGCAAAGATCAGCCATTACCCCCCTCGCCATATTTGAGGGAAGGAGGCAACCCGACCCCCGACGCTACCGCAAGCAGTGACATCTGAGGGAGCATGACGAACTTGCTGCCGGTTGCTCAGACAAGATTAGTATGATCAATTTTCGAGGTCGCTAGCTGACTATATATTACAATACAACTCATAAAAATAAAAAATAAAAACTTTGTAAAGAGTCAATAATAAATGAAAACAAAATTGAAATAAATTGACTTATACAGTCAAATAAAATGAACTAAACAGTTAAATTAGTATGGAGTAGTATGGAGCTAGTCCCAAGCCTTTTTGTCGTATAAGTAATCTTTTATTTTATAGAAACCTTTTTGACATAGTTTGTGTTTAATAAATTATTTAAATTTATTGAGGCTCAGTTCTTTAAAATGGCATGGGAGTTTGTTGTAAAAACGTATACTTTGGCACTTAAATTATTTACTAATTTTTTGGAGCCTAGTCCTGGGCACAATAAGGTAAATCTTTGTTTCTAGTATTTATGCCATGAATGTCGCTGTGTTTAGAATATAGATTAATATTCTTTTTTACATAAATCAGGTTCTCAAATACATATTGAGATGCGACTGTCATGATGTTTAACTCTTAACCACCAGTGACTAGGAAAGTCACTGGTGGTTAAGAGTTAGTAACTAGGATTAAAAACGCTCGTTTTACGCTGTGGTCGCAGGCGCCAGCGACGACGGCGCCGGCTGCGCCGTGCTGCTGGACACGTTGCGCGCGCTGGCCGCGGGCGGCGCGCTGCGCCACGACGCCGTGTTCCTGTTCAATGGCGCCGAGGAGAACATCCTGCAGGCCTCGCATGCCTTCATCACGCAACACAAGTACACCGCCCCACATACACAACATACCACATTTTTTACGAGACAAAGGGTTATCGATAGGGTTTCTGCAATGGTTTTTTTTTTAATCTTGCGATATGTGTCAACAGCTTAACTCAACTCAATCACACATTGTGAACGGGAAGCCCCTTCAAAGCAAGCAGTTATTGCATAGTGGTAACCCCTACTCGATGAACGGATTTTGAAGGGGGGACTTTCGTGTGTGTAGACACACACACACACACGAGCTAGTAACGAGCGCGGCGCTGCCCGCAGGTGGGCGAAGGACGTGCGCGCCTTCATCAACGTCGAGGCGTGCGGCGCGGGCGGCCGGGAGGTGCTGTTCCAGGCGGGCCCGCACGACCCCTGGATCATCGAGGTATGTGCCGCCAGCCGTGTACGAGCATACTCGCTCAGCTATCGACAAGGTAGTGATATCGATCAGTCGCGTCGACGTGTGACGAAGGTTCCACAGACGTTTTTACGTTTCCCTTCACACTAGCCGCACGACAATCTAATAGGTCCGATTTGACGTTTTTAATTTTGCATGCCGCGATGACTTTGACGAACGTCTAAGTCATTTTGGCGGCGTAATGTGTGGTGTGCAGATGTACGCGGGCGCCGTGCCACACCCCTACGCGTCGTCGCTGGCGCAGGAGCTGTTCGAGAGCGGCCTCATCCCCGCCGACACCGACTTCCGCATCTTCCGCGACTTCGGCAAGCTGTCCGGTAAGTAGCGCCGCCCCCTGCACCGCGGCGAGGAGGCCTTGCTGACCGCTCGCGCGTGTTGCAGGTTTTAGAAAGGGCGGTAGGCACTATATGTATGTATATTTACTACCCAAATTAGCAAGATTTAAGTGTCAGAATGATTACTGGTTATTTATTGTGTATGAAAGTTCTGATGAATATGTTTAGGGAAAGGATTTCATGAAGTAAAGCACAGAAAGACAAGGCTAAAAACATTGATTGAATTAGACTTGTCAGTATTTAATCAGAAAGCTAGTTGTCCGTTCGCCAAGCTAGGTCTTCATGGAGAAGAAAGACAAGAAACTCCATGGAAACAGTATTACAGTATTCTATCAACACATTTCTTATATTTACATAAAGTATATATGGGATTGGTATAGATGGAATAAAAGTAGTACATAAATTAGATCAATTGTATAATTAATATAAAGCAAAACAGAATAGATACACAGTTTGCACAACGAAATTATGTAGCATTATCACCAGCATTTTGCGTAGCAACATAATATACATGCTTATTAAGAACAATTTAAAATAAAACATACCTGACCGTTCAGAAGTGTCTTGCCGAGTCTGTAGTCGAACAAAGTCTGAGCGATCGAGCGACTTGCGCGCTCTTTTAAACTAGTGCCAACCGAACAACTTATTAAACCGGAAGTTACTCGAAAAATGACGTAAATATTTTGAAATTAAACAAAATGCAACGTTTCTCCCACACGGTCATTCTGACTAGCAGCCACTATGGCCCGTGAATATAAATTAAATTACATGGCTCTTATGGTTTATCGTTCATTGGAACACAATAACATAATTTCTAATATCATTTACAATTCAAATAAAGACTGATGGCCTCGGTAAAAGCCTTACATGAAGGCACAGCCTTAAAATTTAATAAATTATTGCCTCGGTAAGAAAGCCTTATATATGGCGCGGCATATATCACACAATAAACATTGCCTCGGTAAAAAGAAAAAGCCTTATCTTAGGCGCGGCATAAAGGCCTCGGTAAGCAATCCCTTAAGGACACGGCCGAATTAGCATACTCATTACCAAGCACCCATCCAACACCTGGCCAGTATGTAATGGATTCGTACTAGACAATAAGTTACTAATCTCCAGAATCTAGTGATTCTGTGAGCTCAATTCCCATATCAGGAGAAACAATTCTCAGATTTTCATGAGAAACATACAAAACATTTCCAGTACTATGAGCTTTTACAGTGTATCGTTAATTACTCGTATCATGGATATAAGTTATAACGCATGGACCTTTATACTTACTGTCAAGTTTCATAATAGCACGTGGATTTTGCTTTATTAAAACAATATCACCGAGTTTAAATGGGACAATTTTGGCTTTGTTTTTGTCGGACTGATTTTTTTGTATCGCCGCGCGTTTGTCTATGCGATTTATTGCTACTGTTTTTCGAGACAGATGTTTGTCGAGACAAACATTAAGGTCAAAGCGTTCAATATCATTTACAAGAGCAGAAATGGTTGGAGGCGACCGATTGCAACCCATGAGAAGCTGAACAGGAGTTTGTACAGTGGTTTTATTAAACGTACACTTGATTGCAAGTTGGACTTCCCTGACAGCATCCTTTTTTTTTTGTTTTTTAGATGGGAGATTATAAAATTACTTCTCCCACTCTGGGTGGAGCGGGAGGGCGTGTCAGGCTCTTGATGACTAAAACCCACCCGTGTTCCTTCCGTTGCCTGTACGTTGCCAGGGGCCACGGCATCCCTTTCGGACTTTCCCGCAACCCCGGCAGGCATCGGTCCTATCGGAACCCTTCATTTGCTGACATCTCTTTAAGGCGCGCGTGGAACACAGCGCGCCGTCGACCCGGGCCTGGTCCTTATCGGACAGCGAGCTACCTCATTGCTCACCGTCCGCAAGCCCGCGCCTACGCTGGCCGGGAATCGGCCTGCGATTCCCGACGCCCAGGGCGTCTCCTGCGGCGGCTAGGAGCGTGAGGGCGCGAAGTTTGCCTTTCGCTCACGCGTTCTGCCTCCTCCTTCGCGAGAGATCCCCGCCACCGATCGCCTCCACGAGGATACGGCGATGCTCTGCCCAAGCCGGGCAGACCTCCACCGTATGCTCCACCGCGTCCTCCGGGCGATCCACGCAGTGATGACCGCAATAGTGGCGTGCCCAACACTGGGTTGCAACAATCGCACTCTCCATGACGCCATGAGATTCCGCCGGATCTCTGTCCGCTGTGCCGCGATTTCTTGCGGAAACGGAGTAACGCCCCGGCGTTTCGACTCCTCGCGCCACTCCCAGATGTGCGCGAGGACTTTTGCCTCCAGATCCCATGGCGGTAATCCGGCAAGGAGGCTCGCCGCCTCACCGGAGACCGTGCGGTATCCCCGGACCAGCCGGGTGGCCATGACCCTCTGGGACGCGTTCAACCGGCGGGCTGGCCGCCGCCTCAATGAACGCGCCCCAACCGGTGCCCCGTAAAGGGCCATGGATCGCACGACCCCCGCGTATAGCCTCCGGCAGGAGGCGTTTGGACCCCCTAGATTGGGCAGGAGCCGCTTTAAAGTAGCCCCGGCCCGCTCCAGTCTGGGAGCCAAACGTCGGAAGTGCTCCACGAAGTTCCACCGGCTGTCGAGGACGAGTCCTAGGTACTTCATCGTCGGTTCGACGCCGATGTGAACTCCTCCTACCGTTATTTGGGAACCCGACGGTGGCGCATTCCGAGGACCATGAAAACACATGGCCTTGGACTTGTGCAGGGCCACCTCGAGTCCCAATTGCCGGATTCTGTCCACGATTGTCGCAACCCCGTGTGTCGCTAGTCCTCGACAGCATCCTTCCAGCTTCTCCGGGTAGTATTCTCGACTACCGTGAAACAGTCAGTTAGGACCTTCATTAGCCTTTCGAACTGGCCATTTGCACGACTGACACCAGTTGCGATAAAATGTAATTCGATAGACCAATTTTGGCAAAAATTTCGCAGTTCTTTTCCTGTGCACGATGCCGCTTGATCACAAATTATTCTTTTGGGGGTTCCAATAGTACAGACCAGATCTTTAAGACAGTTTACGGTAGCATTTGCAGTAAGGTTATTCACAGGTTTTACGAAACAATAGTTAGAAAAGGCATCAATAAAAACTACTGCATATTGTTCCTTGAGTTTGTTACCAGTTAGTTTGCCTGTGGTATCCCTAGGCACATTATGAAAGGGTACAGGTACCTTATCAATGGGATGCAGGGTAACTTGACGAGAACCAGATTGACTTGTTGATTTAACAAGTGAGGCAATTTTCAACATATATACGAACATTTTTAGACATGTTTGGAAACCAAAACTGTTCACGTATTTTTTCTAAGGTTTTCTCCCAGCATAGAATAAGAATAATTTATTTGTCAAACATAGGTGATAGATAATATACAAAGATCAAATATTAGGCAGTGCGCTATGTTTTGCCAATATTGACATACAAATGATTAATATTGTCAAAAGCTATTCAATCATACTATTAAATTCCAATGACCACTTATTACAATTGAATTAAATAAGTATTTGAGTAGATATCTACTTATACCTCTACCTCTACCTACTTATATCTATATAAGTCAATAATACGACCGCAATTGGAGTACGCAGTACCAATGTGGAACCCTAACTATAAAATGTATATTGACAATATTGAATTGGTACAACGCAAATTCCTACGTGCAATGCACTATAGATGCTTTAAAAAGAAAATCTCTTATCAATTGTTACTGCAAAAATATGACCTTATTACTTTGAAATCCAGACGCACCCTACTTGAGATGATGACCCTATTTAGTATATGTCGTAATAAAGTCGACTGTACTGATCTAGTGAACAGTTTGTGCTACCTGATCCCTCGTACCGTACATGGTCGAGAGGTTCGCTCGAGACACTTGTTTGCAACTACTTTTTGTAGAACCAACTCAGGCGTAGATACGCTCACCGCTGCATCGATTAGTTGACACCTACAATAGGCAGTTTAGCTCAACTGATATTATGTTTCTCAAAGCTTTATTTAAAAATGAAATTGTTACTACCTTAAGTGATCAAAACCCTAATAATTAAGTAATGTTTAATTTTATTCTGTTTATTTTTATACCGTTCTTTGTAACAACTAGTAGATCTGTTTAATAATATGTGGATAACGTTGTGAGTAGTGTATTTGTTACCTCTATTATTAAGTTCTAACCTATGTTTACTTATTATTACACTACTGTTTGTTGTCCCTAAATAAATAAATAAATACCTAATTGTTAAATTGCGTTAATTTAACAATTAGGTATTTGCGAGCAAATTAAATTTTATTACATTCAGTGTCAATTTCATTTCATGTCAAAATTTAATGTCAATAACTCAAGTCAAAAAACAAAAAAAAAAAATTATTGTATAGTATTAAAGAATTGATGTCAGCATTATAATTATAGAAATTTTTCATTGAGAAATTCATCTATCTAGTTTGTGTTTTCTTAAACTTCTGCAATGGCATACATTTTATTTCATCAGGTATCTTATCTTATTATACACCTGTGGAGCAACACCAAAGAAACTTTTCTTCATTAGAGAAGTTTTACATTTCACATGGCATAGTTCATTGATGTATTGGACACGTATTGGTGTTTTCTTTACTGCACGTACTTTTTAAAATAAATGTGGATTCGTTTTCACAAATAATGCTGTTTCCAGGATGTATAAAGCTGGTCGAGGTAATATTATTAACTTTTTAAAATAAAGAATGCAACTATCTGTTGTTTTTAAACCACACACAGCGGAAACATCTTTTCTGCATCCTGAAAATAAGTTCCCTATTTGTTGACTGTCCCCAAAAAATAACACCATACCGCAGAACTGAGCCGACTACTCCATGATAGGCTGCCAACAGTGTATCAGCACTCACTTTTTTTGAAAGCTGAAATAACAAACAATTGGAAATTTAATTGTTTTTAGAAAAAAACAATGTTTGACATTATTTGTTTAACTGAGCATTGGTTAAAAGATTATCAAATGTTAATTAACTATGAGAATTATAGTGTGGTTAGTTGCTATAACCGAAAATCGATGCTGCATGGTGGTTCACTAATCTTAATTAAAAGTTGTATTAAATCAAAAACCCGTAATGACATAGTTGAACTATCGGTTGAACATAGCATTGAACTGTCTTGTGTTGAGCTAGATAAGCATGTCATAGTGTGCGTTTACAGACCCCCTTATTATCAAAACTACTCTATATTTGAGTCAGTAATGGAAGATGTTTTGGCAAAACTTGCAACTGGTAATAAATCAGTAATTATCTGTGGTGACTTTAACATTAATATTTTAGAAAATAATTCAAATACCACTAGATTTCTAAATCTGTTCAAATCATTAAATTTGTCAAATGTGTTTGAAGAACCAACCCGAATAACTACGACTACTGCTACATGTATTGATAATGTGTTTTGTTGCTGCGACTATTTAGATAAAGCAATAGTTAATTATCTCCCTTCTGATCACAGTGGTCAAACCATAACTTTTGAGTCCAACATTCCAATACAAAAAGTGCAGATACAATACAGACCAATAACATCTGTTAATTTAAATAAATATAATAGCACTTTAGTTTGTAAGTTAAGTAATCAGGACTTTACAATGAACAATGTTAATATTTTGTATAAAGAATTCTATTCGTTAGTCCAAACCGAGTTCGATAATTCTTTTAAGAATAACACTAAGACTATCAGCCCTAAGTTTTTATTTAGTGACTGGGCAACTAAAGGACTCAGGAAAAGTAGGGATAGACTTTTCGAGCTGTATGGCCTTAAGCCTTATATTAACACGGAAACTTTTAATAAATATGTTGCTTCTTACTCTAGAACTTTTAAGAACACTTGTAAGACAGCTAAAGCCTTATACATTAGCAACAAAGTTAAATCAGCAGACAATAAAATACAGACGGTTTGGAAAATTATCAATAATGAAACGAACAGGAACAAAAAGCATAATTCGGAGTACACCCTGAAGACGTCATGTGGTGGTCTCATTTGCGATAGCAAAGAAGTTGCTCAAGAATTTGTAAATTTCTTTACCAGTGTCCCACTTAAAACTACTGAAACCTTAAATTCCTCGCCCTCGCTCTCTTTTGATTTAGTAAGGGCGAACGTTTCAGCATGCCCGATTGAATTTAACTTTATGCATATTAACCCCATAATAGTAATAAAAGCTTTTAAGCAAATCAAGATCAAATTGACCGAAGATCAATTAGATATTAGATATTCAAAGGCATACTATTCTATCAACGACTACTTAAATGATAAGAATAGTTGGTCGCTGTGATTAACTCAAGACAATGTTTAAATTTTCTTTCTCCAGAATTAGCTTACTTACTGACAGGTTATATGAGTTTATATAATTGTTTATAATTTTACTAATTTTACTTTATTTATTGTTGACATAATCTACTCATTACAATGTTTTTTTTATGAGTTGTATTGCAATATGTGGTTAGCTAGCGACCTCGATAATTTTTTACTTTACCTCAATGGTCCTAGTTTATCAATTATAACTTCTAGTTACAGCTATATGTAAGCGGGCACGCCCTTTATGTCTGGAGGCTTTTATTTAGATATTGTTTTCGTTAAGTTATTTTTATTTCTGCTTGAGTATAGTTCTCGATGTTTTTGGTTGGTATATTGGCGTGTGCTAGCTGTCATATGGCTATTAATTTTATAATTTAAATTATGTTTTGTGTTGCGTAATGTAAATATCATTTTGCATACTATTATATAGAATCTTTTTTAATGAACAGACAGCTGTGCGGCTGGGGAGTTTGTTGCGCCACTTCTTCTTCCCAGCTAAAGCACTAGGAAGTGGTGAAGGGTGGGCGTTTTGGGGGACTGTCTTATGTAATTTTGACGTTCGAAAAGTGCTGATTCTCAGCCTAGTTTGAATAAATGACTTTTGAATTTTGAATTTTGAATTTTAGATCTTTGGGGAATGTCCATTAAAATCTGTACCTCCATAATTGAGACCATAGCGCCTTACTTAGCCTTAATATTTAATTTGTGTGTGGATCAGGGAGTCTTCCCGGATTTAATGAAATACAGCAAGGTAATACCACTTTTCAAATCCGGGGACAGTAAAGACACCAATAATTATAGACCCGTATTCGTGTTGCCGGTTTTCAGCAAGGTGTTTGAAAAGGTAATGCTTAATCAAATGCTCAATCATTTTAACACAAATAAAATCCTCCACGATCAACAGTATGGTTTCACCAAAGGACGTTGTACAACCGACGCCGGTGTAACCTTATTAAGACACATTTTTAACGCGTGGGAAGAGGCCCAAGACGCAATAGGAATTTTTTGTGACCTCTCCAAGGCATTTGATTGCGTCGATCACGAAACCTTACTCTTGAAACTTGAACATTACGGACTTGGAAAACTTGCGCTCAATTTAGTAAAATCTTATTTAAATGATAGACAACAGCAAGTTCAAATAAACGGTATCAATTCACCAGGTTTAAAAGTAAAAATGGGTGTGCCACAAGGCTCGATTTTGGGTCCATTCCTCTTTTTAGTGTATATTAACGATCATCTATTTATTAAAAAAATCAACCACAAATGGTGTTATTTGCTGACGATACTTCCTTAATTTTTAAGGTAGATAGACGTGCTACAAATTTTGACGACGTAAATAACGCCCTACTGCAGGTCCAAAATTGGTTCACTGCTAATAATTTAGTATTAAATGGAAAAAAAACTAAGTGCATAAAATTTTCTTTACCAAATGTTAAAAGTAGTAATTGTGATATCTATCGTATTGAATCAAGAGAAACTAGAATTTGTCGATAAAACTGTTTTCCTGGGGATCACGCTCGACTCATGGGGTCCTCATTTAACATCTCTTGCAGGACGGCTAAGTTCAGCAGCATATGCTGTCGGAAAAATCCGTCAATTAACTGATGTAGATACCGCGAGGCTAGTCTATTTCAGTTATTTTCATAGTATCATGTCTTATGGTATTCTGCTGTGGGGACGGGCTGCAGACATCGAGTCTATTTTTATTCTGCAGAAAAGAGCTATCAGAGCCATATATTATCTCCGTAGGCGCGATTCTCTAAGGAAACTGTTTAAGGACATTAACATCATGACGGTACCTTGTCAATATATCTATGAAAACATCATGTACGTAAGAAAAAAAATCTTTTTTAGTAAAAGAGGTGATAGACATAATTATTGTACAAGAAATAGGGATCTATTAGTTCAACCAGGTTTCAGACTGGCTAAAGTAGACTCATCTTTCATGGGGTACTGTTTAAAATGTTACAATAAAATTCCTCCCCACATACTTCAACTGAATGAGACGAAATTCAAATCTTGTATAAAACGCACACTATGTAGGCAGGCATATTATAAGTTGGGGGATTACATAATTGATAAAAATGCTTGGCTCATTGCTGGTCCTGCTCCACAAGCATAAACTAATTGATTAGCATTTGAAAATACCGTTGGAGCTGCTGAAGATTTTAAAAACTATCTTAGCATTGTATAAATTCAATGTCTTAGCATTGTATAATTGCATAGCACATGTGTGAGTACTATGTACCGACTATAAAGCTACCATTTAGGTACTGGGTATGTCTTTCATTGACTTGAATGTGCCCTGGCGGCTGAGATTATGTCATGCTCACTCTAAATGTCTCGCTGGCGGTGGCGCGTGTGTTGGATCATTTAGCTCCCTTCAAAATGGTTGAGCTGAATGGTGCTAATCCATGCGTCATGTTCGTGAACGGGCGCCGTCAGTAGAGACTGGTCATCTCTTAGCTGCCACGGCTTATTTTAATTTTGGAATTGTTCTTCTTTTTTTATATTTTTATTACGGACGCTTTTAACGTGCACGTCTTTCTACATTGTTCTCACATGTATAATTTCAACGTTAATGATGTAACCAATATTTTGTAACAATTTTTTTATTTAAAAAAGTGTCCGTGGAGTTTCTTGCCCGTTCTTCTCCATAGGTACCTACTACGCTTTGGAATGGGCAACTAGCTTCATATTTCTGACTGACCGACTTCTTGACAGTTCAAAAGTGCCTGTAAATGGTTTAATTGAAATAAATGCTTTGAGTTTGAACATATATGCTGATTTACTCAATCGCTTGCAAATTTGTTCTAAATGAGGTTTCTAAGTGAATTTATCATCTAGAGTTATACCTAAGAACTTGGCATTACTGGCCTCTTCTATTTCAGAACCATCGTATGCAACATTAACAAGTGGTTTCTCACGCCTTTGGTGAAAGTGCATTATTTTGGTTTTATTTAAATTAATTACTAGATTATTATCATTAAGCCAATTTATTATTTTATATAGAGAATTATTAATGTCAAAGCGTACCATTTTTTGTCCTGTGAATTTTGGGAGGTCATTAATATATATCAAGAAAAGCAGCCGTCCTAGGACGCTACCTTGAGGCACACCATATTTTATGTACTTTGCTTCAGAGGTATATGTGATTTCTAATTTGGTTGTAGGACATATTCTAGAGATTTCCGTACATTGTAACCTATCACTTCAGTACGATTCTAAAAGTTTAAGGATGTTCCCTCTAATACCATAAACATGTAATTTTAACAATAATATTTTATGATCCACAAAATCAAACGCCTTCGTCATGTTTGTATATATCGCACAGACATGATTTATTTTATCGACAGATGTCATGACACTAGAAAGTAGGTCAAATAGTGCCATATTAATATTGTCATTTTTTCTGAACCCCTTTTGTTCATTGCAAAATAATTTAATTTTTTTTAAATAAGAATATACGGAATTATAAATTACTTTCTCAATAATTTTTGAAAATACCGGGATTTTGAACATCAGTTTTGTCATTTCTTTTAAAAAGGGGCTTAATTATTACTTTTCTTAAACTATTTGGGAATATACCATCAGCAATACAGAGATTGATTACATGTGATAGAGGTGGCGCTATAACTTCCTTGATATATTTTATCACTTTGGTTGATATGCCATCGTATCCGACAGTATTTGTATTCTTAAGGCTGTTAATTATTCTAATTATGTCATCATCTGTAACAGGTAACATAAATAAAGACTGCGACGTCAGATTTCATTATCGAGTTTTTTTGTCAACGTACAATTCTTTTGTAGATTGTTTTCAACAGCTTCAATAAAATGATTATTAAATTCATTTGCTATATCCATGAGGTGCGTCAAAATTACATTACGTTTGTTATAGATAATGTTGGTTCTTGGGGCAGACAAAATTTTGATTTGTTTATTACTTGCCTAGGCTGCAGATTTGTTTTTTGAAGCATTTATAAAGTGGTTATTTTGGGCTTTATGGGTTAATTTTATTATTTTCTTATAAAGTGCCCAGAGTAGCTGTCTCTGTTTTTGACTACATAATTTAATTCCACGCGATAACCATTTAGTCTTTTTATTAGTATAAATAGTGATTTTTTTTCTGGAAAGCATAAACGATATACATAATAGCAGAAAGTCATCTTTAAAATTTTCATAAGACTCATTTGCATCTTTGGCTTTGTACACTTGCAAGAAAGTTAAACACTTCAAGTGATTTTTGATTTTGGATAAATTACGTATTGAAATATCTTGTTTTTTGGTTTTCCAGAATTTTAGCGTACATATTTTATTGACAGGTACTTTGAGTAACTGAGAAGTATTATCTGAAAGAACTAGATCCATTAATTTTGAACTATGTGCCGTCTATAAGATTTAGGAAGAAACAAAGATTTCTTCGTTTTGTTATCTTTTGTACTATAAATACGGTATAGTAAGTTTTTAAAGATTTCATAACTAGAAGTTAATTTTTTATCTATAGTAGAACTTTGAATGGAATCTATCAAATTCTTGGTTTCCAAATCATTCTGCTGTTTAGTTTTTAACCACTCATTATAATTTAAAACGTTATTTATGCTGAGAATTGCAGGGTTTCTACTGAGGAAGTCTACATGAGATATACGCTCTCCTTTACGATGATCGATTTCAAAATAGATTGATTGTAAGTATGCCCACTATCGATGGACACGGGGCAAAACCTCTTTTTTATTGCTAGATGCTTTTAGCTAATTGCAATCCGTCACGAGCTTAAAACTTCTGCCGAACAGGTAGTGCCTAAATTTTTTTATGGCTTTAACTACTGCCAAAGTTTTGATCTCGGACGAATGATAACGTTTTTCAGTGTCGGTGGTGCGCATACTGAAGTACTCTACCGACTTTAAGCCGAGCATCGTGTTTTTGAAACAATACAGCACTGAAACCAGAGGAACTAGCATAAGTATGAAGTTCAATTGATTTAATTGGATCGAATAAGGACAAAGTTGGTTCCGAAGAGAGATTTTGAATATATATTTTTTTTTTCTCTAACTGAGTCATGGTTTGATGTGCAGTTCCACTTGGTATTGGCCCTAGTTAAATCATATAAAAGGCTCATCGTTTGAGAAAAGTTTGGTATAAATTTTCTAAAATATCTCGTAAGGCCACAAAATTGGTGGGCACGCCACTATTGCGGCGATAAGTTCCCTCTTTGAGAAGTGGCTAGAGAGGCGCCACGGCGTCCTCACCTTCCGCCTGATGCGGGTCCTCACCGGACATGGTTGTTTCGGGAGGTTCCTGTTTCGTATCAGGCGGGAGGAAACGCCCGGGTGTGATCACTGCGTGGATCGCCCGGAGGACACGGTGGAGCATACGGTGGAGGTCTGCCCGGCTTGGGCAGAGCATCGCCGTGTTCTCGTGGAGGCGATCGGTGGCGGGGATCTCTCGCGTCCGGCCCTGATCCAGGCCATGGTACGGACCGAGAGGGCATGGGAGGCCGTCACCTCCTTCTGCGAAGCAGTAATGCTCGCGAAGGAGGAAGCAGAACGCGTGAGGGAGAAGCAAATTTCGCGCCCTCACGCCCCTAGCCGCCGCAGGAGACGCCCTGGGCGTCGGGAATCGCAGGCCGATTCCCGGCCACCGTAGGCACGGGCTTGCGGACGGTGAGCAATGGGTAGCTCGCCGTCCGATAAGGACCAGGCCTGGGTCGACGGCGCGTTGTGTTCCACGCGCGCTTCAAAGAGATGTCAGCAAATGAAGGGTTCCGATAGGACCGATGCCTGCCGGGGTTGCGGGAAAATCCGAAAGGGATGCCGTGGCCCCTGGCAACGTACAGGCAACGGAAGGAACACGAGTGGGTTTTAGTCAGTAAGTCTTACACGCCCTCCCGCTCCGGCCAGAGCGGGAGGGCGTAATATTATATATTATATTATGGCGATAATTTCCCACCCTAAAAAAAAGGCCCCAAAATTGGCGGACCTGTTTCACAGTCTGAGGGACAGGAGATTTTATAAGTGCTTGTACTTTCCCAAGACTAGGTCTAACAGTTCCATTGGAAATGATTCGACCTAAATATTCAATTTCTGTTTTGAGAAATTCACATTCTTTTATATTTAAGGAAAAGCCAGGCCATTTTTAAGAATCAAAAACTTTTCTCAAATTGTCAAGACCTTCGTGTATAGAGTTGGAGAAGACGATTACGTCATCGATATACATCAAGACAAACAAATCAACATACATTTTCAAAGCAGCATTGATGGCCCTCTGAAAAACCGATGGTGCATTACACAATCCAAAAGGCATACGTAAAAACTCATATTGCTCATCAGGTGTGACAAATGCAGTTTTTTCGATGTAGTCAAGAGCTATAGGTATTTGGTGAAAGCCTGCGGCCATGTCGAGGACTGAAGAACTTGGCATTCACGAGTTTGCCAATATGGTCATCGATCAGTGGGAAAGGATAATGATCCCTTACAATATTACTATTAAGCTCTCTGTAGTCGACACAAAGCCTGTCGCTACCATTTTTCTTTCGAACTAATAGAATAGGACTCGAAAAAGGGGAGTTACTATCACGAATGATTCCATTGTCTCTTAAATTCTGTATGATCTTTTTGACATTCTCTCGCTCGATGGGGGCAAGACGATATGGGCGTCTTTGAACAGTTTTATCTGGGTTTTTTAATTTGATAGTCAGTTCTCCTGTATTTATTTGTGTTACAAAATTCCCTGATGTGAAAAGATCTAAATAGGATTTTAATAAATTAAGTAAGTGATCTTTTGAAATCGAATCAACATCAGTATCAATATAGGTTTCTAAATCAATTTTTTCAACTAAATTAATGATGTAAGAGGTTTTAGAAATGTTCATTTCATAGTTAGATAACACCACTTGTATGCCAGGAATGTCAAAAAGATTCTGACCCAAAAGAATGTCATATTGAATATAGTGATCGGGAACCAATACAAGCTCCAGCTCCAAATTCAGGCCATCAATACAAATCCGACTTGTTTTGATACGAGTAGAACAAAATGAATTTTCTCCAACTCTGAGTAAAATTTTAGTCTTAAAAGATATTTTGCCACTGGTGCAATCCCCAATACTTTCACGCATTAACGAGCAGTCAGCGCCGCTGTCTATGAGACAGCAAAAGTCGCGATCATCGATTTTGCAAATCGTGCAATCGTGGTGGTTGTTAGCAACTACACACATCAACACGGTCTAGGGATATTTTTAAAAAAGCGAATTACTATCAATGTGTTAATTATTTATATGACATGTATATATTTAAAAGATACGTTATTTAATATTCTACCATTTTTTAATAATGGTTAAGGTACGGTTGGTATGGTTAAGGTTGACTCGCCAATAGATGGCGCCCTCTAGTAAACATTAGATTTGTTGTGCTTCGTATAAAATTAGCTAATAAATAGTTTTTTTCGTATATCTGGTTATTGAAATGTGTATAAAAGTGAAACTGAACTCATAAACAAACTGTGAAAGTGTTATTCAGGTTTTTTGTTGACTAATTAACAAAATTACCGGTGATCTAAAAACTTTTTAACAGTGACTTGATTCGCGTAATTAAGAAAAATAAGTGAACTTTGATATGTTATTATCATTTATAAACTATAAATAAACATTGTCACTGTTCGGGGTTGGGTTAAGATAGAGATAAAGGATGAGATAAAAGATGCAGTTTTTAAAGGTTAATAAATTCACTGTATTGTCTGTTTCCACAAATATAAGATTAAGATTAATTTATACTATGGTGAATGATATGGGATTATGAGTCACGCTCACGGTATGCCGCCGAATTACGTACTGAACTATTGCTGTGTAAGTGCAATAATATAAATGATGGTAACATACTGAGCGGGTGACACAATAATGATGACCCAGGTAAACGGACTGTACGGTGGTTGACCCGTACATGCTCCCGGGGGCAAAGATAGGGGTTAGTAGGATAAAGATGGAGATGAGATTTACAAGATGATAAACAATATTCAGCTTATCAACTATATGACAGGGATAAGGATTAGTAGTTAACAATATTTATGGAATGATTAATAATATTTCGAACAGTTACAAGTAGTCTAGCAAATATTTATCTTAGATCGGGAAGGGAAAATACACGAAAAACAGGGGACGAGGCCCTATCTTCTGTTTGTAAACACTCGCTAGATTTAATAAGATTTTTGGGATCACTTTTCACGGATTGACGAAATTTACTTTTTTCCCTAAGATCACAACACTCACTCACTGCACTTTTCACTTTGATTAAAGATTGCCTTTTTTCCCTAACCGCACTACACTCACTTATAACACGCTCATTTTCGGGATGTGAAGAGATCGCAGTAGCAGTAGATGCCTCTTCAGCAGGCACCGAGGGTTCTCGACGTGTTGACCGCCTGTGACGCCGCCAACAGTACACCGCCACAGTTATCAGGATTCCAAAGATTAGAGCATACAAGACGCTATAAAGATGTACGTCGTGATAGGATATTTTATCACTCCATGGTTCAGTTTGTTTCATGATCTCAATGTTTTTCTGTATATCTTCAAATTGTCGCAATATTTCAGAATTATTAGGATTAATTTCAGGAGATTCAGGGGTAGATATGTTGAATATATGATTAATAGGTGATATTTGTGGCGCAATAATTCTTGCACCAATACTCATTTTGCTAGACAGCCTTTTGTTAGAATGGACAACGAAATTGTCCGTCTTTATCATACAGCTTTCCTCCAGATTCAACAGACCTGCATTCATCAATTTAACGGCGGTAATTTCGCCGTCACAGAGAAGTTTAAAGTTGCATTCATTGCAACAAAAATAATAATATTTATTATCCGCTGTTAATTCCTTCCAAATGTTTTTACAAGGGGTTCTAATAGTTTCACAGGTTCTTGTGTGTGGGATCGTTTCACACAAGCTGTGGTCATCCTTTAAGATATTTATAGGGTTTTTTGTGTGACATAAAATCATCTCAGGATTTTGTCTTATACAAGACTGGAGATCAGCATCAGTAAGAGTTACGTATGAGTCTTTTCTGAGGTTAATGGCAGCAAAACTTGAGATAACTTTCACATGTATCATGTCGTGGTTCAATAATCGTGGGACTGGAATGAGGTTAAAGATTTCGTAAAGGTCTCTTTCGATGAGGGGTATTCTTATTTCAATGATCAAGTACTTACTATAGTACTTAGTCCGCACTTTTATCAAGTTGTAGAGATCTTTGAGATTCAAATTGTTGACAGGAAGTGCCATGTCTTTGGGGATATGTGCTGATATAGAACTTAACTCCGTTCTCAGCTGTTTAGGAGATATCAGATGGAAGTCCAATTTTCCATTGTAAATATTAGTTACCGTATCAAGAATGGAGTCTTGTATTTTCCTGAGGCTATACAGTAAGTTATTCGCCGTCATAGCAGATGCTAAGAAATCGGTAACTAAAGTCATGTTCTGTACATGGCGTTGAAGATCTTGATAGGATTCTTTAAGGTAATTAAACTTTTGATTTATCGATTTATGATGTTTGTTCGCAGCTTTCTCCATTCTTTTCATGAGATTAAATTCGGCTTCCACGATTGAGGTTTGGTTTTTCCAGAGGTTATACAAATGTTTACCATTTTCTTTCAAAAGGTCGATGTCCTGTGCGTATTTCTCCGCGAAACGCTGATCTAGCACGCCAAACAAGCTGTTTGCGACGTAGCCTACACCGTCTATTAGACCACGACGCCGGCGCCGCCGCTCGTCTCCAGTTACAAATGATTCATTCATTGTCAACATACTATTATAATGTTTAATTTCTTCGAACTCGTGCCCGAGTTGTAAGATGATACCGTCGCAAGGCGTGTGTTCTTTAATAGTGAAGCATAATGTTTCAAGATAATTGATATACTTCTCGAGTGCCGACGTGCCTTCTTTGTAGGGATATGTGTCGTAATAAACAATTAAACGCCAATCGTCTCTAATAAGATGCATGTTTGAGATTTTATCGAAATAAACGCTGTTGTTGCTCAAAGGGGTAAAACTATAAGATGCTTGAGATAAGTTTATTAGTGACAATAAGAATAGCGTTACTGACAGAGCTATAGTCGAGAAGGAGATACGTTTGGGATTTTTCTTCCTTGGTGCTTCATCCTTAGTCTTCGTGTCACTAGGAGGATTATTGTCTCTGTTCGCTGGTAATAGAGATAGCTTAACAACAGGCCGTTTTAGGAAACCATTTTTGGTTTTTAGGGTAACGACTCTGACGTGTCCGTCAGAACCAGGATGCAGTTCTACTATACGCCCTAGAGCCCACTTCCCAGGCGGGAGGTTTTCATCTTTGATGATAACAATATCGTTGAGACTGAGATTCCTTTGAGATTGTCTCCATTTAGCTCTAATGGATAACTGTGAGAGATATTCATTTTTCCACTGGGCCCAAATATGTCTATAGATTTTTTGTACCAAGTGCCACCGAGTCCTAAGATCATTTTCTGTTTCAAAGATCGTTAAGGTAGGCCCACTTGCAAGAAAGTGTGCCGGGGTTAAAAAGTCTATGTCCTCGGGATCCTCCTTCAAAGGACAAAGTGGTCGAGAGTTTAAACAACCCTCGAGTTGAGACAGGAGGGTGCTATATTCTTCGTAGGTGAGTTTTTGCTCACCAACAACACGCCTAAGATGATGTTTTAAACTTTTCACCGCAGCTTCCCAAAGTCCGCCAGCAGAAGGCCATGACGGAGCATTAAAATGCCACTCAATGTTCATTTCTGCGACGATAGATAATGTTTCTTGGCTTGATAAGATTTCAGAGATTTCTAAGATTTC
This sequence comes from Xanthia icteritia, assembly GCA_949128155.2. Classification (NCBI taxonomy): domain Eukaryota; kingdom Metazoa; phylum Arthropoda; class Insecta; order Lepidoptera; family Noctuidae; genus Xanthia; species Xanthia icteritia. The sequence continues at coordinate 21,203,457 of OX421948.2, forward strand.
TTGTTTTAGGATCTTGTTAGCTCCAATGAAGTTAGTTCCTTGATCACTGTAGATGTGCCCGGGAACTCCTCTTCTGGCTGACATACGTCTGAGCGCTGCAATAAAAGCCGACGCTGTGAGATCAGATACGAGTTCTAAATGTATGGCCTTTGTAACCATACATATGAATACTGCAACGTATCCTTTATCTGTTTTGATGCCGCGACCTTTGTTTGCTTTCACCAAAACATGTCCAGTGTAGTCAATACCGGTATGATAAAAGGGTCGACTAGGATTTAATCTGGATGAAGGCAAGTCACCCATGAGTTGATGTTTTAGAATGGGATCGTGTCTCCTACACTTTACGCACGTTCTTAATCGTTTTTTTGTAGCGCGGTTTCCTCCAATTATCCAATATTTTAGTCGAATAAATCCACTCGTCATTTTCACTCCACCATGGAATACTAATTTATGGGATTGGTCTATTATAAGATCAGCTAATTTAGTTCGATTTGGGATGATAATGGGATGTTTCATTTCGAGGTCTAAACTCGAATGTTTTAGCCGTCCACCGACACGGAGTACTCCGTGACTGTCTAAGATAGGATTGAGATTCAAGATCTGGCTTTTTTTGTTTAAAGATTCACCTTTTTCGAGTTGAGATATTTCCTTGAAAAAGTATTCTTGTTGCACATGTTTTATTAACATTTCCGTCGCTCGTTTGAGGTCATGCAGAGTAAGATAGTTTTCACGCTTCTTTTTGTAAATCAAGATGTCGTTGAATTTGTTTACATAGGCTAAAACTCGAATAATTTTCTTGTAACTGTTGTATTTCTCTAATAATTGTTTTATAACGGAATTGCTAGAGTCAGCAGTAATAGTGTTTACTAGCTTTTTCTTTCTTAGATCTTCAGTTGTTTTATATGAGATGGGTTCAGGACTCTTTTCAGGATTGTATTGAGGTAACCAATCGGGTCCGTGCCACCAAAGTGAATGATTTGCTAAATGGGATGCAGTCAGACTACGACTAGCGCAATCTGCGGGATTTTCTTGGGATTTCACATACCGCCACCTATTTTTTGGGATAATTTCGCAAATCATTTTTACTCGATTGGCAACAAATGGTTTCCATTTTTCTGGTTCACCACTTATCCATCCTAGTACAGCCATGGAATCTACCCAGCCATAAGCTTGGATTTTGAGATCAGATAGGGATGAGATTATTTTGGCCATAAGTTTTGATAATAAAAGAGCTCCACTAAGTTCCAAGCGAGGTATAGATTGAGATTTTTTCAGAGGTACCACTTTTGATTTTCCAGCAACAAGAGTTACGTATGTCTTGTGGTTTCTTGTAATTTTACAATAAACAACGCAAGCGTAGGCCTTTGTGCTGACATCACAAAATCCATGAAGCTCAATTATATCATTCTCCATGGTTTGTATCCATCGAGGTATTTTAAATTGGGATATATAATGTAAGTCAGCCTTTATTTTATTCCATTCCAGGACAATATTATGAGGAATCGGTTGATCCCAACCTAATTCCGTTTTCCATGTCTCTTGAAATAATATTTTGAGTTTTATTGTGACTGGTGACACCCAGCCCAAGGGGTCAAAGATTTTTGAGATTTCAGACAAGAATTGTCGTTTTGTTGGGATGCCTTCTGTGATAATTTCTATTGGATGAAAGATAAAATAGTCTTCTTTTGGATTCCAACGAAGACCTAAAGCCTTTGTAGATTCTGGCTGTTTAAAATGAAATTCTTCATCTTGAGGATTAATATGATCGTCTAAAAGTTCCGGCAAGTTCGAGCGCCATTTTCTAAGATTGAGGCCGCCTGACTTAAGAAGGTTTGTCATCTCTGCTTTGAGATGTTTAGCAGCTATCGCAGTATGAGCTCCATGCATGAGATCATCCATGTAAAAAGAGGTTTCTAAGATATCAGGAGCGCTGCTATTGGGATAATTTGGCCTTTCATCGACGGCTAGTTGTTTCAGTGTCATCATGGCCAGGAAAGGTGCGGCCTTTGTACCGTAGGTGACAGTCGCTAGCTGATATTCTTGCAAAGGTTGGGATTGATGATTTCTCCAAATAATTTTCTGGAACCTTTGTTGATCAGGATGTAGCCAAATGTTACGGAACATCTTTTCAATATCAGCCGTGAATGCGTATTTAAACTGTCTCCATTTTAGGATGAGACTTAAGAGATCCTGCTGCAGGTTCGGCCCCCTGCACATAAGATCGTTGAGGCTGTGACCTGTTGAGGTTTTTGCAGAGGCATTAAAAACAACTCGTAATTTTGTTGTTAATGACTCAGCTCGAAGTACGCCATGATGCGAAAGGTAGCAATCTGGGGTTACGTTGACATGTGTCGTAACGGGGATCATATGTCCGAGCTCTAGATACTCGGACATAAACAATTTATAATCACGTGCCAATTCTGGTTGCTTAAATTTCCTTTCTATTTGAAAGAATTGCGCAATGGATTTATTTTTTGATTCACCCAACTGTTCTTCAAAATTTTCTTTAAAAGGTATTTTCACGACATAGCTGCCGTCTTCACGCCTTGAGGTTGAGGATTGAAAGAAGTCAATGCAAGCTTGATCTTCTTGAGATATTGATAAGGGTTCGCGAATATCCTCCATTTCCCAGAACTGTTGGATATCGGTGAGATTGTTTAGGATCACATTGCACTGAAATGTTTTACAGTTACCGCTTAGGATCCATCCCAGCTGTGTCTGCTGGGCAATGGGTAACATTCCCTCGGAACGGCAGATACCATCCAATAGGATTTGGGAATAAACGTCAGCGCCGAATAAGATATCAACTGGCCTACTTTTGTTGAATTCAGGATCAGCTAGGGTTATTTGGTTAAGAGTTGGCCAGTTGGGTTCAGTGAAGGTATGACTAGGCAAGTTCTTGACTAATCTTTTCATTATAAATACGTCGGAATCGAAAGTGAAGTCATTAATTAACGACATACACTTAATAGTGATCATGCCCTTACAGCTATTTTCATTGTTTCCGATTCCAGAGATAAGTCCAGTGCATTTTTGCCGACGCAGGTTCAGGAGCTGTGCAGCTCGTTCAGTAATGATTGAGGTCTGAGATCCCTGATCTAGAAGAGCTCTCATTCTTTCGTAAGATCCGTCAGCTGCTTGAACCTTGATCATTGCTGTCGCGAGGAGTATTTCTGTAGGATCATTTTGCATAGATACTAAGGTGTTCATATCTTGCTGAGGTGGAGATTTCGTAACAGTGGCCGTGTTCGGCCCCGATCGCGACGCATCCGAATTAGCATTTCTTGACATAAAACATTCATGTAGAATCGTATTGTGGTCTTTATTGCACTCTTTACACTTTATTTCCGAAAGGCATTTTCTACCTTCGTGATAGTGCAAACAGTTGACACAAAGGTTCAAATTTGCGATTGCGTTTCTACGAGCCGTTGGATGCATTTTTGCCAGCTTTTGGCAATTTTGTATGCGATGATCGCTTGCATTGCAAATACCACATTGTTTACGTCTTTCGTTATTTTTCCAATTGGACTTTGACGATTGCGAAATGACCTGGTTTGTCGAATAGGTATGATTTGAGGTGTTGTTATTTTGTTTGAAACGATAATTAAATCCTTTTGAATGAGATTGTTGGTTATTAAGATAGCCTTTAGATGATGAAGATGCGTGTTGGAATTGAGATAAGGATGATTTCTGCGTGGAATTTTCAAGCTTCTTACGTGAAGTTTCCAGCATCATAAACTTAGTTTCTAGAAAATTAAGGAAATCTTCTAAGACGGGCAACTCTCGCGGGGATTTTAAAGCTTGTAGATAATCTTCATATGTATCCGAGTCCAGTTTTTGGGACAATATACATACGAGGAAGGGATCCCAGGAAGTCACATCGATTCCAAGGTTCTTGATAGCATTTACGCTCTCGTACGTAGAGTCGTGAATGCGTTTTATATGATTTGCTGACTGTTGCTGGTTTGCAGGGATGTTCATGATATTGTTAAGATGAGATGTAAAGATCAGTCGTTTATTATTATAACGATGATTAAGGATATTCCAGCACACTAGATAATTGTCGGTGCTAATTTGGAGATGTTGGATCAATTTTTCGGGTTCACCTTTGACCTTACTCTTTAAAAACTGCATCTTTTGCGCATTCGACAAAGAGGGGTTATTGTGCACTGCTTCGGTAAAAAGATCTTTGAACGAAATCCACTTATTGTAGTTTCCCTCAAATTCAGCTATCTCCATTTTAGGGGTAGATTTTTCAATATGCGCGACGGACCACATTTTCTTATTGATGTCTTTCTTGATTTTGTTATAATATTTCTCGTAATGAGTAAATTGTTCTTCGTACTCGGGGTTCGATCCGCCACACTCGTTGTCCAGCTCCCAATGAAGTGAGTCAATGGCAGCCCAACGAGATTGTATCGTCTTCAGGAGGTCTTCGAACTCCCATTTTTCCGTGACGAGATCAAGGTCGATGTTGGAAGATGTTCTTAAGAAAGCCTTAAAGTTGGTAGCTTGTTTTTTTAAGAGGATTTCGGCTCTACTCTCTTCAAGAGCAGGAGTTTTAGCAGCAGCTTGGGATGCGAGGTTTAAAGATTGAGATTCCGCAGTAGGCTGGAACGTAGGAGGTTTCAATTCAGGGGTTTGCGGTCTGTTTGCGAGAGGGATATAGTTCTGAATAGTAGATTTAATGTTATTATATTTTTCAGTCATTTGATCGTATTGATTAGTACTGAAATATGTATGAGATTTATCACCAAAAGATAACAAAGTCATGTGATTATTATGGAACTCTGTAAAGTATTGTTCCAAGGTAGCTAATCGACGACGTAGGTAGTCTGAGGTCTTGCGCTCTGCACCATCCTTCTTGAAATTGGTGAAGAGCCCATTTATGGCTTCAATCAGTTGATGTTGGGTTGATAAAATGTCTTCCATTTTCGACATTACAGGGATAACAAAGAGACCTTACTTGTACTGAAGGCTTCTTCGGAGATCAAATGTCCTTGCGATGGCTGCAAGAACAAACCTGGAGTAGCAGCGCGATGAGATGATGCGATGCTCTCGTAGAACCAGGTTCAACAGGATCAGCAGGATGATGAAAGTTTTGATTCACTCAATTCTGTTCACCAGGGTCTGGTTACAAGATTCAAGCGAGACACTCACACTGTACAGTTAGTGGATACACACGAATTGCACTAATGTACACGCGTCGGTCCTGCTACAATAGGCTCGAAGGACCAATGTTCGGGGTTGGGTTAAGATAGAGATAAAGGATGAGATAAAAGATGCAGTTTTTAAAGGTTAATAAATTCACTGTATTGTCTGTTTCCACAAATATAAGATTAAGATTAATTTATACTATGGTGAATGATATGGGATTATGAGTCACGCTCACGGTATGCCGCCGAATTACGTACTGAACTATTGCTGTGTAAGTGCAATAATATAAATGATGGTAACATACTGAGCGGGTGACACAATAATGATGACCCAGGTAAACGGACTGTACGGTGGTTGACCCGTACAGTCACCCATAAAACATTTTAAAATACAGTGAAAGTGCAAAAATTCAAGATAAAACATTAACGATTTCCGTTTTTTATTCAAAATATCCTATTATATTGGTAAAAGCACCATCTAGTATCGAGTAGCAGAATTAAAAACAAAAGTGTTACAAGACTCATCATAGTGTTGCAAGAAATCAATATTATATTTTAAGGATAAATGTTACGGACAGTGACATCTGTTATCCGAAAATAACAACTTCAACAGTCTTATTGTGATACCAGACTCAATTTAGTGTTGATAGTTTAAAAAATAGAAAAATATTGGTAGCTTTTTATTTTATTTTGAAGAAATAAAATAAATACTTTTATTAACATTATTTTGAAGGATTATCGGCCAATATGAGTTTTTTCGATAATATAACATTCCGTCGCAACCGCAGCAGAAGATCGGAGTCAAACCATGATGACAGCAATAACTCAACCTTGAATTGCACTACGACTAGTGTGCCAGAAATATCGGAAGATGAAGAGATCAACCAAATAAAAAGATTGCAGGAAAAGATTGATGAGCTAACGTCTCAACTAAACAGCGCGCATAATGAAATTGAGATATTATCTTTGGAAAAAAGCAGTTTGAAACAAAGCAATGAAAATTTATCCAAGAAAAATAATTTATATAAACAAATTGCTAGCTCTCCAGTGAAACACAAGTTAACAACACCCAAGAAAACTCAGTCAAGACAAGATAAACAAACACAAACAGATATAAAAATTGGGAATACTTCTTTAAATCAAGATGACAAAACCGAAACCAAAGATGTCACTCGTGCTTCTTCTCGTATTAATAGAATTTCGAGCAATGTTATCAAACCTCATCGAAAACAGTCACCTATAAAGCATAAAATATGCATCCTTAGTAGTAATTATCTATATAGGTGAAGAAGATTTTAAAAGAACGCAAAATTACATAGAACTTGTTGCACTTATTCGTAAAAAAATATCACCTCTTAATCACACTAATTTTATAATATGCTTACCAACTTATAAATACATGAGTAATGTAAATTTTATATTCAACAGCAGAGTTGAGACCTTTAATAAGCTACTCTATAGGGATGCACAAACAAATAATTATGCATTTATTTTAGACTCTAACCTTAATTTACCATACACTTATTGGATGAACCTCGCTGGAGTAGCCACTGCATTGACCTGAATTTAGTCTTGACGAAATCCTGTGACTCTCAACGGCAGAAAAGGCACAAACACTAACCTGGATGCAGTATCAGGAGTTGACGGGAACTTCACCAACGACGGAGCGGAGGCCGGCCGGCCAGCTATAATTCTCGAACACACAGAAGTTGCACAGGTGTTGTTTGATGTCACCAAGTCAGGCAGGGGTTGATCGAAGACCAGAAAACAGTCAGTGAACCACTAGCGGGGCGTTTTACATAGAATAGGAATTATTTTCGCGGACACTTCGCGACGACGCTTATATCGCCATATTTTTATTTCGAAAGTGTAGTTAGTTTTTCTGCCATTGCGCGGCGCGCGCATCGACAATGTTGCAAGCCGCGGTCGCATGAGTTTGCGCCCGGCAAGTTGGCGGTAAATTTAAATTGGAAGGGAAATCTTTTGGATAAAGGATTAATTAGGACAGGATTGGTTTGATGTTTATACATTTCCCCCCACTTGAAACCCACTAGGATTTCACAGATTGAAGAATCCCTAAGAAGCTGTGCTCGAAAATTCTTAAAATAAATGAAACAAAATTAACTTAAAGAACAATACTATCTCAGACAAATAGTATTGTTTACGCGAGAGTATTTTAGAAAATTAATTTAAAGGTAAAGGGCAGACCTTGACCACAGGCCGCCGTATAGATTTTCCGTTCGCAGTTCGGAGAGTAACCACTCGAACAATATTGTCGGAACCGACATGAACCTGTTCTACGCGAGCTAATTTCCAAAACAAGGGCGGAAGATTAGGTTCGTTAACTATTACCAAATCGTCTACCTTTAAGTTAGGCGCATCTAAATACCATTTACTCTTCTGTTGAAGCGTGTGAAGATAATCACGTTGCCAGATACGCCAAAAACCTTGGGTGATCTTCTTAATCATTTGCCAACGAGAACGAGGATGTCGCGTTTCACATAAAGGTTCTTCAGGTAGAGATACTATAGGGCCGCCCGTTAGAAAATGTCCGGGCGTTAAAATATCTGATTCTTGAGGATCAGGAGATGAAGTACAAAGCGGCCGAGAGTTTAAAACGGCTTCTACTTTTGCAAGAATTGTAAACAACTCTTCTAAGGTAAGAACTTGAGCACCTACAACACGTTTCAGATGGTATTTTGTGGACTTGATGCCACTTTCAAATATACCTCCGAAATGAGGTGCGCCTGGAGGATTGAATTGCCAGTTAATTTGACGGGTGGCTAAACCGTCCGAAATATCAGGGTAATGTTTACGGAGTTCGTCGATAATTTCGTTGAGATACCTATTTGCCCCCACAAAATTTGTCCCGTTATCAGTGACAATTGTGTGACACATTCCTCTGCGAGATACAAATCGGTCTAGAGCAGCAAGGAATGCTTCGGCGCTCAATTCAGTTGCGGCTTCCAAGTGAACGGCCTTCGTACTTAGACAGACGAATAGACAAATATATGCCTTATAAGTTTTTGCTCCACGGCGACGACTCTCTTTAACTATAAACGGTCCACCGAAATCAATTCCCGTGGTTTGAAAACATCGGGAAGGTTGGACTCGAGCCGCTGGTAACTTACCCATCAAGGGTGTTATAGAAACTGGTCTATTTTTGAAACAACGGACACATTTTGAAAGTACCGTACGTATAAGAAGTCTTAACCCGATAATCCAGAATTTTCTTTGAATTAAAGACTGTAGGGTACGGGGACCACAATGAAGATATTTCAAATGGAAATGCTCGACAATCAATCGAGAAATAGGACACTGCTTTGGTAAAAGCAGAGGATGTAACGCCGATGGCGATAGCTTCGCTTCATCTATACGTCCCCCCACTCGCACCAAACCATCCTCATCAAGGAATGGAGATAACTTTTGAACTGATTTTTCACATTGTTCATGCTTTTGCACTTGTTCGACTTGCGATGACATATATTGAATTTGAGTGAACTTGACTAGTGTCTTCATTGATTTATCGAGCTCGGAACTTGTAAGCGCAGAGAATTTTCGATCTGACTTTGCTATTTGTAAGTTACTAACGAACCGAAGACACCATGCCAAAGTTCTTTGAAGTTTTGTAAAAGAAGAACATCTTAAAGTTAAATTTAAAAATATATTTTCTGCTTGAACTGTGATAAAACTCTCGGTTTCGAGAGGTTTCAACTCAGGCAGCTCTTCCTTAGCGAGCAATATCTGCTTGGAAGGCCAAACGCAGGGCGACTGCTGTAACCAAGTGGGGCCGTTCCACCATAATGGATGGCCAGCAAGTTCCGTACAAGATACACCACGACTGCAGCAGTCGGCCGGATTGTCCTCTGTGGGGACATGATACCAGGACTCCGGACTGACCAAGTCGGTAGCCTGGACTACCCGATTGGCAACATACAATTTCAATAAATGGGGTGCGGTATTTAACCACGACAAAGTAGTCGTGCTATCGGAATAAGCTCGGATGGAGGTGATTTTAAGTTTCTCCTTAAGGAGCTTATACATGTGGGAAAGTACTCGTGCTAAGAGTACAGCTGCGCCTAGCTCCAGCCTATTTACGGTCGCTGGTTTTATAGGGGCAACACGAGACTTCCCTATCAATAAATTACTAACAGTGGAATGTTCTGCATCGTCAGTAACCACACAGAGATACACGCAACAACCATATCCTTTTAATGAGCCATCACAAAAGCCTACCAAATGTACCTCGATAGGGTTGGAAGGTACAACAAGCCTAGGAAGCGAAATGTTTTGTAAGTCTGACAAATTAGCAGCTATCAAATGCCACCTTTTAGCTAACTCTTTGGGAATAGCTTCATCCCAAGACATATTAGAGCGCCACATCTCTTGCAATAAAGATTTTGCTGCAAAAACAACTGGGCTAATCCAACCCAAGGGATCATAAATCCGGGCTACTATGGAAAGGATGGATCTCTTGGTGAACTGAACATTGAAAGAGTCTGAGAAGCTATACGAGAAGTTGTCATCTAATGGATTCCACCGTATTCCTAATATCTTGACAAACTCATTTCCTGATTCTTCGAAGGATTTGGAAGTTTGACAATGATCCGGAGGAACATCTGACAATAGACTCGGCGTATTGGTACTCCACTTTCGGAGCTCAAAGTGACCTTTAGATAGCAAAGATGTAATATCCGCCTTTAACTGCTTAGCTTCCTCGAGCGACGAACATCCTGTAGTAATATCGTCCATGAACGTTTCTTCGAACAGAACTTCAGACGCACGACTCGAATATTCAGAGCCATGGTCTTCCGCAAGTTGACGAAGGGTTCGAATGGCCAAGTAAGGGGAACTACTGACACCATAAGTCACTGTTCTTAGCTCGTATTCACTTAACGGCATGCTAGGGTCGGGACGCCAAAGAATGTGTTGATAACACCTATCTTCGGGTCTGATTAGAATCTGACGGTACATTTTACAAATGTCTGCGGTGAAAACAATTTTATGAAGTCGAAATTTTGTAATTAAATCGACAATGTCAATTTGAAGTTTTGGTCCAGCAAAAACGATGTTATTTAAGGAAAGGTTGTTACTAGTTTTACTACTAGCGTCGAAAACTACTCTAAGCCGAGTCGTGGAACTTTCTGGACGCAACACGCAATGATGAGGGATTAAGTACCGATCAGAAGACGAAGAGTCTACAGGCTGCATGTGTCCTAGATCTTCGTACTGTCTCATAAATTTCTTGTACTCGTCCTTTAACTCTGTTTGCTTAGCAAGTCGGTTTTCTAAATTAAGGAAACGATTGAAGGCTTGACGGTATGAATCTCCTAAAGGTGGAGCCTTATCTTTTAACAAAATGGGTACTACATAACGACCGTCGGCAGTACGGTAAGTACCTTCTTTATACTTTTGTTCACAATTCTCGTCCTCGGGAGCGGAAATTTTACATTTCGGCGGTTCCTCGGACTCCCAGAACCGTTGAACGATCTCATCGAGCGAGCAAGAAGACGCGAGGAGTGACGTAACGGGTTCACTGGGAATTTTAATTTCCGTGTTATGAAAATATTGACCGGTAATCACCCAGCCAAACACACTGGACAACGCACAGGGTAATCCGGGTCCGGGACTGTAACGTGACCCAGTATATATTTGATCAAAACACTCAACCCCTAACAAAAGATCGATCGGACCCGATTTATAAAATTCGCGGTCGGCGAGATCAAGATGCAGGAAGGAATCCTTGACGAACAACGGTAACGCTGTCGAAGGCATCGCGGTAGTAATTTTAGGTAAAACTATCAAAGGCAAATCAAACTTAGGCGATTCACTCGAACGAGGTATTATCGAACCAGAAGTGTAACCTTTTATATTACAAACAAAGTTTTGTCCAAGACCAGTAACACTTAAATTACATTTTTTAATGTGCAAACCCAAGCGACGTGCACACGCACTCGTTATAAAAGAATCCATCGAACCGCTGTCAATAAGGGCGCGCGCATACTGAAGCGAGCCGTCCGCGTGATGTATTCGCACTATCGCCGACCCTAATATTTTCGTACTGCTAAAGGTGGTACTAATAGAATCCTTCGACTCGGTCGTGCTAGCAAGCACGGTACTCGGGTTAGCAGTGTCAGACAAGTTTGAATTAACAGTCTGAGTTAATAAACTTTTATTTTCGACATGCAACAAAGTGTTATGTTTCGTGTTGCAAATGAAACAAGTGGACTTGGATTTACAACTGTCACTATCGTGACCCGGTCTTAAGCAATTTCTACACAACTTTAATTCTTGAACAATTTTTTCACGCTGATCAATACTCATAGAATGCATTTTACCACACCGATAAATTGAATGATTTTCATTACAACATACACAAACTGATTGATTTGATTTATTACTATTATTATTAGATCCTACGAATGACGATCTCCGTGGGTCCTTTGTTACACGTGTACTATCGGCCTTATTATTGTTACTACGAGACTGCTTAATAGTTGAGTTTGATGGAGTGGTCGAAATGGGCTGACTCACTTCCAGAATTTTTATATAATTTTGTAAATAAACAACCAAGTCGTTAAATTTTGGAATTTGGTTAGTATTTTGTAATTCGAACCGTCTTTTGGTTTCAAGGTCAAGAGGTCGTGACGCAATGTAAAACAAAATAAATTCGGATAAATCTTCAATATTTAATGCACGCAAGGCGTTAACACTTTCATAAAGTACGTTTGTGAATTCAGATAAATTAGCCAATGATGGCTTCTGAATCGGCGTCACCGTAAACAATTTTTCTAAATAAGTTGTCGCTAAAATGCGTTTGTTGTCGTATCTGTCTAGCAAGGCACTGTAAACAACGGAATAATTAGCTAAAGTTATAGGAACACCCTTGGCGAGTGTCAGTGCGTAACCCGACAGACACGAGAGCAGATAATGGAATTTCTCAATATCTGACAGCGAGACATTATTATGAACAAGCGGAACGTAACTATCCTTAAATGTCTGCCAATTTTCTATATTACCATCAAATTTCGGAATTTGCAATTTAGGCAACTTTACTTGTGTAGTAGAAGAGTAACGACTAGGCCCAGCACTGGGCTCTGAAGTAGCACTTGAGCTCGTACTCGTACCAAGGGAATCGGCGAACTCAACAGCTGCGTAATATAACTCGTCGAATGACAATAACGGTTTATTATCGAACTTATATTCCGGATTTAATTTTAATTGTAATTTATTGAAGTTTTCATGAGATTCAATGAAGTTATCTCTAATTTTCTCAATCGACTTATATCTAGCCTTAAATGTCGATATTTTAGTACTATCTGTAATAGCCTTCTTAGCTAAATCATAAACAATCTGCACATTTCTAAACTCATATTCACGCCTATTAATACACGACTGTAACTCAACTTCAGCCATCTTGTTTCGGATACGAAAATAATAAGTTTAATGTTTATATATGTACTTCGGTAGGTACTGACTAGAATAGTCTCCGAACCGCAACGCAATCGGCAACTATAGTCAGCTATAGCGCAGGTATATTCACGCGCTATAAAATGGAAACAAATGAACGATTCAAAATCACGAAATTAATAATTGCGGTTAGATATTGTATAATGTTCGTATTTATGAATAAGTTTAAGCGGTACGAGTAAGTATGTAACTTTATGTTTTAACTACGAGAAATTTCGAGCACAACTATCATAAGAAAACACTTCAAAATCTAACACCAGGCAATGCAGCAACTTTCTATGAGTACGTATTTCTCTGATTATTTAGATTTTAAAATAAAGCAAACTGAATTTAAATTTAAATAGAGGGTAGGTACATAAGAGTTAGTACCTACGCCGCGCCGAGCGAGCTCCCCGAGCGGCCACGCGGTCACGTACCAACAAGTACTGTAGGTACGAAAGAAGTTACGAAGAAAACAATTTAATTCGTGGCAGTTTTAGCCACTTATGTTATTCACTGGATTTGAATGATTTTTTAAGGAATATTAACAAGATTTACGTAACACAAATCGTTAAATTTTACATAAAATGAAATACGTGAGGTACTCTGTCCTCACAGGAGGCACCAAATAATGGATGAACCTCGCTGGAGTAGCCACTGCATTGACCTGAATTTAGTCTTGACGAAATCCTGTGACTCTCAACGGCAGAAAAGGCACAAACACTAACCTGGATGCAGTATCAGGAGTTGACGGGAACTTCACCAACGACGGAGCGGAGGCCGGCCGGCCAGCTATAATTCTCGAACACACAGAAGTTGCACAGGTGTTGTTTGATGTCACCAAGTCAGGCAGGGGTTGATCGAAGACCAGAAAACAGTCAGTGAACCACTAGCGGGGCGTTTTACATAGAATAGGAATTATTTTCGCGGACACTTCGCGACGACGCTTATATCGCCATATTTTTATTTCGAAAGTGTAGTTAGTTTTTCTGCCATTGCGCGGCGCGCGCATCGACAATGTTGCAAGCCGCGGTCGCATGAGTTTGCGCCCGGCAAGTTGGCGGTAAATTTAAATTGGAAGGGAAATCTTTTGGATAAAGGATTAATTAGGACAGGATTGGTTTGATGTTTATACACTTATAATTCATACAGCCCACATTACGGGACACTTAATAAAAGAGGTTTACTAATTATTATTTTAGATTTAATAGACTTGATATCATACTGTGTCACTACGGTAACGTCTACTATTAGCTCCGAAGTTGATTGTTCCCAAAAAACACAAAAAGACTTAGCATGTGCAGACTACCAAAATAATTCGCAGTTTTTTCTATAAGTATGTAAATATTCTTCATCAGAACATAGCGGGACTGATGAACAAATCAGATACCTTGACAGTTAAGATAGACGAGCTTCACAATGCAGGAACTAACATTGATGTGATTTGTATCACGGAACATTTTATCGAGGCAGGTTATGAAGATTTGTTGCATTTACCTAACTTTTTGCAAGCAGCTTTCTTTTCTAGAAAGGCTAAGCGCGGGGGTACGTGTATTCTCGTTAGAGCCGGACTTCAATTTAGAGAAATATCTGACGTAGCAAAACAGTCAGTGTCAGGTGTCTTTGAATCATGTGCCGTAGAACTAACACATCATAACATTATTATAATTTGTATATATCGAATACCAAAACATAATTACAATATATTTTATGAAAAATTAGAGGATATATTAAGAAACTACTGTTCACTCACTAATAAAAAAGTAATTCTAGCAGGCGACTTCAACATTGACATCTTAAAAAGAAATAAAATTACTATGGAATTTGAAAATTTTCTTGCCCAATTTAATCTTTACTTAGCCTTTCATAAACCTACTAGACTAAACAGTAACTCCTGTATAGATAACTTTGCACACACCTATAGAAAAGACTGTAAAACACAAATAATAGACCTAATTCTATCAGATCATACATCGCAAATACTAAGTGTACCTATTAATAAATCATGTAAACTTAAATATTGGAAAACTCTGAAGCAGGATATATGCCCAGAAAATTTAACGAAGTTTAAAAATTATTTGAGCAATTTATCTTTCACACGAGTTTATAGTTCTGATGATGTAAATAATTCATATGACTGCTTTGCAGATGATTTTCTGATGTTGTATAAACTATGTTTTCCAAAAAAATATGTAACGATAAAAACAAACACCAAATCTAAATGGATTTCCCGTGGAATAAAAATCTGTAGTCAAAAACAAAGAAAATTACTTTGGTCGTATCGATTACAACCTAACCATAAAAATAAACAAGATTTTAAAAATTATACTAAGATTTACGAAAAGATTATACGACTAACACAGACAACTCAAAATAACCATCTCATAAACACTTCTCAAAATAAGTCAAAAGCTGCATGGCAAGTAATTAACAAATCCAAATTTCACCTACCACAACATCTAATACCATCTATATCGAAGGGCGATTCCCTTATCACACATCCCACGGATATCGCAAATGAATTCAATAACTTTTTTGTAGATGTTATTGAAAAAAATATAAATAGTAACGTTACTTTGAATAGTAACAATACTTTTAACAATTTAACTACACAATCATTATATATGCAACCAATCTTGCCTGTTGATTTAATAAAAATTATTAATAACCTTAAAAATACAAATACTGTTGGCTATGATGGAGTAAATACTAAAGTTGTGAAATGTGTCAAAGAAGTTATAGCACCACCACTAGCGCACATTATTAATTTATGTATAGCAAATGGTGTTTTCCCCAATAGTCTAAAAAAAGTAATTATTAAGCCCTTATTCAAAAGAGATGATAAATCAGATGTAAAAAATTATAGGCCCATTGCTAAAATTCCAATTTTTTCAAAAATAATCGAGAAAGTAATTTATAATTCAATATATCGCCGCCTTACAACGAAAACCAATTAAATCGAAATTTTGACGAAAATGACTTTTGAATGCCAAAGTACTTAAAATTTTGAGTTTTTTCGTCTGCGAAAACCCATTAATCGCTAAGTCTTATAGTTTCGCTGCTAGCTAATAAGACAACCAATTTTTTTAAGAATTTCCACGGTTTGTGTTCAAATACAAAACATTAAGCAGATTTAACTCGACTGCCGACATATTTGTCTCCAATGATTGTCAGTTAATTTGATAAAATTTGTTTTTCTTCAGAGAGAGCTCATGAAATACTCTATTTTTCCCTCAGTAACAACCATTTACTAAGATTTAAAACTCTATACTAGATCAAAATGGTCAAATAAAAGCTATTAAAACAGTTTGATTGATTTTACCTGACGAATCACATTATAACAATACAATCTAATCCTCTAAGAAAATATTGTATATCCAGATAATTGATTTTCTCTGACGATACTTATTCACGGATGCAACCTAATCACTACAGCGAAAAACGATCAAACCTCATTAATTTATTTTACCTGACGAATTCCATAATTAAACAATACAATGTAATTGTACGGTTCGTACACTTGCAGAGTTGTTGTTGTTTAGGTTGAAGCGCGTAGAGAAAAGATCACTTAGTTCCCGTTAGGTTTATTACGTATAAGTAGTGTTTACAAGTAATACTGTTGACGATTCCTTTCTCTAATGTTAGTCACCGCGTAGCAGTAATCGCATTATTTATTGTAATGTATGTATATTTATAGTAATAAAATGACGCACGTGAGGTGCAAGCCACCGTGTCAGCAAAACATGTACAGTGTAAGACTGTACATCTTGGCAACCCCAAAAGGAGAAACAAACGAGAAGAGAAAGGAAAAGCCATCACAAAGTTAGTAAAGTAAATTAGTCAATCAAATTGAAAGGCGATGTTCCTGTTTCCAGGTTGAGGCTTCGGCTGCAAGTCCTTTGTTGTTTGTGCTGTGACTGCTTCTTGCCGGCACTCTGGTTTACGTATAACTTGAAGTTCGATATCTTCAGGTGGTTGACGAGTAGTTTTGTTCTTAGCGTTGTTTTTGCAATAGTGCGGACAACGATTCCTCCCAACCACAACAAGTACAACTATGATGGCGGCCGTCAGCAACGAGTAACAGATGGCATATTGATGAATGTCGTGACTTGTTATTGTTGGTAGTGAAGCTTCATCTTTCTTTTGAGTTACAATTTTCTGTTCAATTGTTGCAATTTCTTGGTTCGTTGCCTTGGACTGAAGGTTATTTGGAGCATAGCGATACGTTAAGTTCACTATCTTGTTGATAGATGTA
The DNA here is from genome assembly GCA_949128155.2 of Xanthia icteritia. Lineage (NCBI taxonomy): Eukaryota > Metazoa > Arthropoda > Insecta > Lepidoptera > Noctuidae > Xanthia > Xanthia icteritia. The sequence goes on from OX421948.2 coordinate 21,220,317, forward strand.
TCAAATGTTGGAGCTGTGAACTCATAATCCATCTTCATATGACTGCTGTATTGACTTTGAGCGTAGATGGTCATATCGGTGGATTGTAATACGCATCCCTGAGATAATGTAACTATGCTCGATGACGCGATGGTTTGTGATGTGACGTCATTGCTACATATGATTCGCAAGGAACACATTTTGCAGTAAATCGCCAGCCAGCTGTTGTGTCTTTGTAACTCTATCCAAGTGTCCTTGCATGATGCGCGTTCGACATCACAAGGTTCGCTGTTTTGATGTGATAGCAGTTTTGCCTCACACGGAGCGCTTTTGCTGTGTAGGTCAAATGATGGCAGGTTTTTCTTGCATAAGAAGTTCTGCGATTTTTGTTGCATGCAGTGTTTCAAGTCATCTTCGGATATAGACACGTAAACGTTCTTCTTGAAGTTGACAGCGATGTACTTGTTTGATAGCTGCACATTAGTTTCCTTAGCAATGACCGGTAAAGCTATAGCTTGGTATATGTCGAAATCTTCGTTAGCTACAAGTGGAATATGTGCTTCGAATAGAAAGTAATTTTCAGTAACTCGTGCTCTCACATTGATCAGCTTGTAAATATCTTTAATGTTTTCTTTGTAGTTTTCAACTGGTAGCGTTAAAGATTTCGGAAGGTTTCCGGATATTTCCGTTAGTTTTTGAATCAGACGAACTGGAGATATCAGATGAACGTCTACATGTCCTTGGTAGACGTTAGTTAGTGTGTTGAACAGCATCTCCTGGAAAGTCCTCAAGCTGTTGATCAGTAGGTACGTTGTTAACGAAGCAGAATTTATGTAGGTGGTGGCCTGAACTGACGCTGAATATTGTCTTCACTTTGTTTCAGTACTTGATTTTAAATAAACAAATGAGACTGATAACTTTGTTTAGAATTTAAGTTTATCAAAGTAAAAAAAATCCTTGTTTGATTTTCTAATTTGATTGTGTTCATTATTTCAATTACCTTTTCTCGATACCTAGAATTTGAAGGTGAAGGCTTATTTTATTTATCCCAAAAATTATTTTCCCATGGGAATTTCGGGATTTTTTTCGAAGCTGGATTATAAAGGTACAATATTTTTAAATTTTAGACATCTACCTCAATAATATTGGTTTTGCTTTGGTATGTCAGTGAGACGGTCGGTCACTCAATAATAAGCCATTTTTCCTTTATTTACATAATTTTTCTTGTCACCTATTACTGGCATTTGAAGCGCGATTTTATTATTATTTGAACGAATAAAGCTAATTTGTACTTAATTAATTATTTCGAGTTATAAATTTGATAACAAATGAACGTAATGAAACTCTAATAAATTACTTGCTTAACTTTTAAGATTCTTAAATTTTCTGCAGGGAAAACCAATTATCTTGATACATTTTCACTTGTAACTTCACAAGGGACAGCTGTATAGGTATTTTTTTATCATGGTTAGTCTTAATTAGCTAAAAGTAAAAAGTAATTTTTCGGGATTTGCTGTAATCCTATTACCCTGAAATATATAGACATTTATCAGTTCTCAGGGAAAACCAATTAAATGGGTGGCCTTGCGACAATTATTGCAAATTTCATTACAAAGCAATTTTTTTTTAAAACCTCAATAGATATGTTTAAATAGAACATTATATCAATGTACTGATGCTAAAGTAATAATAACAATATAATACTACAAAGGGTATTTTCAACCCAATCAACTTTGTAATCGCGATATCTCTGCTTGCACTCTTTATGAATTAATTGGTTTTCGTTGTATGGCGGCGATATAGTTATTTTGAAAAGAATAAGTTATTTTGTAACGAACAAAAAGGATTTCGAAAAAACACTAATATAAATATGGCATTGTTCGACCTCCTTTCTTATATTATGACGTCTGTCGATGAAAGATCTCCGGTATGTGCTTTATATACGGATATGACAAAAGCATTTGACTATGTAAATCATAAGATTTTGCTAAAAAAACTATATGGATATGGAATTCGAGGAAATATTCTAAAACTCTTGGAGTCATATCTTGATAACAGATCACAGTGCACTGAAATCTCACAATTATGCCAAAAAAGTAAATTAATAACAATTCATAAATCTCAGCAAAGAACTATAAAATACGGGGTACCACAAGGTAGCGTGCTAGGGCCGCTACTTTTCTTAATTTATATAAACGATCTCCCAATACTCATAACTCAAAATATGGTTCTCTTTGCTGATGACAGTACAGCCATTGTAAAATGTAATAATCCTGACTATTACGAGAATGATATAAATGATTGCCTCAATAAAATAATTAAGTGGCTTTTTAGCAATAACCTAGTAATTAATTTAAATAAAACAAGAGTAATGCACTTTAACCAAAGATGTGAAAAACCTCCAGTTCATGTCATATATGACGAGTGTCCAATAGAAGATACGGACAAGGCAAAATTTCTAGGTATAATGATTGATAGTAAGCTAACATGGAAACCCCATATTGAAGAGATTTGTCTAAAACTAAATAAATCTGCATATGCCCTGTTCCAGCTATCGAAAAAAGTTAATACACAAACACTTTTATTAGCGTATCACGGATTGGTTGCGTCTGTTCTGAGGTTTGGAATAATTTTTTGGGGGCAATCTTCTGAAAGAGAGTCAGTTTTTAAAGCACAAAAACGATGTATTCGATCCATGTGTGGCTTAAAAACTGCCGAAACTTGTGAACCTCACTTTAAATCACTAAAATTACTAACATTTCCAGCCATGTACATTTATGAAACTGCTTTGTTTGTTAAAATCAATTTAAATCTATTTCAAAAACTCACTGATGTTAAAAAAACTCCAATGCGTTCTCAATATGCAAACAAACTGTGCGACAAAAAATGCAAAACAGCTTTAATGAAAAAGAGTTTTTTTGGTATGGCTCCGAAAATTTATAATAAATTACCCGATATAATTAAAAATTTGCCCTTAGTTAAATTTAAGAAGCTTGTCTACTCATTATTAATAGAAAAATGTTATTATACTGTAGAAGACTTTATGAATGATAATAATTTTTAATATTTCTTAAGCGATAAACACTTATACACATGCTTATGTATACAATGTAATTTTAAAGACTGCTTTGAGATTTTTAAGATATTTTTTTATATTAAGTTCATTTTAATTATAATTTTTATTAAGTTATTTTAAAATAGTTCCTTTTCGCATGTTAGAGTTTATTTTTGTTTTCTTTTTATGTTAGTAGTATTATTATTTTATGATTTTTTGTTTTACTTCAATATTTGTACGCCTTCACGGCAAAACATAGCGCACATGTAATAATCTAAGATCTTTATGTAAATACCTATGTTTCACAAATAAACACTCTGATTCTGATTCTGATTCTGGTACTTCGATTAAAATTTCAGGATTTTATGGAAAAAAAATGAAGCATAGACGGAAACCGTATATGAATTAACTTTTAATTTATGAGTAAAAACTGAAAAAAATAGAAAAATCATTTAATTTGTGTTTATAAACTTGAAGTTAGCCTTTGGACCAATTGAGTTGCCGTTGCATTTGTTGAGCTCGCGCAGTAATTTGCAAAAATCGATCTTGTCTGGGGGTAGTGATGCGACTTGGCCCCCGGTGCCTCTCCGCTACTTCACCTGTGGCACGATAGCGTGTCCACAATCTTGAAATTACATTTTGGTGGGTCCCTATGGCCTCAGCAACATTACGCTGAACAGACCCAGCTTCCAGCATTCCCACAGCTCGTAACATCTCCGCCCTCGTCAAATGTTGGCGTTGCATGGCTACAATACCTCAATTTTAACTTTATCTTTCGTTTAAAAATGAAAAAAAACTGTAACTAAACGTAATTCGTATTGTTTTCTAAATTTCGCACAAATGAAAATTCCCTCTCCTACACATCAAGACATTTTTATGCCACCGAAACAAAAGAATTTTCAAAAATTTGAATTTGGAATTAGTCTGAGATAAATTACAAACAAATCGGTGTATTATGAAAGATTACAATGCGGCCAGTACTTTTCGAGTTACTTAATTGAGTATGAAATATCCCTAGACCGTGTTGATGTGTGTATTAAAGAATTTACCGATTTTTCTGGTTTTTCAGATTTCGGTTTAGAATTTAAGCGTTTGAAGCAATTTTCAAACTTATGACCCGATCTTTGACAAAAGGTATATACTGAGCGAGTTTTTGGCGCTACACCAGTTAGCACATCTTTAGTTTGGTCATTTTGCCTATGAGTCTTATGAGATTGATTAGTAGTAAGGGTGTCTGAATTCTTACGGTAACGACAGACACAACAAAAACAAAGCATATTTGACAACGTAGGTGTTGTCAAAAATGATTTAAGGTGGGCCATTTTAAACTATAGTCTGCGAGTTATATTTGGACTTTTAGTCTTATGAGATTGATTAGTAGTAAGGGTGTCTGAATCCTTACGGTAACGACAGACACAACAAAAACAAAGCATATTTGACAACGTAGGTGTTGTCAAAAATGATTTAAGGTGGGCCATTTTAAACTATAGTCTGCGAGTTATATTTGGACTTTTTAGCAGGAATATTGTGACCAACGGAATCATGAACTGGATGTTTAAGTTTTTATAAGAATTTAGATTTTGTTTCAATTGAGGCTACGTTTTAGGCGTCAGTCGTACCAATTTCGATCTAATACGAAAGTCCAACACACCTGATATCACGGCGTCCACTAAATGCAGCTTAACACCAACAGACTTTTTTGCCAGCTTCCATTCACGAGATGCGTACTCAGTCAAGCTGTTAGCCTTGTCGCTCGTATACTCTATGAAGGCGGTTAAATCATCGTAGTATCGAGTTTCATCTGCAAAGGTTTGAATGAGATTTGATTTGATATCTTCCCAATTAGTCAGCGAGGATACCGAGGCCCCTGGCAACGACAAATAAATGTACCAAATAAATAATTTCTGACCCCAAAAACCTGTATTTTAATATTATAATAACCTCAAAATTAATTATCTAACACAGGCGTGGACCTGGCGTGGAGCTCCAACGGCTACGTGTACCACACGCGGCTCGACACGGCCGAGCGCGTGCCGCCCGCCGCGCTGCAGCGCACCGGCGACAACGTGCTGGCGCTGGCGCGCGGTAGGTGACCTCCCCGTCGGCGCCGCCCGGCCCGCGCGCGCTCGCTCACCTCCCGGCGGCGCCGCCCGGCCCGCGCGCGCTCGCTCACCTCCCGGCGGCGCCGCCCGGCCCGCGCGCGCTCGCTCACCTCCCGGCGGCGCCGCCCGGCCCGCGCGCGCTCGCTCACCTCCCGGCGGCGCCGCCCGGCCCGCGCGCGCTCGCTCACCTCCCGGCGGCGCCGCCCGGCCCGCGCGCGCTCGCTCACCTCCCGGCGGCGCCGCCCGGCCCGCGCGCGCTCGCTCACCTCCCGGCGGCGCCGCCCGGCCCGCGCGCGCTCGCTCACCTCCCGGCGGCGCCGCCCGGCCCGCGCGCGCTCGCTCACCTCCCGGCGGCGCCGCCCGGCCCGCGCGCGCTCGCTCACCTCCCGGCGGCGCCGCCCGGCCCGCGCGCGCTCGCTCACCTCCCGGCGGCGCCGCCCGGCCCGCGCGCGCTCGCTCACCTCCCGGCGGCGCCGCCCGGCCCGCGCGCGCTCGCTCACCTCCCGGCGGCGCCGCCCGGCCCGCGCGCGCTCGCTCACCTCCCGGCGGCGCCGCCCGGCCCGCGCGCGCTCGCTCACCTCCCGGCGGCGCCGCCCGGCCCGCGCGCGCTCGCTCACCTCCCGGCGGCGCCGCCCGGCCCGCGCGCGCTCGCTCACCTCCCGTCGGCGCCGCCCGGCCCGCGCGCGCTCGCTCACCTCCCGGCGGCGCCGCCCGGCCCGCGCGCGCTCGCTCACCTCGCTGTCTGTCGCAGGGCTGCTGGCGAGCGACAGCCTGCAGTCGCAGCCGGACGCGACGTCGCGCCAGCCGGTGTTCTTCGACGTGCTGGGGCTGGCCGTGGTGGCGGTGCGCGCGCCGGCCGCGCTGCTGCTGGCGGCGGCCACGCTGGCGCTGACGCTGCTGAAGGTGCACGCCAGCGCCGGCGCCGCGCAGCGCGCGCTGTGGCTGCCGCGCGCCGCCTGGTGGCGCGCGGTGGCGCGCGCGGCGCTGGCGAGCGCGGGCGCGCACGCGGCCGGCGTGCTGGCGGCCGTGGCGCCGGCGCTGCTGCTGCACGCGTGCGGCGCGCGCCTGGCCTTCTACTCGTGCGGCGTGCTGCTGGCGCCGCTGTACGCGCTGCCCGGTCAGTATGTGCGCGTGTAGCGCTGCGGGGCGCCGTGGGCCTGCTGCGCGGCGCCGTGTGACTGTGTGTGTGTAGCGCTGGCGGGCACGTGGGCGGCGGCGGCGCGGCTGTGGGGCGCGCCGGGCCTGCTGCGCGGCTGGTGGGGCGCGCGCGCGTGGCACGACGCGGGCGCGCTGGGCTGGGCGGCGCTGCTGCTGCTGTGCGCGCTGCGCGGGCTGCGCTCGGGCTTCCTGCCGCTGCTGTGGGCGCTGCCGGCGGCGGGCGCGGACCTGCTGGCGGGGCGCCTGCGGGCCGGCGGCGGCGCGCGCGCGGCGCTGTGGGCGCTGGGCGCGGCGCTGCCGGCGGCGCAGACGTGGTACCTGGCGCTGGGCTCGCTGCACATGTTCGTGCCCATGGCGGGGCGCGCGGGCGCGGGCGCGCTGCCGGCCGACGCGTGGCTGGCGGCGCTGGTGGCGCTGCAGGTGCAGGCGGCGTGCGCCTGGCTGCTGCCGCTGGCGCTGGCGGCGCGCGGCATGCGCGCGGCGCCGCGCGCGGCCGGCGCGCTGCTGGCGGGCGCGCTGCTGCTGGCGCTGGGCGGGCTGGGCGGGCCGGGCGCGCCGTACAGCGCGGCGCGGCCGCAGCGCCTGATGGTGTTCCACACGCGCCGCACGCTGCACGCGCCGCTGGAGCCGACGGACCGCGTGGACCACTTCTACTGGGTGCCGGAACTCGACGCCAACACGCCGCACTCCGTTGATAAATACGGTAAGTATATGTCATACATATTGTGACATCGTCGTGGCCCATATCTTGCTGTCCGCATGACGAGATCGAGAATCTCGTGAAAGCTGAGAAAGATAAAAAAAAACTAGTATATTGACTTAGCACACGAGGTTGTCGACATGTGGGACGTGGACTGTGCATTGAAATGGAATTGTTTATTCTGTAAATAAGATATCGGAATCACTTTTATACGTCATATTAAAAATAAGTAAGATGAGTTCGGCGTTTCCTACCTCACTACTCTGAGATGAAAGGCCGAAACAAACTCCGAGGTCGCAGTCTCTTTTAAAATCCTGACATAATTTTGGTCAGATAGCTCCAGCTATAGTTTACTAATATCAATCTATACAATATATTGCATAAATCTGTTCTTAACACAGTTCAATAACAAAAATACTAAACAAACTGTATGTAATAAAATTATCTATTACAAATCATAACAACTTAAAACAAAATCACATCAAAGACAATGCACAGGCTTACACTGTACGCGGTGGCTTGCACCAGACGTGCGTCATTTTATTACTATAAATATACATACGAGTACATTACAATAAATCAGCGAGTGCTACGCGGTGACTAACTGTAGAGAAAGGAATCGTCAACCTTATTATTTGTAAACACAATTTATTCGTAATGAACCCAATCGGAACTAAGTGATCTTTTCTCTACGCGCTTCAACCGAAACAACAACTCTTCAAATGTACGAACCGTACATTTTTCGAGCCGAATATTTGGTGCTGTTGTGTCTCTTTACGGAAGCGGATCGGTTTAGCTGGTCTACCAGAAGCGGGTCGCCCCAGTTAGATTGGGAAATCGCATAATATCGTAACCGAGACGCAAAGGTGCTGAGTTCCACTGACCATTTCAAATCAAGGAAGATAACGATTTCAAGATTTGAAACGGAGAAAACTACAAGCAACACAACGCAACGCTCTCCTGTCACCGTCAATGACGTGCCAGGTCTCTTGCTATCGCTCATTGACATTGCTCTCGCCATCTAACAACGGTAGCAACAAGAAGCATCAATATGGATAAACTAGAATTGCAGTCAACGTGCTTCGAGAACATCATTGTGCTAATTATCGCAAGGATTCCTCATCACAAAAAACTGTGGAATACTTGAAGAAACGCTTGTCGTCGCTATCTCAGAAAGGTGGTAATGGATGACCGCTTCACGACACTGAAATCGAAATGGGAACCCATCGATAAACTTCACTGGGAAATAGACTTCCAACTGAAAGGATTCAACGAGCATTACTACCAAATGTTCACGGACATCGAACAGAAATACGATGAGCTGAAGAGGAAAATTAATGCCAAAATCTGGTCCACCGCCCACTACCAGAAATCAACACTTAAGATCGAAATCCCTGAGTTCTCAGGAAACTACAGCCAGTGGATCTCCTTCAAAGACTTGTTTCTGGAAGCAATACACAAAAATCCAATGAGAACAACGCGCAGAAAATGCAACACCTAAAGAAAAACGATTACCTTACAAACACGTAATAAGTGGAACAAGCCTACTAGAAACGTCAAGTACTGGTGAAAGAAAACAATCTACCGCCGGGAAAATGGGCCTTGGGTCGTATACTGGAGACTCATCCAGGATCTGCTGGATATATTCGAGTTACTACCGTCCAGTGGCGAGGCGTCGTAAAACGGGAGGTAGCCGGAGCTTAAATTTTTTTTTTTTTTAAATGCTTAATCAATAATTGTTATGACGTCACTTCAACTTTCATCATGCCCGCGAAAAATTTCTTCTTGTTTACCTAATAAAATAACGGTGTCAATAAACCGTTTCATTAAATTCCTATACACCGTGAAATCTTAATGGTTGTTTTCCCGCAGCGAAATGGTTTTGTCTTGGTAATACAATAATTATATAAACAAATAAAATATTAGAAACAATTTTGAAAACAAATTTTGTGTTGTTGCGTGCAAACTAGTTTATGCCGTATCACAACGTGCGATAGTTTATTTTGCTTTGAACTTTTATGCATGTTCCCTTTGTCGGCGGCGCGTGCGATTCGAGTAGTACCTGACAAGTTACCTGTTACTATTGATTCTCACGTTTTCGAGTTGATGAATATTTTTATAATTATTAATTAATAATTATTTTTTACTTTTACTCTATGCTTCGAAAGTACGCCTTATGGTTTTTCAGTCTGCACGTTTTTTGATGAATTCGTCAGATTAAAATGTATAAACTTTATTCCATCTATTCAGTGATATTTTGTAGATTAATAATAATAACTTCTTAGTAGCAGCCCGGAGTCTAGATTTGTGCCCGGTTGATGGCCTCTTTTGTAAATTAGGTTTAAAGATATTTATTCTCAAAAGAGACACAAAGTCACTTACATGAGAACAATGCTTAAAATAAATTTTAATTAAAGTTCGTCACGGTAGCAATTATGTTAATTAGATATTAGGTACACCCATCCAATGCATTCAGATCTTAGGAAGGGTGTTATTTGTGATCAAATATTCAGCTAATAGAGTTTTGAATGCATTGAATGAGTGTACCTTTTTAATACATGAGGGTATTTTGTTGGACAATTGTGCTCCTTCAAATATTAATATTTTTTTGCCAAGCTTAGTTCTCATCTTCGGCAAAATCAGACTAGTTATCTGATTTTGCCGAAGATGAGAACTAAGTTCTCGGCGAGTGCTACGTTGAGTTACTTGTTTCACTTTAGTAATCGATATATTATTAGTCTGTATACTTTTGTTGAGTGCCTTACGAATGTTCATTATTTTGGTTTCTTCATAAATTTTGCGTCGATGTTAAATATGGGTAGTTAAAAATCATTTTTATTAATTTGTTTTGTGCAACTTGGAGACTTGCTAGCTTCGTCTTGGCCGCACTGCTCCATATTTCAACCAGATATAGTAGGTGAGGTTTTACTAAGGCGTTATAGATGGTGTGGCGCAATCTATGTGGAATACATCGAACTATGTTTCGGAAGGATCCAAGTAATGACGTAAGCTTTGTTTTTATATGATCCAAGTGAACAGTCTACGATAGAGAACTATCCATTCTTAAACCAAGATATTTTTCACAAGATTTTTGCGTCAAAGGTATACTATTAATAACTTACGGATTATGTGGAGGTATTATTTTATTTTTTGCTTTAAACAAGATATAGCACGTTTAAGAAATATTTATAGTTAATAAATTATATTGAAACCATGAAAAAGGGTGTTTAAATCGTCTTGAGCCTCGGAAACTAAATCATGAATGGAAGGTCCGAAATAAAAAAATAAAAAGAGCAGGGGCCCCAGGATTGATCCCTGGGGAACTCCACACGTAATAGGTAATGTGCCACTTTGATGATTATTATCCGTTCTGACTAACTATGACCTGTTTTTTAGATATGAATGGAACATTTTTAGGGCACTGCCGGTAATTTTGATGGTTTCTGGCTTTTTAAGTAGCAATTCGTGACTTACGGTGTCGAACGCTTTTTTGAGATCAATGAAGATACCAAGGACTATGTTTTTTCCATCTACATTTTGCTTAATTTTAGTAACGAGGTCGACTGTAGCTGTTAGTGTGCTGCTTTGTGGTCTAAAGCCGTATTGTCTGTCTGAAAGAAAGTTGATAGTAGTTGAATGTTTATCCAATCGTTTGTGAAGGATTTTTTCTAATATTTTTGACAATATAGGCAACACTGAAATAGGTGGGTAGTTACCTGGGTCCATTTTTGAACCCGATTCGTCTATTGTACAGTGTACAGAAGAAAATAGACCTTCTCAACAAGTATTGGGCAGAATTTCAGAATAACGTGATCATTCGCGAGCGCGAAGATCCTTCTCATCAATACTTTTTTTTTTTTTTTTTTAAACGTTTCCCCACACTAGGAATTTATCCTGTGTCGTGGGTGCGTTTACAAACATTTATACTCACATACACAAACAGCCAGACCCGGAACAACTAATTGTAGGTCATACAAATATTTGTTCCGTGCGGGAATCGAACCCGCGACACGCAGCGCAGCAGTCAATCGCTTAACCACTGCGCCAACCATGTCGTCTTTGTGCAAGATTCCCATGAACAGACAAGACAGTTTTACAGAAGCACTAGGGAATTCTTTATCAAGTATTTAACTCAAGAACAAAAACCATCTTCACGCGTATTAAAGCCGTCAACCTTTACTTTCGAGCTGGCACCGTCGACCTCGCAGTCATCGGAGCAAAAACTCCTTCAAAATTCAAAATTCAAAAATTCAAAAGTCATTTATTCAAACTAGGCTGAGAATCAGCACTTTTCGAACGTCAAAATTACATAAGACAGTCCCCCAAAACGCCCACCCTTCACCACTTCCTAGTGCTTTAGCTGGGAAGAAGAAGTGGCGCAACAAACTCCCCAGCAGCACAGCTGTCTGTTCAGTAAAAAAGATTCTATATAATAGTATGCAAAATGATATTTACATTACGCAACACAAAACATAATTTAAATTATAAAATTAATAGCCATATGACAGCTAGCACACGCCAATATACCAACCAAAAACATCGAGAACTATACTCAAGCAGAAATAAAAATAACTTAACGAAAACAATATCTAAATAAAAGCCTCCAGACATAAAGGGCGTGCCCGCTTACATATAGCTGTAACTAGAAGTTATAATTGATAAACTAGGACCATTGAGGTAAAGTAAAAAATTATCGAGGTCGCTAGCTAACCACATATTGCAATACAACTCATAAAAAAAAAAACATTGTAATGAGTAGATTATGTCAACAATAAATAAAGTAAAATTAGTAAAATTATAAACAATTATATAAACTCATATAACCTGTCAGTAAGTAAGCTAATTCTGGAGAAAGAACATTTAAACATTGTCTTGAGTTAATCACAGCGACCAACTATTCTTATCATTTAAGTAGTCGTTGATAGAATAGTATGCCTTTGAAGAGAGGTTGGATTTTACTTTAGTTTTGAACGCATTAAAAGGCAAATCTAGCAAAGAAGAAGGTAGCTTGTTATAAAAGGTTATACCAAGCCCAACAAATGAGTTATGAACCTTATGAAGCCGGTGAAAGGGAGTACGTAGTTTGTCCTTATTTCTAGTGTTAACATTGTGAATATCACTGTTTTTAGTATATAAGTGTATATTTTGCCTAATATATAATATGTTGGCGAAAATGAATTGTGATGCCACTGTGAGGATACCGATATCTTTGAAAAAATCTCTCAGAGAAACTCTGGCACCGAGCTGGTAAATTGCTCGAACAGCTCGTTTTTGAAGGACAAACATATTTTGAATATCAGCAGCTTTGCCCCACAGCAGAATACCGTAGGACATAACGCTATGAAAATAACTAAAATAGACTAACCGAGCTGTATCAACGTCAGTGTATTGTCTTACTTTCCTGACGGCGTAGGCGGCCGAACTGAGCCTTCCCGCTAGGCTCGATATATGTTGGCCCCACTGAAGTTTGGCATCTACTGTTATGCCCAGAAAAACTGCCGTGTTTACAGTTTCAAGTGACTCTTTATCTAAGACGATGTTGGGTCCTAGATTTCTAACATTTGGAAGGGCGAACTTTACACATTTGGTTTTCTTGCTATTGAGAACTAGGTTATTTGACGAAAACCAATCCGTAACCATTGAGAGTGCACTGTTTACATCGTCAAAGTCTTGTCTATTCCTGTCTACTTTAAAAATAAGTGACGTATCATCTGCAAACAGTACAACTTCACAGATACCCTTTAAATAGAATGGTAAGTCATTGATATAGACTAAGAACAAGAATGGACCCAGTATTGAGCCTTGAGGCACACCTAACTGAACTGGCAGCCCGGAAGATTTCACACCATTAACATCTACACATTGGGACCTATTATGTAAATAAGAATTTATAAGGTTGAGAGCTTCATTTTGCACACCGTAATGACGCAGTTTACGCAAAAGCGTGTCATGGTGCACGCAATCAAAGGCTTTGGAGAGATCACAGAAAACCCCAATAGCATTTTGCGAGTTCTCCCATGCGTTAAATATGTGTTTCAGCAGAGCAACACCCGCATCTGTGGTCGAACGACCCTTTGTAAAGCCATATTGTTCATTATGGAGGAGGCTATTTAAATTAAAATGGATTAGCAACTGCTTGAGTATTAACTTTTCAAATATTTTGCTAAATGCTGGTAAGATAGAAATAGGCCTGAAATTGCCAACATCATTTTTATTACCTGATTTAAATAATGGTATGACTTTACTACTCTTCATGAGGTCAGGAAAAGTTCCTAAATCAACACATTTATTAAAAGTAACAGCTAGATATGGGGCTACGATGTCTATTATATTGCTTAAAAGTTTAATGGAGATGCCCCAGTAATCACCAGTGTTTTTTGACTTGAGTGTGTTAAAAACATTAACTACATCACGCGGCGTAACATGTTCGAAGCTGAATAAGCGACTACTTTTAGACACACTACTAAACAAAAGGTTTTCAGCTTTAGACGGGGACGAATTTAAGGAGCGAGTCGTGGTTATAGGTATGTTTGCAAAAAACTCATTAAACGCCTCAGCTACGTCAGCTGCTTTAGTAACTAATTTATTGTCGACCATAATCTCAAGTTGTTTATCTTGCTTAACCGATTTACCCATTTCATTATTAATAATGTTCCAAGTGGTTTTTACTTTATTATTGGAATTTTTAATTTTATCGCTTAAAAATTTAGATTTAGCAAAAGCACTAACCTTTTTAAATAATTTTGAATAATTTTTGACATACTCTACGAAAGGAGTATCAAACCTATATTTTTTCAAACCATATAACTCGTATAGTCTCGCTCTACTTTTATAAATACCTGGAGTGGCCCATTGGTTAAAGCCAACGGAGGTGCCATTTATTTTAATAGTTTTAGTCTTGAAAGTAGATTGGTACTCTTTTTGCACAACATCAAAAAGGGCTCCATAGATTTCATCCGGATTCTCGTGTTCTACTATAGATGGTGTAATTCTATGAGCTATATTATTTTTAAACTTATTGCAACGACTAGCTGTATAAGGCCTACATTCTATTTTATGCGGCTTTTTATGTAATGGCATGGGGAAACTAGCTAATAAACCACAGTGGTCTGAGGTTAAGTCACATGACACTAATTTATTTTTGGCATCACAATCACTAAATATATTATCAAGACAAGTTGACGAAGTTGCTGTGATCCTAGTAGGTTCAAAAAACAAGTTAATTAAATTATAAGACCTAAAGAGATTAAGAAGTCTAGTACTTAAAGGAGTAACATCTAGAATATTAATATTAAAATCTCCACATAAAATTATACTTTTATTACTTGATTTTAACCTATTGAGTGAATCCTCCATTACCGATTCAAAACTAATAAAATCACCAGAGCGGGGTCGATAAACGCAAATTATAACGTATCGCTCGAGTTCAACACAAGACAACTCAATAGTGCGCTCAATGGAAAGATTAACTAAATCTAAACGTTGTTTACATTTCAACTTGTTTGAAACAAGAACTAAAGATCCACCGCGAATGGCGCTTTTTCTTACAAACGCACTTTGTACGGTAAAATTATCATCATTGATAAATACTACTTCATGTTCTTTCAACCAGTGTTCAGTCAAACATAACACTTGAACATCATAGTTCTCCATAAATAAACTTAACTCTAACTCTTTGCCGGACAGACCCTGCATATTTTGATGAACAACATTCAATGTATGCGGCTCATCCGTTGTCGCTCCTAATAGTTTAAACTACAAGGCGTATCAAAAGTGGTGTTAGTACCACTACTAACAGTAATCGAAGGTACAGTACAGGTACCAGTGTCACTGTGTATATTGTATGCTAAAAGATTAGCAATTTGTCTTCTACAACTAGGTGGCAAATACATTGTATAATTTGTCAGTTTGTAATCAGTAATAAATTGATTACAATCAAAATATAAAATAGCGTCACTGTGACGAGAGCAAGGGGCAGGTGGTGCTGAACACGGTAACCAATCACTCCATTCAATAAAGGTGCCTGAAATAGCTGAGATCGCGAGTAATAGCAAAATAGACGAGATGCTACGCAAACAAAGGAGCAATAAAGCGTTCCAAAGAACCGCATCAAACATCAACGTGGACCTCCTCAAAGAAAATTGGCAGTTTGAAGACGCTTTAAAGGTGTTAGAGTCAAGGTGGAAAGCAGTTGATTCACTTTATTGGGACCTTGACAGCTTACCCAATGAAGCCGACGTGCAATATGAGATGTCTTACAATACGTGCGAACTCGTTTACAACCAAATGAAAGCAACCATCAACTCCAAAATGTGGTCAGTTACTCACCGAGAAATGTCGACGCCGAAGATCGAAATTCCAACCTTTTTTTTCCTTTCCAACTACGAACACTGGACAGCATTCAAAGACTTATTTGTTGAGACCATCCATCTAGTCCGTCTCTTTCTAATGCACAGAGAATGCATCTCAGAATGAATCTCAAAAGCAAAGTGAAAGGCGAAACTGAGAAACTCATTCAGCATCTATCAATCAGCTCGGAAAATGATGAGTCTGCATGGAGATCCTCAACCGCAGATACAACAACAGAAAACTAATCCTCACGTCACATCTCAATTCATTGCTCGGTGTTCCTATCACTCAACATTTATCAGCAGCATCAGTCAAATAACTACACGATACGACAAAAGAATGTATCAATGCGATCAAGAACCTTGGTGTAGATACGTCATCGTGGGACCCAATATTGGTACACTTGCTTTCACAAAAGTTTGATACGGTGACTCATAACGACTACTTAGAGTCACTGGTGGAGCCGCGTGAGCTACCGAACATAGCAGATTTTCTGGATTTTCTAGAAGGAAAATTTACATCATGGGAATCATCTCGTCGTAGGCCAGAAACAGCAAAAACATCTCAGACGGAGCCTGCACAGACAAACAAGAGATTTCATTCTTATAAAAGATTCAGCGCAAATCAGAACAAAATTAATAAGTATAATTCAAATTCGTTGACAAAAGACAATGAAAGTGCAACAAACTGTCCACATTGCAATCACAAGTTTTTTTGGTGCAAAACATTTCTCGAATTACAGCCTGACGCAAAACGGAAGGCAGTTGCGAAATACAATTTATGTAAAAACTGTCTAAACGTATATACGAATAGCAAGGAATGTTCGTTAAGAATAACATGCCGCGTCTGCAACTCAGATCATAATACATTGCTTCACGACGCTTACGGCAAAGTGGGTGGACAGAAATCAAACACCAATTCAGTGCAGCAAACAACAGCAGGCACTGATAGCAAGAAAACAACAAGTGACAGCAGCAATCACGTGTCTCAAGAAGATGTATCAGAAACTCTGCTTACCACAGCATTGATCAAAGTACAAGCATACAACGGGTCCCTGATAACTTTACGAGCGCTCCTTGATCAGGGTTCACAAACATCCCTAATAACGGAAAAAGCAGCACAAAACTACGATTACCGCGTGGTCGCTGCAAAGGTGTCATATTTGGTGTCGGGGCGAAAGAAAATAATTGCAAAGGCGTCATAAGAATCACGTGCAGAGCCATTCACGGTGATTATAAATTTGACACCGACGTTTTTATTATGCGCAACTTGATCAATAATTTGCCCAACAAAACATTAACAAAACCAGAATCACGGACATTTATAGAAAATATCACGTTGGCTGATCCAGATTTTCATGAGAGTCGTCCTGTAGACATTTTACTCGGGGCTGAAATATACTCAAACATAATCCAAGAAGGTATCATCAGGCACGAAAAATCACAACCAGTCGCACAGCGAACACGTTTGGGCTGGATTCTATGTGGAAACGTGCAAACAACATTTCAATGCAACGTTGTGATGAATAATATCGAAGAACTTCAACAATTTTGGACGGTAGAAGACATAGCAGAAAACTCGGGAATGTCACAGGATGATTTAGATTGTTTGCAGCACTACAAGAACACAACGACTCGTGACAAACAAGGTCGTTACATTGTTGAGCTACCGTTCGAACCAAACTTTCAAGAAGAGCTAGGAGCTACGAAACCCATGGCTTTGGCACAATTCAGGAAACTTGACAGAAAATTTTGCAAGCAGCCACAATTAGCAGAAGCATACAGACAGTTCATACATGAATATCAAGCACTGAATCATATGGTCGAGTGTACTAGTAACGTGACACCGACTTGCTATTTACCTCACCATTGTGTTCAGCGCGCCGATTCCACAACTACGGCGAGAGTAGTATTCAACGCATCGGCGAAAACATCCACGGGCTATACTTTGAACGACCTCATGAAGCGAGGCCCGAACATACAGCAAGACCTCATGTCATTGATCTTGTGATGGAGGCAATATCAGTTCGCGTATACAGCGGATATAGAAAAAATGTATCGACAGATACTTTGCAACACTGAACATCAAACCTATCAGAAGATACTAAGATACTATATGTCAGAGCCATTTATAATCTACGTCACCGCGAATCTCTCAGGGAACTATTTAAAAGGATTAATATTATGACGGTACCTTGCCAGTTCATTTATGAAAATATTATGTATGTTAGAAAAAATCGACATCTTTTTAATAAAATAAGTGATAGACATAATTTTAATACTAGAAATAAAGATAAAATAGATCAACCATTTTTCAGATTATCTAAAGTACATACAACTTTTATGGGGTACTGTGTTAAATGTTACAACAAAATACCTTGTGATATTTTGCAATTAAATGAAAGAAAATTTAAAGCTCATATTAAAAGTACACTTTGTAAACAAGCATATTACAAATTAGAGGATTATATCCAAGATAAGAATGCTTGGAAACATGCTGGTCCTGCAACATAGGATAATTTAGAATCAAGACAAAATCAAACTGGTTGCAAATTTAAGTGTATATTTTATTATTATTTTATAATATATGACATTGATTTTACATTCTATGACCAATTCCTCGCACACTGACTTATTAATTGTGGAATCTTAGGAGGATTGTCTACTTTTACAATGTTTGTAAATATGTGAGCACCATGTATCTATCACATAATTAGTTTATCTGTTGTTGCTTCATTTTTAATTCTTAATTCTTTTTACCTATTGTGGTTTAATAATTTTATTCTAGGTGCATCGTCCTCACATATAATTATATAACTCGTCGAAGCTTTTTGAAAGACTAGTACATAACGAATTGTACCCTGTCCTACATAACACTATTATACAGCAACAGCACGGTTTTGTGAAAAAGCGATCCACGACAACTAATTTATTAGTATTTTCTAGTGACCTATTTGATAACATCGACAATCGTATACAGGTTGATGCAGTGTACACGGACTTTCAAAAAGCTTTTGACAAGGTGGATCATGAATTGTTGCTGAACCGAATAGCTTTCAATGGTATTCGTGGTAACTTGTTGCGATGGTTCATTTCGTATATCACTAACCGTTGTCAACGGGTTGTTATTAATGGATACCACTTTCACGCTACTTGGGTTACATCTGGTGTCCCACAGGGCTCTATTCTCGGTCCTCTTCTATTCATTATGTTTATAAATAATATCGGTGCCTGTTTTCATAATTCAAAATTTTTATTATATGCCGATGACCTCAAAGTATACAGACCTATTCATAGCATTCAGGATTGCTATCTTCTACAAGAAGACTTGGATCGACTGACGGACTATTGTTACAGTAGTAAACTCCATCTGAGCATTCCCAAGTGCAACTACCTAAATTTTACCAAAAATAAAAACATCATAAAGTTTTCATACTCGTTGTGTAATATTTTATTGAATAAAGTAAACTCGGTTCGTGATCTTGGCATATTGCTTGACTCAAAACTCTGCTTGGACTTGCATATTGAACAAATTGTTAATAAAGCATATAAGATGTATGGATTTATAATGAGATCCACTCATGACTTTAAGCGGACCTCTTCGTATCTCTGCCTATATAAAACCTTAGTCCGTTCCCAGCTCGAATATGCCGTGTCCATCTGGAACCCGTACTATGGCAAGTATATTGACATGATAGAAAACGTCCAACGAAGATTTCTTCGTGCAGTGCACTACAGGTGTCACAACACTTATCTGCAGTATAACCAATTGCTCAGTAAATACAAGCTTTTGACGCTCAGCTCTAGACGTAAACAATTGGAAGCAATGACATTGTATAACATTGTTAATGGCAATTTTGATTGCATAGATTTAAATAATGTATTGTGCTATGCAGTCCCCAGAACTGTCCATAGACGGCAGGTTCGTGCAGGAAAACTCTTTGCAGTAGGTACCTGCCGATCTAACACTGGTCTACGTTCACCAGTTCGGCGAATGGCAGCAACCTACAATGAAGCATTCGAACATATAGACATATTTACATGTTCTTTGAAAAGGTTTCGTAGCCTTTTGTATGAGACACTTGAACTCTCAGACTAATTGTTTCGTTGTTGTTTTTAAATACTTTACTTTTCTACTTTTTTCTGTTTTTGTAATTATTAGTGTAACTGTCATGCATGAACAGTTCACCTAGTGACTTTAAGGTTTTATTTATTATTGGTAATCTGTGAACAGCGCTGTGGGCTACATTATTACTTAAGTTATTTCTGTTTTTCTGTTGTAATATTGCATAATGTAGCTGTTTGTTGTTCCTATAAAATAAAATAAAATAAAAAATAAAATAAAATAAAATAACTAATGTACTTATACAAAATATTGTAAAACATTTTAAAAGAGTAACGGTGGAGTTTCTTGCCCATTCTTCTCCATACGAAAACTACCTTTTGGAAGGGGCAACTAGAATCAATTAATTTTTTTTGTAAATTTTTGACGTTCAAAAGTGCCTAATACGGGCCTACTTGAAATAAATGATTTGACTTTGACTTTGACTTTATGGAGGAACTGTCCTGATCCTGACCAACGTTTACGTGAATATCAGCTCACGACAGTCACTTACGACATGAAAGCAGCGCCATTCTTAGCTATAATGACTTTGAAACAGTTGGCAGCTGATGAAGGCCACAAGTATCAGCACAGCAGGGCAGCACAAGCGTTGCAAGAAGAATTCTATATGGATGACCTTGTAAGTGGAAGCTTCTCGTTGTCGTCAGCCAAACAACTGAAAGGCGATTTGATCCAGCTACTACAGTCGGGAGTTTTCAACTTACGTAAGTGGTCCGGTAACAACGAAGAATTACTTCAAAACGTCAGCAGAGCGTCTTCAAATCAACCATCATTCGATTTCAAGCAAGCAGAATCAACAAAGACGCTCGGGCTGAAATGGAACCCCAATGAAGATACATTCTCATTTGAGCTAAAAATAAGCAAAACGAAACCAACAGAAAGACATACAAATCGTACATTACTAACAGATATATCAAAGATATTTGATCCACTCGGTTGGTTAGCTCCGATTACAACAAAATTAAAACTTTTATTCAAGCAAGTCTGGCTGTCCAACATTCAATGGGACGACCAGCTTCCAGTTGAAATAAGCACCGAGTGGGAAACAATTAAAACAGAGTTACAAAACATCAGCTAGTTTAAAATTCAAAGATGGTATCAGATAGGAGAGCAAGACACAATTCAACTGCACGGCTTCTGCGATGCATCAATAAAAGCATATGCATGTGTCGTGCACTGTAAACTTGATCCAACATTACACTCGTCGCTGCAAAAACAAGACTTGTACCAGAGAACAAAAAACTCACTCTACCACGTCTAGAGCTGAGTGGGGCGCATCTACTAACAACACTTATGAGAAAAATACAGCCGCAATATCAAAGTTTTTGGTTGGAGTGACTCCACTGCAGTTCTAGGTTGGATTCAAGGTAACATCAATTGTTGGAAACCATTCGTAGCGAACAGAGTCAAACAAATCAAAGACGTCATACCATCAGACAATAAATTGGCATTACATAAAATCAGCTGACAACCCAGCTGATTGTGCCAGCCGTGGCATCACAACAGAGCAATTAAAGCAACATAATCTGTGGTGGAGCGGCCCGCAATTTCTCCCTGGATTCGATGAGTCATCATTAGCTGAGAAGTGCGTCTACGTCACGGATCAAGAGGAGCGAAAATCAAAACAAAGCAACGTCACAATTCGTCAACCTCAAAACGATGATGTCATGGAATCCATACTACAGAGAAACAGTAATTTGACACACGCCATGCGCGTGCTTGCATGGGTGCTACGTATCACACGACGTCACATCGAGCGATCTGCTTACTTGAACGGAATTGAATTAGAAACCGCCAAACATATGATTATAAAATATTTACAAGAAACGCAATTTTCTGAAGAAATTTGCAAGCTGCGCAAACAGGAGCAAGTACATAACAAAAGTAAAACTTTGTGCCTCAACCCATTTTTGGACAAGGATGGACTTTTGAGAGTGGGAGGCAGACTCAAGCATGCGAATATTGACGAAGATATGAAGCATCCATTGACCATACCATACAGCAGCCACGTTACTGACCTTATTATCGATCAAGCCCACCGCCGCACGTATCATGCGGGGGCTCCGACGACTCTCGCGAATATCAGGCAAAACTACTGGATATTAGGCGGTAACAGCTGTAAAAAAGCGCTTACATGCATGCATTACGTGTAAGAAGCATAAAGCTGTCATACAAAAGCAAATGATGGGGGACTTACCTGAATCTCGGAGCAATCCTTCACGTCCTTTCCAGCACACCGGCGTTGACTTCACAGGTTACGTTGACGTGAAACTCAATAAAGGGCGTGGAGTCAAGACAAATAAGGGATACATCGCAGTGTTTGTGTGCATGGTGACCAAAGCTGTACACCTCGAACTCGTATCAGACTTGAGCTCATCTGCATTTTTAGTAGCTCTAAAACGCATGTCATGACGTCGAGGCAAACCTCAACATATCTACAGCGACAATGGCACGAATTTTGTTGGGGCCAACAGTGCACTTCAGCAAGAACTGGCAGAACTGCGCAAGACACTCAATGACGAATTTTATACAGAGATCAATGAGTTGGGAATACTGTGGCATTTTAATGCCCCCGCCTGGGCAAGCGCAGGAGGCCTATGGGAAGCATAAGCATCATCTTCGACGTATAGTTGGCGAGCAGAAGCTCACGTTCGAGGAATACAGTACTTTACTGGCTCAACTCGAAGCATGTCTCAACAGTCGGCCGCTGTGCGCACTTACAGCGGACTCAGATGATTTGAATTATCTTACTCCTTCACACTTTTTGAGTAGCGGCCCCATACTGACTATCTTAGACACCGAACAAGATGAAAGGTGGAATCGAACACAGAAAATTTTCGAAGATATTTGGAAGAGGTGGCAATCCGAGTATCTCGCGGTACTCACCACAAGAAGTAAATGGAAGAGACCTCACAATAACGTTCGAGTAGACGACGTTGTCATCATTCATGAGCCTAACCTCCCCGCGGGAAGATGGGCTCTAGGCAGAGTCACTGAGATACATCCCGGTACCGATGGATTAGTCCGGGTTGTCACCCTGAAAACAAAAGATGGGTACCTCAACCAGTGATTAAACTGTCAGTGCTGGTATCTGACCCCAAATCAACTACATTAAACGAGCAGACAGGGAAAATGTCAGACAGCCAAAATGCCAAGACCAAAGACAACCAATCGAAACGACGACCTGGAACGGCGTCTAATCTAATAGCAACTCTCGTTACACTATTTCTCTACATGACATCCGTCTTTGGCCACGAACAGTCAGCATCTCCATATACTTTGACAATAATACACAAAGCACTCTATTTTAACCGAATCTCAAACATGCAGTTCATTCGCGACGAATGGAAACTCATCGTGTAGTACGACATGAACCCTTATTGGGACGGATGGGCAACCTTCGACAAATACCTCAAACAAATAAACAGCGTATGTGATGGAGGAACAAACAAATTACTATGTGACATCATCCTACTGCAGCTACGTCACTCTCATGACGAACTGAAGTACTACAATGGAATGTTACTGAATCAGCATTTCGAAGAGCGTACACAATCAGCGTTCATAGTCAGCTGTACTCATTCACACAACATTCAATTAGCATTAGTTACGTTATCATTTCAAGCTATCATCCAAGGTGTGTGCGACCCATTCAGCAGCGCATACAACCATTTTGTTCATCATTTATAATTTTGTGTCTTTCAATGAATTTGATAATTTGTGTAACGGGTTTTTATACACGGTGACATTTGAATCACAGTTCTGCTAGAACAAACGTTGTTCAGACCATGGTCTACTACCATTCTATAGCATCAAATATGTTATTAAAACAAACTATACTAGGCGTTCTCAAATTAGTCGTATGTTGCTCAAACGTGTTCAAACATTAACCGTAACATCAAAGTACATCGCGGTAGTGATATGGCATTTAAAACAGAGTCCACGTGGACTACAAGTATGGCCGGCCAATGCGGGCCGAAATACAAATAAATCATTAGCCAATGACAGGCAATCGCGCGAAGTACCGCTCCGCCCATTTCTTTTGTTGACTGCTGCCCGAGCCGCCGGGGCGGTAGCCAGGCTACCGAAATCTCTCCAGCGAGCGACGCGTATGCATCCGATGTACTTACGTCACAGGCACACATCGCGCGTTTTTTGTATAAAATTAGTTCTATCTGTTCGAATGTGGAGTGGTTGGATATGGTGAGTTTTTACGCAGTTTCTGGTAACAATCTGGCGGAAGCTAGGCGCATGTTTTCCTCCCGGACCTCGGTGACGAGCACACGTCTCATAAATCCACGCAGTTTTATTTTAATTACCTTTAAATCAAAATTAACTCATAAAAATCCGTGGGAAAAAATAGGAGTGCATAAATCATAGGAGCAACACCATTCTCCGAGCACTAAATCAGCCATCTTTAAGACCCGCTGGCTCCATCCTCCTGCGCACGACCTTCTCGGCAGGACATAGTGCTGCCCCGCTCACGCAACTCCGCCCACCAGCGAAGGACAAAAGGTACACGCACCTCCATCTTTAACCAACAGTAATTAGCTCCGCCCCTGAAGGTGATGTCGCCGCTACCGTACTTTCGCCTGCTATGCGCGCCTAGTACTTAAGATTTTGGAATTTTATTTATTTATTTCACCAAAAATATTACAACGAATTACAACTCTTATAGGCTTGTTGGTCAGTATTGGGTCATACACGAGTTCGCTGTGTTTCTTCAAAACAATTCTTTCAATGAACAATTGCCTAACAGTAGAGACTTGGCAGTACTGATAAAGTGTTTTTGTCGGAAACAATATCGGTTTAAAATTGCTCACTTTCAGTATCGCGCGTTGAGCAATCTCTAAGCTCTTAATGGTGGTTTTTGGAGCTCCACCCCAGGATAATATGCAGTATGAAATGATGGACTGGCACAAAGCAAGCTATATCTTCATTAATAGATTCGCATCTGTGGCGTGCCTAACATTTTTAAAGACGTAGATAAGTTTGCGCACCCTAGAAGACAACAACTTAATATGATCTTTAAAGCTGAAGTGGCAGTCAACTGTAATACCCAGGTAATTTATTTTATCAACGCACTCATCGGTTTACAACTGCAGTTGGCTTTGGAGACACATCTGTGTGGAATAATGTGGTGCTCTTTATTAATTCCAGTTTTTTGGCGGATAGAAAATGCTAGGTATTTTGTTTTTTCAAGGTTAAGGGTTAAGATGTTGCTATGTGACCACTCTTGAATCACATCGAAACCGACCTGGGTAGCATCGAAAACCTCATTCCAATAATTGGCAGAGAAGAGAAGAGCAGTACTGTCATCCCCATATGAGATTATTTCGCCTCTTGGTATACACAGGTTTGTAAGATCGTTAATATATATGAGAAATAAAGTGGGACCCAGGATACTGCCCTGTGGAACTCCGTATGATACAGGAAGCACCTCACTGAAATGATTACCCACCCGTACACGCTGATATCGTCCAGTTAGGTAACTCTCCAAAAGCTGAAGCTGAATTCCCCTTATACCGAGTTTTAAAATTAATTCAGTTACATAGGAATACATATTTAATTCAGTTTGTAAACATTGAATGAAAGAGTTGGAGTGAAGTGGAGAGACTTGAAATTGACAACAACGTTACATCAGATACTACATCAATTTACTAGGACTTCAAGAGCCCTGACAGTGTTAACGGAGTAAGGGCATAACTGTGTACACATACATTACATTCCGTTTTAAGCAGTTGGAAATACTACAAAGTAGTGCCCTCTCCTCGAATCCCTCGCGCTCTGGTACTTGTTAATCTAGAAAATATACCGATAAATAGATCGCCACCACCAACTCCAACACCTTCCTCGTCACTTCTGGCACCGCTAAAGACTCCCTTGCATCACAGCTCCTCCGAACCCGATAATACAAAAACTGACCAGTTAGGCAGCATCAATAGTGAATTCCTGAATGTTACTCAGCGTAGTAGCAAACGTAAATGCATTTTTTTTGTAATTGTTAATGATCTGCCGCTTATTTTAGATTTTGAATTGTAAACCTTTGCATGCCCACGTGACGGTAAAAGATGGAGAACTTTATTATAAAAACACCTATGTACTATACCCATGTTTGCAAAGAAATAAATGATTTGATTGATTTGATTGATTGAGTCAGGGATTTGCCAGGATATCGAACTATCTTCATTCATGTTGGAAATGAAAGCCGTGTTTCTCGAGTTTAAGGAACAACAGAACAGTAAATTTGAGCAATTATGTGCGTCGGTTGAGGAGATTAAAATTTAAAATTCCAGTATACAATCGACGGTTAACTTTCTGTCACAAAACTACGATGAACACAAAATTAAAAAAAAAAATAATACAAAAATATTTATTTCATCTCAAAACATTGTGTTACTAAAATTAAGTTACTAAAAATGGAATCACAACTTGAAACTGAACGGAAAAATAACTTAGCGTATTTGAAAACCCTAGAAGATAAACTGGAGAACCTGGAACGTGGTGCGAGATCGTCCTGCGTGGAAATTAGGAATATACCTATTTAAATCAGAATCCAAAGAAGGCTTACTAAATACCGTGGTTAAAATAGGGTCCCCATTCAGCCTCTAGAGATAAAGGATATTTTCCGTATAGGATCCTAAGACTCCGACACAAGGACTGTCCTCGTGGACTTTACGACCAATTTACGGAAGGTTTATTCAAATATATAAAAAGTACAACAAGGAAAACAATAAATTGTCTACCGAGGACCTGAAAATCAGCGGCCCTGCTAAACCTATATTTGTGTCCGAAAATCTTTCACCAAAGATGAAACGTTTGTTTTTCCTGGCCCGTGACTTTGCCAGCACTAATAAGCACCGGTACTGCTGGATTAAGAATGGCAAAATATTTGTCCGAGAAATGGATGGAGCCCAACATAATATATTATTATCAGGGATGAGTCTGACCTACCGAAGAAATGACTATGATCTATCAAATAATTATATTATGTCGTAGTAAGGTCGTTTTGCTTAACCCATATATTATTGCCGTAACTTACTACGTAGGATTAATTCCTCATAGAGTCAAAAAAAAAAAAACTATTATTAATTATTATGCATGCTCTAAACTTAGTTAATTCGTCACTAATGTTATATTGTCATTGTAATATTACTATATGCACACATAACTCCTTACATTCGCTGTACTCACAACAGAAGATTTATTCTGTTAAAATTCTACTACAAATAGAATAATCTGGAATCTCCAGTCATTTCGGATTATGCTATGTTACGTACAATAAATCAAATCACTTGTTTGTTCTCAGCCTTGATTATGAGTGACAATGTTAAAATAATAGATGATATAGAACGCCTTTCAGCTTCAGCATCACATCAATGCTCCCCGGAACAAGTTGACTCATACCTACATAACGTTAATCAGTGCTTGAAAATTTTTCACGTCAACATCAGAAGCATCGGCAGCATTGCAAATTTTAACAACCTCCTGATATTGCTGCATCGAATAAACACGCAATTTGACGTTGTGGTTTTATCGAAATCCTGGTTACGTAAATGCCCTCATCTTCCCTCCATACCGGGTTTGGATCTAATTACTCTGATCATTCAAACCAAAATGATGCGAGTTGTGGTATATACTAAAGCAGAGTTACAGTTCCTTTTAGAAAAGCCTATACTTGCCGATGCAAATTGTCTCAAATCAGGTGGCGCTTATCGCTATATATAGATCTCCTTCAAATAGAAATATTCAGCACTTTATTACCAGTCTAGATATAATCCTCAATTCACTAAATACTTTCAGAACCGTTATTTTGGTTGGAGATATCAATATAAACATAGCCCCAAATTGGGTTGATTCGAACTCAGACATGTACCTTAATGCTGTTGCGTCACATGCCATGTTGCCTACTCATGTTGACTTGACTCTCTAATTACTCCTGTTGTGGTTTTTTGTAATCTGAAATTAGATATCCCTAAATCACCTTCCCGTCAGCATCGTGTAGACATTAATGCTTGCGTAGTGCCAAAGTCAAATCAAATCAAAGTGACTTGAGAATGTTGATTTTACTCACGTTATGAGCTGTCAAGATGCTAAAACTGCTGCTTCCATCATGGTCAAGCTTGTTTCCTCAGTTGTTGATAAAAATAGTCGTGTTTCTGTAATCCCGATCAGAAAACGCATTATCAAGCCATGGATCACACCTGGGCTCCTTAGGTGTATTCCAAACAGAGACATCATGTATCGTAAAATGAGGAGGGATGCGGTTAATAATACTCTGAAAATAACCTATAGTCGATATAATGTTTGCAACAATTTATTATAGAAACTAAAACGAGAATATGAGCGACATGTATTTGAAAAACATCGCAAGAACCCGAAAGCTACCTGGAATCTCATTAGAACTATCTTTAATCTTCAAAAAGTGCAAGGCCTCTGCCAGTGAGTTGTTATCTATAACCCCAGATCCAACTAAATTACTTGACTCTGTCAATGACTTCGCAAACGTGGGAACAAAACTTGCGTCTAAAACCTTTAACTCCCCAAACTTTATCTCTACCAACACTTCTGACTCTTTAGATGTCCACCCTAACTCGATGGCTATTTTTGGCACGGACAACGAAGAGATAGATTATCTTATTCGTGGCCTACGACTAAATAGTGCTACGGGTTGGGATGGTATCCCCGCAACTGTAATCTACAGTGCTAGAAGCAGTCTTGTCTCAGTTATCTGCCACGTCTTCAACCTTGCCCTTACATCTGTATTATTCCCAACGGTGTTAAAAAAGGCCGTTGTGCACCCTATTCAAAAGAGTGGAGACAGAAACAGTGTCAACAACTACAGACCCATATCTGTATTATCAATTCTGTCTAAGCTCCTCGAAAAAGTACTAAACAAACGTCTGCTGGATTACCTTAGCTCACAAAATATACTCGCAAATAAACAATATGGATTCAGATCAGGCAAAAACACAGAGGATGCCATATTAGAATTAATAAATTCAGTAACTCAAAATGTAAACAACAAGCTTTTGACACTGTCCGTGTCCCTCTTCTACTAAGTAAACTAGAAAGGATTGGTATAAGAGGCCTACCGCTTAGTTTGTTTAAGAGTTATCTTAGTGGTCGCTCGCAAATCATCAGGATAAACAACCACTCCAGTAAGGAAGCATTCCTTACTGGAGTGATTCAAGGTAGTGTCTTAGGACCTACCCTTTTCCTGGTTTACATAAACGAGCTCTGTAAACTTGATCTAAGAAACTCCAAAGTAATTGCTTACGCTCATGACACTGTTATCCTGGTTCGTGGCAGTGACTGGAACGAAGCTCGGCTTCAGGCAGAGTCAGCCTTGCGAATTACTATGAGATGGCTCACACAGAATTTGCTCACCCTCATTTTGTATAAAACCAGATTTATCACTTTTAGTCCAAGGAAAGCGTCACAGCCAGCGTCACCCTTCCGTCTGACAGCTTATGCGTGCCATACAATGAGGACTGCCACCTGTGGCTGTCCTGAAATTATGCGCACGGACTCAATAAAATGTCTTGTAGTCTGGGTTGACGGTACGTTGACATGGAGTGGGCAAATCAATTCACAGGTATCTACGGTAAGAAAATAAAATTTTGTTTTTAAATACCTAAGGACCTCCGCCAATTTCTCTACCCTGAGAACTGTGTACTTTGCTCTTGCCCATTCCGTTTTAACGTATTGTATTTCGGCCTGGGGTGGTGCTGGTAAATGTCTTCTGCTGCGTTTGGAGAGGGCACAGAGGGCTGTCCTAAAGGTAATGGCCTTTAAACCCTACCGCTTCCCTACCAGCGAACTGTACACGCTATGGAAGCTACCTACAGTAAGGCACTCTTTTGTGCTAACTACAGTGTTGCGTAAACATTCAAACTTGTCTTTTGACCCTGAGTTTAGAAGACAAAAACGTAGAACTGACAGAGTCTGCCCGACATCGGGTGTTAAATTGGAAATTGTCCGCCGGCAGTTCATTTTCTGCAGTCCCGTGCTTTATAATAAAATAAATAAAGTGCTTACTATTTACCCATGTACTCTCCGGGATTGCAAAATAGTTCTTAATCAATGGCTTCATACTCTCACACACGAAGAATTGGAGAATTTAGTCAAACCCTAAAGATCTTTCTTCCATAGACATGCACACCAAATACACGTAGCGAGGAGTGTGCTCGTGGGGAGGTTACGGAGGCACACTCTACACTTACACCCCACAGACACGCACTACACTCACACACAACACTCCTACATGCACAAAATTTTAACACTTACCTATTTTAATTTTGTATAATTAAATTTTTACTATTTGATTCATTTTTTATTTGTTGTTTTTCTGTAATCTGGAACGCTGTCGTCTCCCTCTTAGAGGTGGGCGTTAATAGCTGCGACACAGTTTTAACTAATGTAGCTATTTACGAACGCAATCAATTTGTAAAATATGTTTTTGTTCCAATAAAGAAAGATAAAGATGAAATTAAATTAAATGAAATTGTTTATTCTGTAAATAGGATATTGCAATCACTTTTACAAGTCATATAAAAAAAAAAGAAAATGCTAGATGAGTTCGGTGTTTCCTATCTGACTACTCTGAGAAGAAAGACCGAAACAAACTCAGAGGTCACGGTCTCTTTTAAAGTCCAGACATAATCTTGGTCAGGCCATGTGAGGACCATGTAGATTAGTGTTTGAAATGGTCTTTTGAGGAAAGAACCACACAGATTTGAGTGGACCTGTCCAGTCAGTGCAAGCATTTGTCAGTAATCGTGGAGCTCAACTCAGAACTTAAGGAGCTCAACTCGACGAACAATACCAAAGAAAGGACATTTGGGTAGGTCACATAAAGTACTCAAGCTGCCAAACCATCATTTAAACTAACTGAGAAAGCAAAAATTTAAGAAAGAGGAAAAACAATAAAAATTAATATCCACATAGTCCTCACATTCACAATCATTACCTAAAACAATATAATACTTTACAAAGTAATCATGTTATTTTGTATATAATTTTCAACAATGTCAATATGTATATAAATAACTGGTATTTTTAATGATTTACATAATAATTAAAATGGATTTTATCACAAGGCTTAGCAGAGCGAGCAGCTCAATCCCACGCTTTTTTATCTGCTAAATAATCTGAAATTTTATAGTACCCTTTTTTACAAAGTTTGGTTTTAATACAGCTTTTAAATCGTTTAATGGGTAAGTTTCGAATATCAATGGGAAGTTTGTTGTAAAAGCGTATACATTGACCCATGAACGAGTTGCCTACTCTGTGGAGACGTGTGCGATGTACAGCAAGGTTGTGTTTATTCCTGGTATTTTAACTATGAATATCGGTGTATTTCTTAATGTGTACTCTCGGAGTCAATGTTGTATTGGTGCACACGGACCTAACCCGAAATCCGCGCTTATGACGACCCACCACTGACCCGGTTTTGTGGTAAGTTTTGTTTTCGTCTTGTTCCCGTAATATCTCAATAAATAAATAACACCTAATCAAATCAAATCAAATATTTATTTGTTAACATAGGTAAAGAAATACAGATTTTATGTTTGGTGAATAGAGCGCTATGTTATGCCAGGAGGCGAACAAATGTGTTGAGCAGATCTTGCTAAGGATTACAAATTAAAACTTATTAAAATACTTGAAATCATGCATAAATGGTATTACTTAAATTAGAAAATAAATTAAACAATTACATATTAAATACTCTCATTATGTCAAACCTAAATGAGGAATTATTAAAACTCTGTCAAAGTAATTAAAATGTCAAAATTATTTAATGTCAATGTTAAATAATTGTAATTCTAAATTAATTCGTCATTTAAGTATTCGTCAATAGTATGTATAATAACATTTATCAATTAAGAACAATTTAATTTTTTTCTTAAATTGTGTAAAATTTAATTCTTTTATGGCGTCTGGAATTTTATTATAAATGCGTGGAGCCATACCCAGGACACTTTTTTTACTAATGCAGTTTTACATTTATAATTACTTAAAGAATTTTTGTACTGACTACGAATTGGAACATTTCGTGCCATTGTCATTTTTTCAAACAAGTTGGGATTTGTTTTGACGAAGATATTAATTTGTAATATGTATATCGCCGGTAGCGTAAGAATGTTCAATTTTTTAACAGCTGCTACACACACACTAGCACAGCTGTCATCTGTTTTCAGACCACACATGGCTCTAATGCACTATTTTTGTGCTTTGAATAGTAATCCTTTATCCGGGGAATTACCCCAAAAAAATATTCCGTATCGCAGAAGTGAAGCTACTAGACCATGATAGGCAGCAAGTAATGCGTCTATATTTACTTTTTTAGCCAATTGAAAAAGTGCATCTAATAGGCAGTTTTTTTTTTTTTTTACATAGCTGTTCTATATGAGCTTTCCAATTAAGGTTATTGTCAATATGGATACCTAAAAACACACTTACTTTTACTTCTTCTATTTCGTTGCCATTGTAATTGACACAAATTTTTGGAGCTTCAATTCTTTGGTGGAAATGCATTACTTTGGTTTTCTTGAGGTTAATTATTAAATTATTCATATTAAGCCAATTAACTATGTTAGTAAGAGTATTATTAATGTCAAATTGATAAGTATTTAAGTCCTTACATTTTACTATGGCAGTGCTATCATCTGCAAACAAAATCATTTGTTGTTGTGTCACTTTTGGCAAATCATTAATGTAAATAAGAAATAAAGGTGGCCCAAGCACGCTACCTTGAGGCACTCCATATTTAATACTCCTGAAATTCGACACATACGTTCGTTCCGTTTTGGTTTTTGCGCACACTCTTGTAATTTCAGTACATTGCAATCTATTACTAAGGTATGATTCTAGTAGTTTTAAAATGTTCTCTCTGATGCCATAGCAATGCAATTTGTCTAGAAGGATTTTGTGATCAACGTAATCAAAGGTTTTGTCATGTCTGTGTAAATAGCGCAGATGTGAGTTTTTTTATCAACAGCAGACATAACATTATTTAAAAGATCGAAAATAGCCATGTTAATTGTTTTATTTCTCCGTTTTGTTCCTTACACAAAATATTATATTTGTGAAGATATTGGTATACTGAGTTATAAATAACTTTTTCAAATATTTTGGAAAAAACAGGAATTTTGGCTATTGGCCGGTAATTTTTTACATCCGTCTTGTCCTCCTTTTTGTGAACCGGTTTTATTATTACTTTTTTCAAAGCTTCAGGATAGATGCCCTCGGTAATACCTATATTAACAATACGCTTAGGTTGGTTTACGTCTACATTATTTCTGCATTGGTTTATTGGTGGTGTAAATTTTCCGCTCTCTTCCACCAATTTCGGGTTTTCGTATTTTTTTTTAGGTTAAGTTTTGTTATTTTCTACAAGCTTCATTGTTTCTGTTTGCGTGTGTTTATGATTATTATTATGATATTTTGCCTTTTTTGTGCTAGATGATTTTAGCTTAGTTGGACTGTAAGTGACTTTCTGGTACACTAGTGACTGTCTCATTCAACGTTACACGCGTAGCAGCTACCTCACTATCGTTCAACATTGAGTCTGATTTAGTCCTAGTACGGCGGAAAGTGATATTTTCTAGGAAATTCATATTGGATACAGTCGACTTAGTTTGGTTTTATACGTAAAATATGGAAAAAGAATATCAAATTCTTAGATTAGAACTCGCACACTTACGAGTTGTGATGTATCAGTTGCGGCCCCTAGACCAAACGTGTCTATAATTAGTTTTGCGAAATAGTGATCCAAGTTCGTTAACGTTGATCTATTCACAGCGACACCTGTTGGTCACTGTGATATTCGTAAGTACAGGGTCACACGCACGCTGCAGGATGTACGGTAACAAATCGATGTCCAAGTCTTAGTAGACAGTACAAGATCTATTCGTTAGATGGCGCTGTTACTAATTACATAAATGAATTAATTAATTATATCTAAGTACCTACTGAAACCGTTGCATTTGTTAAAATATCTTAAATAATTCATTATCTGTCGAAAGAGACTGGATCCTGCGACACAGGGTATCCTAGTGCGGGATCCAGTGTCACACCTAAATATTGTAACACTTGTTTATGAATCAATAAAACTTATTATTTATTTATTTATTTTACATAGTGCGATCATAGTGATTCTGTTTAATTGATTTGGTTTTGAATGACACAACCGTTATTGATTTTTTCACTTGGTTTGTTTTTCCGACGTAATACTTCTTGGAAATGGTTTATTAGGGTTTTAACAGTTTGAGAATTCGTATTTAAGGGCGATGTTCACACAAACCTAATCTTAATTATATTTACACGGTTGTTTTTGTAATGTCTTATTTTCACTGTGTTATTTTCACTTTAGTGTCAATTTTGCACATTGTCAATCAGTGTGGAGGCTAGAATTTTCCTGATTAATTTCTGTGCCGTGGACCGAGGATATGAAAGCCGGTAAACTAATACTAGAAAATTTGCGGACGCCGAGGCCTCCCATACGAATGGGAAGAGTAGCTTGCGCCCAAGCTCGGTCGTCCATCCTTTATTCAATATGTATACATATATTTTATATTTTTATAAAAACAAAAACATTTAAAAATATAAAAAATAGTGTTCCGCCGGTGTCGGGAGCAGGGTCCAAGCTACCGGTGGTTAGGGCTGCAGAGACAAGAACCTCCTCACAATGCGA